>CM069314.1:35007500-35377500 GCA_035609425.1 Epinephelus awoara | reverse complement strand
AACCTTTAATGACACACAAACAACAAGCTAGAAGTAACAATAGGATAGAGAGCTGCGGATGACGGGCGCCGGCCAGTGCATTGCCTTTGACTCCCCAGTTTCAACTGCCAAGTCGACGGACGAGGCGGGGGGAGTCACCGTGATAGTTTTAAACACCTAACCCCAATTAGGGGGGGTGGAGCTTGCTCCCGCCCACCTACGACCTTCCTATCTCGAGTTACGGCGGACCGGAAGCGGACACCGGAAATGGGCGTTTCGGCCCAAAATAAGCCCGGTCACTTTTTGTGACGTCACTGACTCCCGGTGGCCACGCCCCACCCCCCCGGGGCCCCGCCCCCGGTAACTAAATCCCACCTGGGCTACCCGTCGGTACCGCCCCCGTACCTCTACCTCCGGCCGTTCCCTTGGAACCTTCAAAGTGAGCCCGGCTCACTTCGGGTCAACACCCCCTACTCTAACCCTAACCCTAACCCAAAGTGAGCCCGGCTCACTTCGGGTCAACACCCCCTACTCTAACCCCCTAACCCTAACCCTAGCCGCCACAACCCCAAACACCAACAACCCCAAACACCAACAACCCCGAGCCGCCACAACCCCAAACACCAACAACCCCAAACACCAACAACCCCGAGCCGCCACAACCCCAAACACCAACAACCCCAAACACCAACAACCCCGAGCCGCCACAACCCCAAACACCAACAACCCCCACCCAGCCCGTGCTGGGGCTGCAACAACCTAGGGCACCCGCCTACTAGGGGCAAACCCCTTAGGTTTAGGCAAGAGGGGGGGTGCGCTCTCCCCGTCTCCCATTCGTTTACATGGGAGATTTACATTGCCTGTAACTCCGCAACCGAACGTCCTAGAGGGGCGGGGGTGGGCTCGTTGGAAAGCCCGCACCCCAATTAGGGGGGGTGGAGCTTGCTCCCGCCCACCTACGACCTTCCTATCTCGAGTTACGGCGGACCGGAAGCGGACACCGGAAATGGGCCTTTCGGCCCAAAACGAGCCCGCTCACTTTTCGTGACGTCACTGACTCCCGATGGCCACGCCCACCCCCCCGGGACCCCGCCCCCGGTAACTAAACCCCACCTGGGCTACCCGTCGGTACCGCCCCCGTACCTCTACCTCCGGCCGTTCCCTTGGAACCTTCAAAGTGAGCCCGGCTCACTTCGGGTCAACACCCCCTACTCTAACCCTAACCCTAACCCAAACACCAACAACCCCGAGCCGCCACAACCCCAAACACCAACAACCCCAAACACCAACAACCCCGAGCCGCCACAACCCCAAACACCAACAACCCCCACCCAGCCCGTGCTGGGGCTGCAACAACCTAGGGCACCCGCCTACTAGGGGCAAACCCCTTAGGTTTAGGCAAGAGGGGGGGTGCGCTCTCCCCGTCTCCCATTCGTTTACATGGGAGATTTACATTGCCCGTAACTCCGCAACCGAACGTCCTAGAGGGGCGGGGGTGGGCTCGTTGGAAAGCCCGCACCCCAATTAGGGGGGGTGGAGCTTGCTCCCGCCCACCTACGACCTTCCTATCTCGAGTTACGGCGGACCGGAAGCGGACACCGGAAATGGGCCTTTCGGCCCAAAACCAGCCCGGTCACTTTTTGTGACGTCACTAACTTCCGGTGGCCACGCCCCACCCCCCCGGGGCCCCGCCCCCGGTAACTAAATCCCACCTGGGCTACCCGTCGGTACCGCCCCCGTACCTCTACCTCCGGCCGTTCCCTTGGAACCTTCAAAGTGAGCCCGGCTCACTTCGGGTCAACACCCCCTACTCTAACCCTAACCCTAACCCTAACCCTAACCCTAGGTACAAAAAACAAACAACTTACCACATCCCTATTTCTAGTTGCCACAATACCAGGGACCTTGATCCATTAATAACAGCCACAAAACTCAAATTAAAGACAGTTGATAAAACTTACAACTCAACAACCTTAATCCCAGAAACAGGGAAGCTACAATCACACACTAATATAGTACCATGAAGACATCTATTAACACAAATTACAACAATCCAGTTTGGATAGTAGAGAAAACCTCCAAGTCAATACCCTTATCCCCATAAATAGGGAACCTTTAATGACACACAAACAACAAGCTAGAAGTAACAATAGGATAGAGAGCTGCGGATGACGGGCGCCGGCCAGTGCATTGCCTTTGACTCCCCAGTTTCAACTGCCAAGTCGACGGACGAGGCGGGGGGAGTCACCGTGATAGTTTTAAACACCTAACCCCAATTAGGGGGGGTGGAGCTTGCTCCCGCCCACCTACGACCTTCCTATCTCGAGTTACGGCGGACCGGAAGCGGACACCGGAAATGGGCGTTTCGGCCCAAAATAAGCCCGGTCACTTTTTGTGACGTCACTGACTCCCGGTGGCCACGCCCCACCCCCCCGGGGCCCCGCCCCCGGTAACTAAATCCCACCTGGGCTACCCGTCGGTACCGCCCCCGTACCTCTACCTCCGGCCGTTCCCTTGGAACCTTCAAAGTGAGCCCGGCTCACTTCGGGTCAACACCCCCTACTCTAACCCTAACCCTAACCCAAAGTGAGCCCGGCTCACTTCGGGTCAACACCCCCTACTCTAACCCCCTAACCCTAACCCTAGCCGCCACAACCCCAAACACCAACAACCCCAAACACCAACAACCCCGAGCCGCCACAACCCCAAACACCAACAACCCCAAACACCAACAACCCCGAGCCGCCACAACCCCAAACACCAACAACCCCAAACACCAACAACCCCGAGCCGCCACAACCCCAAACACCAACAACCCCCACCCAGCCCGTGCTGGGGCTGCAACAACCTAGGGCACCCGCCTACTAGGGGCAAACCCCTTAGGTTTAGGCAAGAGGGGGGGTGCGCTCTCCCCGTCTCCCATTCGTTTACATGGGAGATTTACATTGCCTGTAACTCCGCAACCGAACGTCCTAGAGGGGCGGGGGTGGGCTCGTTGGAAAGCCCGCACCCCAATTAGGGGGGGTGGAGCTTGCTCCCGCCCACCTACGACCTTCCTATCTCGAGTTACGGCGGACCGGAAGCGGACACCGGAAATGGGCCTTTCGGCCCAAAACGAGCCCGCTCACTTTTCGTGACGTCACTGACTCCCGATGGCCACGCCCCACCCCCCCGGGACCCCGCCCCCGGTAACTAAACCCCACCTGGGCTACCCGTCGGTACCGCCCCCGTACCTCTACCTCCGGCCGTTCCCTTGGAACCTTCAAAGTGAGCCCGGCTCACTTCGGGTCAACACCCCCTACTCTAACCCTAACCCTAACCCAAACACCAACAACCCCGAGCCGCCACAACCCCAAACACCAACAACCCCAAACACCAACAACCCCGAGCCGCCACAACCCCAAACACCAACAACCCCCACCCAGCCCGTGCTGGGGCTGCAACAACCTAGGGCACCCGCCTACTAGGGGCAAACCCCTTAGGTTTAGGCAAGAGGGGGGGTGCGCTCTCCCCGTCTCCCATTCGTTTACATGGGAGATTTACATTGCCCGTAACTCCGCAACCGAACGTCCTAGAGGGGCGGGGGTGGGCTCGTTGGAAAGCCCGCACCCCAATTAGGGGGGGTGGAGCTTGCTCCCGCCCACCTACGACCTTCCTATCTCGAGTTACGGCGGACCGGAAGCGGACACCGGAAATGGGCCTTTCGGCCCAAAACCAGCCCGGTCACTTTTTGTGACGTCACTAACTTCCGGTGGCCACGCCCCACCCCCCCGGGGCCCCGCCCCCGGTAACTAAATCCCACCTGGGCTACCCGTCGGTACCGCCCCCGTACCTCTACCTCCGGCCGTTCCCTTGGAACCTTCAAAGTGAGCCCGGCTCACTTCGGGTCAACACCCCCTACTCTAACCCTAACCCTAACCCTAACCCTAACCCTAGGTACAAAAAACAAACAACTTACCACATCCCTATTTCTAGTTGCCACAATACCAGGGACCTTGATCCATTAATAACAGCCACAAAACTCAAATTAAAGACAGTTGATAAAACTTACAACTCAACAACCTTAATCCCAGAAACAGGGAAGCTACAATCACACACTAATATAGTACCATGAAGACATCTATTAACACAAATTACAACAATCCAGTTTGGATAGTAGAGAAAACCTCCAAGTCAATACCCTTATCCCCATAAATAGGGAACCTTTAATGACACACAAACAACAAGCTAGAAGTAACAATAGGATAGAGAGCTGCGGATGACGGGCGCCGGCCAGTGCATTGCCTTTGACTCCCCAGTTTCAACTGCCAAGTCGACGGACGAGGCGGGGGGAGTCACCGTGATAGTTTTAAACACCTAACCCCAATTAGGGGGGGTGGAGCTTGCTCCCGCCCACCTACGACCTTCCTATCTCGAGTTACGGCGGACCGGAAGCGGACACCGGAAATGGGCGTTTCGGCCCAAAATAAGCCCGGTCACTTTTTGTGACGTCACTGACTCCCGGTGGCCACGCCCCACCCCCCCGGGGCCCCGCCCCCGGTAACTAAATCCCACCTGGGCTACCCGTCGGTACCGCCCCCGTACCTCTACCTCCGGCCGTTCCCTTGGAACCTTCAAAGTGAGCCCGGCTCACTTCGGGTCAACACCCCCTACTCTAACCCTAACCCTAACCCAAAGTGAGCCCGGCTCACTTCGGGTCAACACCCCCTACTCTAACCCCCTAACCCTAACCCTAGCCGCCACAACCCCAAACACCAACAACCCCAAACACCAACAACCCCGAGCCGCCACAACCCCAAACACCAACAACCCCAAACACCAACAACCCCGAGCCGCCACAACCCCAAACACCAACAACCCCAAACACCAACAACCCCGAGCCGCCACAACCCCAAACACCAACAACCCCCACCCAGCCCGTGCTGGGGCTGCAACAACCTAGGGCACCCGCCTACTAGGGGCAAACCCCTTAGGTTTAGGCAAGAGGGGGGGTGCGCTCTCCCCGTCTCCCATTCGTTTACATGGGAGATTTACATTGCCTGTAACTCCGCAACCGAACGTCCTAGAGGGGCGGGGGTGGGCTCGTTGGAAAGCCCGCACCCCAATTAGGGGGGGTGGAGCTTGCTCCCGCCCACCTACGACCTTCCTATCTCGAGTTACGGCGGACCGGAAGCGGACACCGGAAATGGGCCTTTCGGCCCAAAACGAGCCCGCTCACTTTTCGTGACGTCACTGACTCCCGATGGCCACGCCCCACCCCCCCGGGACCCCGCCCCCGGTAACTAAACCCCACCTGGGCTACCCGTCGGTACCGCCCCCGTACCTCTACCTCCGGCCGTTCCCTTGGAACCTTCAAAGTGAGCCCGGCTCACTTCGGGTCAACACCCCCTACTCTAACCCTAACCCTAACCCAAAGTGAGCCCGGCTCACTTCGGGTCAACACCCCCTACTCTAACCCCCTAACCCTAACCCTAGCCGCCACAACCCCAAACACCAACAACCCCAAACACCAACAACCCCGAGCCGCCACAACCCCAAACACCAACAACCCCAAACACCAACAACCCCGAGCCGCCACAACCCCAAACACCAACAACCCCAAACACCAACAACCCCGAGCCGCCACAACCCCAAACACCAACAACCCCCACCCAGCCCGTGCTGGGGCTGCAACAACCTAGGGCACCCGCCTACTAGGGGCAAACCCCTTAGGTTTAGGCAAGAGGGGGGGTGCGCTCTCCCCGTCTCCCATTCGTTTACATGGGAGATTTACATTGCCCGTAACTCCGCAACCGAACGTCCTAGAGGGGCGGGGGTGGGCTCGTTGGAAAGCCCGCACCCCAATTAGGGGGGGTGGAGCTTGCTCCCGCCCACCTACGACCTTCCTATCTCGAGTTACGGCGGACCGGAAGCGGACACCGGAAATGGGCGTTTCGGCCCAAAATAAGCCCGGTCACTTTTTGTGACGTCACTGACTCCCGGTGGCCACGCCCCACCCCCCCGGGGCCCCGCCCCCGGTAACTAAATCCCACCTGGGCTACCCGTCGGTACCGCCCCCGTACCTCTACCTCCGGCCGTTCCCTTGGAACCTTCAAAGTGAGCCCGGCTCACTTCGGGTCAACACCCCCTACTCTAACCCTAACCCTAACCCAAAGTGAGCCCGGCTCACTTCGGGTCAACACCCCCTACTCTAACCCTAACCCTAGGTACAAAAAACAAACAACTTACCACATCCCTATTTCTAGTTGCCACAATACCAGGGACCTTGATCCATTAATAACAGCCACAAAACTCAAATTAAAGACAGTTGATAAAACTTACAACTCAACAACCTTAATCCCAGAAACAGGGAAGCTACAATCACACACTAATATAGTACCATGAAGACATCTATTAACACAAATTACAACAATCCAGTTTGGATAGTAGAGAAAACCTCCAAGTCAATACCCTTATCCCCATAAATAGGGAACCTTTAATGACACACAAACAACAAGCTAGAAGTAACAATAGGATAGAGAGCTGCGGATGACGGGCGCCGGCCAGTGCATTGCCTTTGACTCCCCAGTTTCAACTGCCAAGTCGACGGACGAGGCGGGGGGAGTCACCGTGATAGTTTTAAACACCTAACCCCAATTAGGGGGGGTGGAGCTTGCTCCCGCCCACCTACGACCTTCCTATCTCGAGTTACGGCGGACCGGAAGCGGACACCGGAAATGGGCGTTTCGGCCCAAAATAAGCCCGGTCACTTTTTGTGACGTCACTGACTCCCGGTGGCCACGCCCCACCCCCCCGGGGCCCCGCCCCCGGTAACTAAATCCCACCTGGGCTACCCGTCGGTACCGCCCCCGTACCTCTACCTCCGGCCGTTCCCTTGGAACCTTCAAAGTGAGCCCGGCTCACTTCGGGTCAACACCCCCTACTCTAACCCTAACCCTAACCCAAAGTGAGCCCGGCTCACTTCGGGTCAACACCCCCTACTCTAACCCCCTAACCCTAACCCTAGCCGCCACAACCCCAAACACCAACAACCCCAAACACCAACAACCCCGAGCCGCCACAACCCCAAACACCAACAACCCCAAACACCAACAACCCCGAGCCGCCACAACCCCAAACACCAACAACCCCAAACACCAACAACCCCGAGCCGCCACAACCCCAAACACCAACAACCCCCACCCAGCCCGTGCTGGGGCTGCAACAACCTAGGGCACCCGCCTACTAGGGGCAAACCCCTTAGGTTTAGGCAAGAGGGGGGGTGCGCTCTCCCCGTCTCCCATTCGTTTACATGGGAGATTTACATTGCCTGTAACTCCGCAACCGAACGTCCTAGAGGGGCGGGGGTGGGCTCGTTGGAAAGCCCGCACCCCAATTAGGGGGGGTGGAGCTTGCTCCCGCCCACCTACGACCTTCCTATCTCGAGTTACGGCGGACCGGAAGCGGACACCGGAAATGGGCCTTTCGGCCCAAAACGAGCCCGCTCACTTTTCGTGACGTCACTGACTCCCGATGGCCACGCCCCACCCCCCCGGGACCCCGCCCCCGGTAACTAAACCCCACCTGGGCTACCCGTCGGTACCGCCCCCGTACCTCTACCTCCGGCCGTTCCCTTGGAACCTTCAAAGTGAGCCCGGCTCACTTCGGGTCAACACCCCCTACTCTAACCCTAACCCTAACCCAAAGTGAGCCCGGCTCACTTCGGGTCAACACCCCCTACTCTAACCCCCTAACCCTAACCCTAGCCGCCACAACCCCAAACACCAACAACCCCAAACACCAACAACCCCGAGCCGCCACAACCCCAAACACCAACAACCCCAAACACCAACAACCCCGAGCCGCCACAACCCCAAACACCAACAACCCCAAACACCAACAACCCCGAGCCGCCACAACCCCAAACACCAACAACCCCCACCCAGCCCGTGCTGGGGCTGCAACAACCTAGGGCACCCGCCTACTAGGGGCAAACCCCTTAGGTTTAGGCAAGAGGGGGGGTGCGCTCTCCCCGTCTCCCATTCGTTTACATGGGAGATTTACATTGCCCGTAACTCCGCAACCGAACGTCCTAGAGGGGCGGGGGTGGGCTCGTTGGAAAGCCCGCACCCCAATTAGGGGGGGTGGAGCTTGCTCCCGCCCACCTACGACCTTCCTATCTCGAGTTACGGCGGACCGGAAGCGGACACCGGAAATGGGCGTTTCGGCCCAAAATAAGCCTGGTCACTTTTTGTGACGTCACTAACTTCCGGTGGCCACGCCCCACCCCCCCGGGACCCCGCCCCCGGTAACTAAATCCCACCTGGGCTACCCGTCGGTACCGCCCCCGTACCTCTACCTCCGGCCGTTCCCTTGGAACCTTCAAAGTGAGCCCGGCTCACTTCGGGTCAACACCCCCTACTCTAACCCCACCAACAACCCCGAGCCGCCACAACCCCAAACACCAACAACCCCAAACACCAACAACCCCGAGCCGCCACAACCCCAAACACCAACAACCCCCACCCAGCCCGTGCTGGGGCTGCAACAACCTAGGGCACCCGCCTACTAGGGCAAACCCCTTAGGTTTAGGCAAGAGGGGGGGTGCGCTCTCCCCGTCTCCCATTCGTTTACATGGGAGATTTACATTGCCTGTAACTCCGCAACCGAACGTCCTAGAGGGGCGGGGGTGGGCTCGTTGGAAAGCCCGCACCCCAATTAGGGGGGTGGAGCTTGCTCCCGCCCACCTACAACCTTCCTATCTCGAGTTACGGCGGACCGGAAGCGGACGCCGGAAATGGGCCTTTCGGCCCAAAATAAGCCCGGTCACTTTTCGTGACGTCACTAACTTCCGGTGGCCACGCCCCACCCCCCCGGGGCCCCGCCCCCGGTAACTAAATCCCACCTGGGCTACCCGTCGGTACCGCCCCCGTACCTCTACCTCCGCCCGTTCCCTTGGAACCTTCAAAGTGAGCCCGGCTCACTTCGGGTCAACACCCCCTACTCTAACCCTAACCCCTAACCCCTAACCCTAACCCTAACCCCCCTAACCCGTTCCCTTGGAACCTTCAAAGTGAGCCCGGCTCACTTCGGGTCAACACCCCCTACTCTAACCCTAACCCCTAACCCCCTAACCCTAACCCTAACCCACCATCCTCTCTCCATAACTGGAGAGGGGATTTCTATCCCCAATTCCTAACCGGCCAGTGCCTCCTCTCGGGCTTTCTGACCATGCTGACCCCTAGTTCATTATTTATCCCAAGTTTTATATCCCCCTACCCCATTATCCTAAACCTAATCCTAACCACCCCTCCCCATGCCTAAACCTAAAGTACCTAACCCCTATTAAATTCTAATTTGACCTCTGACCCTGACCTTACCTACCCCTACATTGATTTAACCCCATTGTGGTCCCACCCCCTACCTCTAACTAACCCCTATTTAATTCCTAACCCCAATCTTTAACCCAAACCCTGACCTTAACCCGCAAGTTGACCCCAGAGGTCCCATAAATGTGCCAAGTAGGCCATTTACATATATATTTCCGTGTTGAGCCGCTGGCTTAGTCCACCAGTTTAGGCCAAAATAATAACACGAGGTACGCAAGGTTAAATTAAACCACAGCCGGTTAAAGGTAAAGGATGGAAACAAGTAAAGGGAAAGGAAATAGAAAGGGAAGAAGGAAAAGGCTAGAAGGGTAAACAAATTCATTAATTAGACACAATAAACACACAGACAAAATTCATTGGGGTATATATTTTATTAAAAAGGTCACAAACAAATAAAAAACAACAATTAGTACAAATATTAAAAACAAACAAGTTAAAAAATAAATACATCATGCAATAAGTTAAAAACAAACAAGCTAAAATACAAATCTGTTAAAAAGAATGTTAAAAAACAAGTTAAAAAATACATCAACAAATTAAAAACAACATTAATATAAATACTAAAAACAAACAAGCTAAAAAATACAAGCTAAAAAACAATTTGATTAAAAATAAAGCTTAAAACAAGTAAAAAACACATTAAAAACAAGTTTGGCATACATAACACAGTTGACAGGGCGGAGCTTACAGACAGTATAAAAGAGAGGGTGCAGTACAGAGAGGTAGACAGAAGGGAGAAGGGAAGAGGAAAACAGGTTGGAAGGGAGAAAGGAAAGGAGAAAAAGCAGAAGGGAGCATGCAAAGCCAAAAAAGGCTTAATATTTTACGGTCGGTGCGCCTGAGGAAGGTCCAGAAGGACTGAAACGTCGCGCAGAACCGACCACTACTAATGGCTATTACGCTATAATTTTTTGAACACCCACCACCTTAGGGTGGTGGACATTTCAGGGGGTCAGCATGGTCAGAATGTCCTGGGAGTGATGGACAGTGCACCATCCTCTCTCCATAACTGGAGAGGGGATTTCTATCCCCAATTCCTAACCCTAACCCTTCTGTTGGAAAGTAACAGCCTAAATGACAACATGCTCTCAAAATGCTTCTCTCGGGCCGAAAAGCTCAAAAGTGACATTTTGCTATTTTCTGACCAACTACTGATGAGACCTACATGAAACTGCCCTGGCAGTGTAGAATTCATCAAATCACACGTTTCTGGCTTGGAAACTTGTTTTTGAGTGCTTCTGTTGGAAAGTAACAGCCTAAATGACAACATGCTCTCAAAATGCTTCTCTCGGGCCGAAAAGCTCAAAAGTGACATTTTGCTGTTTTCTGACCAACTACTGATGGGACCTACATGAAACTGCCCTGGCAGTGTAGAATTCATCAAATCACACGTTTCTGGCTCGGAAACTTGTTTCTGAGTGCTTCTGTTGGAAAGTAACAGCCTAAATGACAACATGCTCTCAAAATGCTTCTCTCGGGCCGAAAAGCTCAAAAGTGACATTTTGCTGTTTTCTGACCAACTACTGATGTCAACTACATGAAACTGCCCTGGCAGTGTAGAATTCATCAAATCACACGTTTCTGGCTTGGAAACTTGTTTCTGAGTGCTTCTGTTGGAAAGTAACAGCCTAAATGACAACGTGCTCTCAAAATGCTTCTCTCGGCCGAAAAGGTCAAAAGTGACATTTGGCTGTTTTCTGACCAACTACTGATGGGACCAACATGAAACTGCCCTGGCAGTGTAGAATTCATCAAATCACACGTTTCTGGCTTGGAAACTTGTTTCTGAGTGCTTCTGTTGGAAAGTAACAGCCTAAATGACAACATGCTCTCAAAATGCTTCTCTCGGGCCGAAAAGCTCAAAAGTGACATTTTGCTGTTTTCTGACCAACTACTGATGAGACCTACATGAAACTGCCCTGGCAGTGTAGAATTCATCAAATCACACGTTTCTGGCTTGGAAACTTGTTTTTGAGTGCTTCTGTTGGAAAGTAACAGCCTAAATGACAACATGCTCTCAAAATGCTTCTCTCGGGCCGAAAAGCTCAAAAGTGACATTTTGCTGTTTTCTGACCAACTACTGATGGGACCTACATGAAACTGCCCTGGCAGTGTAGAATTCATCAAATCACACGTTTCTGGCTTGGAAACTTGTTTCTGAGTGCTTCTGTTGGAAAGTAACAGCCTAAATGACAACATGCTCTCAAAATGCTTCTCTCGGGCCGAAAAGCTCAAAAGTGACATTTTGCTGTTTTCTGACCAACTACTGATGTCAACTACATGAAACTGCCCTGGCAGTGTAGAATTCATCAAATCACACGTTTCTGGCTTGGAAACTTGTTTCTGAGTGCTTCTGTTGGAAAGTAACAGCCTAAATGACAACGTGCTCTCAAAATGCTTCTCTCGGGCCGAAAAGCTCAAAAGTGACATTTGGCTGTTTTCTGACCAACTACTGATGGGACCTACATGAAACTGCCCTGGCAGTGTAGAATTCATCAAATCACACGTTTCTGGCTTGGAAACTTGTTTCTGAGTGCTTCTGTTGGAAAGTAACAGCCTAAATGACAACATGCTCTCAAATGCTTCTCTCGGGCCGAAAAGGTCAAAAGTGACATTTTGCTGTTTTCTGACCAACTACTGATGTCAACTACATGAAACTGCCCTGGCAGTGTAGAATTCATCAAATCACACGTTTCTGGCTTGGAAACTTGTTTCTGAGTGCTTCTGTTGGAAAGTAACAGCCTAAATGACAACATGCTCTCAAAATGCTTCTCTCGGGCCGAAAAGGTCAAAAGTGACATTTGGCTGTTTTCTGACCAACTACTGATGGGACCAACATGAAACTGCCCTGGCAGTGTAGAATTCATCAAATCACACGTTTCTGGCTTGGAAACTTGTTTCTGAGTGCTTCTGTTGGAAAGTAACAGCCTAAATGACAACATGCTCTCAAAATGCTTCTCTCGGGCCGAAAAGCTCAAAAGTGACATTTTGCTATTTTCTGACCAACTACTGATGAGACCTACATGAAACTGCCCTGGCAGTGTAGAATTCATCAAATCACACGTTTCTGGCTTGGAAACTTGTTTTTGAGTGCTTCTGTTGGAAAGTAACAGCCTAAATGACAACATGCTCTCAAAATGCTTCTCTCGGGCCGAAAAGCTCAAAAGTGACATTTTGCTGTTTTCTGACCAACTACTGATGGGACCTACATGAAACTGCCCTGGCAGTGTAGAATTCATCAAATCACACGTTTCTGGCTCGGAAACTTGTTTCTGAGTGCTTCTGTTGGAAAGTAACAGCCTAAATGACAACATGCTCTCAAAATGCTTCTCTCGGGCCGAAAAGCTCAAAAGTGACATTTTGCTGTTTTCTGACCAACTACTGATGTCAACTACATGAAACTGCCCTGGCAGTGTAGAATTCATCAAATCACACGTTTCTGGCTTGGAAACTTGTTTCTGAGTGCTTCTGTTGGAAAGTAACAGCCTAAATGACAACGTGCTCTCAAAATGCTTCTCTCGGGCCGAAAAGGTCAAAAGTGACATTTGGCTGTTTTCTGACCAACTACTGATGGGACCAACATGAAACTGCCTGGCAGTGTAGAATTCATCAAATCACACGTTTCTGGCTTGGAAACTTGTTTCTGAGTGCTTCTGTTGGAAAGTAACAGCCTAAATGACAACATGCTCTCAAAATGCTTCTCTCGGGCCGAAAAGCTCAAAAGTGACATTTTGCTGTTTTCTGACCAACTACTGATGAGACCTACATGAAACTGCCCTGGCAGTGTAGAATTCATCAAATCACACGTTTCTGGCTTGGAAACTTGTTTTTGAGTGCTTCTGTTGGAAAGTAACAGCCTAAATGACAACATGCTCTCAAAATGCTTCTCTCGGGCCGAAAAGCTCAAAAGTGACATTTTGCTGTTTTCTGACCAACTACTGATGGGACCTACATGAAACTGCCCTGGCAGTGTAGAATTCATCAAATCACACGTTTCTGGCTTGGAAACTTGTTTCTGAGTGCTTCTGTTGGAAAGTAACAGCCTAAATGACAACATGCTCTCAAAATGCTTCTCTCGGGCCGAAAAGGTCAAAAGTGACATTTTGCTGTTTTCTGACCAACTACTGATGTCAACTACATGAAACTGCCCTGGCAGTGTAGAATTCATCAAATCACACGTTTCTGGCTTGGAAACTTGTTTCTGAGTGCTTCTGTTGGAAAGTAACAGCCTAAATGACAACGTGCTCTCAAAATGCTTCTCTCGGGCCGAAAAGCTCAAAAGTGACATTTGGCTGTTTTCTGACCAACTACTGATGGGACCTACATGAAACTGCCCTGGCAGTGTAGAATTCATCAAATCACACGTTTCTGGCTTGGAAACTTGTTTCTGAGTGCTTCTGTTGGAAAGTAACAGCCTAAATGACAACATGCTCTCAAAATGCTTCTCTCGGGCCGAAAAGGTCAAAAGTGACATTTTGCTGTTTTCTGACCAACTACTGATGTCAACTACATGAAACTGCCCTGGCAGTGTAGAATTCATCAAATCACACGTTTCTGGCTTGGAAACTTGTTTCTGAGTGCTTCTGTTGGAAAGTAACAGCCTAAATGACAACATGCTCTCAAAATGCTTCTCTCGGGCCGAAAAGCTCAAAAGTGACATTTTGCTGTTTTCTGACCAACTACTGATGAGACCTACATGAAACTGCCCTGGCAGTGTAGAATTCATCAAATCACACGTTTCTGGCTTGGAAACTTGTTTTTGAGTGCTTCTGTTGGAAAGTAACAGCCTAAATGACAACATGCTCTCAAAATGCTTCTCTCGGGCCGAAAAGCTCAAAAGTGACATTTTGCTGTTTTCTGACCAACTACTGATGGGACCTACATGAAACTGCCCTGGCAGTGTAGAATTCATCAAATCACACGTTTCTGGCTTGGAAACTTGTTTCTGAGTGCTTCTGTTGGAAAGTAACAGCCTAAATGACAACATGCTCTCAAAATGCTTCTCTCGGGCCGAAAAGGTCAAAAGTGACATTTTGCTGTTTTCTGACCAACTACTGATGTCAACTACATGAAACTGCCCTGGCAGTGTAGAATTCATCAAATCACACGTTTCTGGCTTGGAAACTTGTTTCTGAGTGCTTCTGTTGGAAAGTAACAGCCTAAATGACAACGTGCTCTCAAAATGCTTCTCTCGGGCCGAAAAGCTCAAAAGTGACATTTGGCTGTTTTCTGACCAACTACTGATGGGACCTACATGAAACTGCCCTGGCAGTGTAGAATTCATCAAATCACACGTTTCTGGCTTGGAAACTTGTTTCTGAGTGCTTCTGTTGGAAAGTAACAGCCTAAATGACAACATGCTCTCAAAATGCTTCTCTCGGGCCGAAAAGGTCAAAAGTGACATTTTGCTGTTTTCTGACCAACTACTGATGGGACCTACATGAAACTGCCCTGGCAGTGTAGAATTCATCAAATCACACGTTTCTGGCTTGGAAACTTGTTTCTGAGTGCTTCTGTTGGAAAGTAACAGCCTAAATGACAACGTGCTCTCAAAATGCTTCTCTCGGGCCGAAAAGCTCAAAAGTGACATTTGGCTGTTTTCTGACCAACTACTGATGGGACCAACATGAAACTGCCCTGGCAGTGTAGAATTCATCAAATCACACGTTTCTGGCTTGGAAACTTGTTTCTGAGTGCTTCTGTTGGAAAGTAACAGCCTAAATGACAACATGCTCTCAAAATGCTTCTCTCGGGCCGAAAAGGTCAAAAGTGACATTTTGCTGTTTTCTGACCAACTACTGATGTCAACTACATGAAACTGCCCTGGCAGTGTAGAATTCATCAAATCACACGTTTCTGGCTTAGAAACTTGTTTTTGAGTGCTTCTGTTGGAAAGTAACAGCCTAAATGACAACATGCTCTCAAAATGCTTCTCTCGGGCCGAAAAGCTCAAAAGTGACATTTTGCTGTTTTCTGACCAACTACTGATGTCAACTACATGAAACTGCCCTGGCAGTGTAGAATTCATCAAATCACACGTTTCTGGCTTGGAAACTTGTTTCTGAGTGCTTCTGTTGGAAAGTAACAGCCTAAATGACAACGTGCTCTCAAAATGCTTCTCTCGGGCCGAAAAGCTCAAAAGTGACATTTGGCTGTTTTCTGACCAACTACTGATGGGACCTACATGAAACTGCCCTGGCAGTGTAGAATTCATCAAATCACACGTTTCTGGCTTGGAAACTTGTTTCTGAGTGCTTCTGTTGGAAAGTAACAGCCTAAATGACAACGTGCTCTCAAAATGCTTCTCTCGGGCCGAAAAGCTCAAAAGTGACATTTGGCTGTTTTCTGACCAACTACTGATGGGACCAACATGAAACTGCCCTGGCAGTGTAGAATTCATCAAATCACACGTTTCTGGCTTGGAAACTTGTTTCTGAGTGCTTCTGTTGGAAAGTAACAGCCTAAATGACAACATGCTCTCAAAATGCTTCTCTCGGGCCGAAAAGGTCAAAAGTGACATTTTGCTGTTTTCTGACCAACTACTGATGTCAACTACATGAAACTGCCCTGGCAGTGTAGAATTCATCAAATCACACGTTTCTGGCTTGGAAACTTGTTTCTGAGTGCTTCTGTTGGAAAGTAACAGCCTAAATGACAACATGCTCTCAAATGCTTCTCTCGGGCCGAAAAGGTCAAAAGTGACATTTTGCTGTTTTCTGACCAACTACTGATGTCAACTACATGAAACTGCCCTGGCAGTGTAGAATTCATCAAATCACACGTTTCTGGCTTGGAAACTTGTTTCTGAGTGCTTCTGTTGGAAAGTAACAGCCTAAATGACAACATGCTCTCAAAATGCTTCTCTCGGGCCGAAAAGCTCAAAAGTGACATTTTGCTGTTTTCTGACCAACTACTGATGAGACCTACATGAAACTGCCCTGGCAGTGTAGAATTCATCAAATCACACGTTTCTGGCTTGGAAACTTGTTTCTGAGTGCTTCTGTTGGAAAGTAACAGCCTAAATGACAACGTGCTCTCAAAATGCTTCTCTCGGGCCGAAAAGGTCAAAAGTGACATTTGGCTGTTTTCTGACCAACTACTGATGGGACCAACATGAAACTGCCCTGGCAGTGTAGAATTCATCAAATCACACGTTTCTGGCTTGGAAACTTGTTTCTGAGTGCTTCTGTTGGAAAGTAACAGCCTAAATGACAACATGCTCTCAAAATGCTTCTCTCGGGCCGAAAAGCTCAAAAGTGACATTTTGCTATTTTCTGACCAACTACTGATGAGACCTACATGAAACTGCCCTGGCAGTGTAGAATTCATCAAATCACACGTTTCTGGCTTGGAAACTTGTTTTTGAGTGCTTCTGTTGGAAAGTAACAGCCTAAATGACAACATGCTCTCAAAATGCTTCTCTCGGGCCGAAAAGCTCAAAAGTGACATTTTGCTGTTTTCTGACCAACTACTGATGGGACCTACATGAAACTGCCCTGGCAGTGTAGAATTCATCAAATCACACGTTTCTGGCTCGGAAACTTGTTTCTGAGTGCTTCTGTTGGAAAGTAACAGCCTAAATGACAACATGCTCTCAAAATGCTTCTCTCGGGCCGAAAAGCTCAAAAGTGACATTTTGCTGTTTTCTGACCAACTACTGATGTCAACTACATGAAACTGCCCTGGCAGTGTAGAATTCATCAAATCACACGTTTCTGGCTTGGAAACTTGTTTCTGAGTGCTTCTGTTGGAAAGTAACAGCCTAAATGACAACGTGCTCTCAAAATGCTTCTCTCGGGCCGAAAAGGTCAAAAGTGACATTTGGCTGTTTTCTGACCAACTACTGATGGGACCAACATGAAACTGCCCTGGCAGTGTAGAATTCATCAAATCACACGTTTCTGGCTTGGAAACTTGTTTCTGAGTGCTTCTGTTGGAAAGTAACAGCCTAAATGACAACATGCTCTCAAAATGCTTCTCTCGGGCCGAAAAGCTCAAAAGTGACATTTTGCTGTTTTCTGACCAACTACTGATGAGACCTACATGAAACTGCCCTGGCAGTGTAGAATTCATCAAATCACACGTTTCTGGCTTGGAAACTTGTTTTTGAGTGCTTCTGTTGGAAAGTAACAGCCTAAATGACAACATGCTCTCAAAATGCTTCTCTCGGGCCGAAAAGCTCAAAAGTGACATTTTGCTGTTTTCTGACCAACTACTGATGGGACCTACATGAAACTGCCCTGGCAGTGTAGAATTCATCAAATCACACGTTTCTGGCTTGGAAACTTGTTTCTGAGTGCTTCTGTTGGAAAGTAACAGCCTAAATGACAACATGCTCTCAAAATGCTTCTCTCGGGCCGAAAAGGTCAAAAGTGACATTTTGCTGTTTTCTGACCAACTACTGATGTCAACTACATGAAACTGCCCTGGCAGTGTAGAATTCATCAAATCACACGTTTCTGGCTTGGAAACTTGTTTCTGAGTGCTTCTGTTGGAAAGTAACAGCCTAAATGACAACGTGCTCTCAAAATGCTTCTCTCGGGCCGAAAAGCTCAAAAGTGACATTTGGCTGTTTTCTGACCAACTACTGATGGGACCTACATGAAACTGCCCTGGCAGTGTAGAATTCATCAAATCACACGTTTCTGGCTTGGAAACTTGTTTCTGAGTGCTTCTGTTGGAAAGTAACAGCCTAAATGACAACATGCTCTCAAAATGCTTCTCTCGGGCCGAAAAGGTCAAAAGTGACATTTTGCTGTTTTCTGACCAACTACTGATGTCAACTACATGAAACTGCCCTGGCAGTGTAGAATTCATCAAATCACACGTTTCTGGCTTGGAAACTTGTTTCTGAGTGCTTCTGTTGGAAAGTAACAGCCTAAATGACAACATGCTCTCAAAATGCTTCTCTCGGGCCGAAAAGCTCAAAAGTGACATTTTGCTGTTTTCTGACCAACTACTGATGAGACCTACATGAAACTGCCCTGGCAGTGTAGAATTCATCAAATCACACGTTTCTGGCTTGGAAACTTGTTTTTGAGTGCTTCTGTTGGAAAGTAACAGCCTAAATGACAACATGCTCTCAAAATGCTTCTCTCGGGCCGAAAAGCTCAAAAGTGACATTTTGCTGTTTTCTGACCAACTACTGATGGGACCTACATGAAACTGCCCTGGCAGTGTAGAATTCATCAAATCACACGTTTCTGGCTTGGAAACTTGTTTCTGAGTGCTTCTGTTGGAAAGTAACAGCCTAAATGACAACATGCTCTCAAAATGCTTCTCTCGGGCCGAAAAGGTCAAAAGTGACATTTTGCTGTTTTCTGACCAACTACTGATGTCAACTACATGAAACTGCCCTGGCAGTGTAGAATTCATCAAATCACACGTTTCTGGCTTGGAAACTTGTTTCTGAGTGCTTCTGTTGGAAAGTAACAGCCTAAATGACAACGTGCTCTCAAAATGCTTCTCTCGGGCCGAAAAGCTCAAAAGTGACATTTGGCTGTTTTCTGACCAACTACTGATGGGACCTACATGAAACTGCCCTGGCAGTGTAGAATTCATCAAATCACACGTTTCTGGCTTGGAAACTTGTTTCTGAGTGCTTCTGTTGGAAAGTAACAGCCTAAATGACAACATGCTCTCAAAATGCTTCTCTCGGGCCGAAAAGGTCAAAAGTGACATTTTGCTGTTTTCTGACCAACTACTGATGGGACCTACATGAAACTGCCCTGGCAGTGTAGAATTCATCAAATCACACGTTTCTGGCTTGGAAACTTGTTTCTGAGTGCTTCTGTTGGAAAGTAACAGCCTAAATGACAACGTGCTCTCAAAATGCTTCTCTCGGGCCGAAAAGCTCAAAAGTGACATTTGGCTGTTTTCTGACCAACTACTGATGGGACCAACATGAAACTGCCCTGGCAGTGTAGAATTCATCAAATCACACGTTTCTGGCTTGGAAACTTGTTTCTGAGTGCTTCTGTTGGAAAGTAACAGCCTAAATGACAACATGCTCTCAAAATGCTTCTCTCGGGCCGAAAAGGTCAAAAGTGACATTTTGCTGTTTTCTGACCAACTACTGATGTCAACTACATGAAACTGCCCTGGCAGTGTAGAATTCATCAAATCACACGTTTCTGGCTTAGAAACTTGTTTTTGAGTGCTTCTGTTGGAAAGTAACAGCCTAAATGACAACATGCTCTCAAAATGCTTCTCTCGGGCCGAAAAGCTCAAAAGTGACATTTTGCTGTTTTCTGACCAACTACTGATGTCAACTACATGAAACTGCCCTGGCAGTGTAGAATTCATCAAATCACACGTTTCTGGCTTGGAAACTTGTTTCTGAGTGCTTCTGTTGGAAAGTAACAGCCTAAATGACAACGTGCTCTCAAAATGCTTCTCTCGGGCCGAAAAGCTCAAAAGTGACATTTGGCTGTTTTCTGACCAACTACTGATGGGACCTACATGAAACTGCCCTGGCAGTGTAGAATTCATCAAATCACACGTTTCTGGCTTGGAAACTTGTTTCTGAGTGCTTCTGTTGGAAAGTAACAGCCTAAATGACAACATGCTCTCAAAATGCTTCTCTCGGGCCGAAAAGGTCAAAAGTGACATTTTGCTGTTTTCTGACCAACTACTGATGGGACCTACATGAAACTGCCCTGGCAGTGTAGAATTCATCAAATCACACGTTTCTGGCTTGGAAACTTGTTTCTGAGTGCTTCTGTTGGAAAGTAACAGCCTAAATGACAACGTGCTCTCAAAATGCTTCTCTCGGGCCGAAAAGCTCAAAAGTGACATTTGGCTGTTTTCTGACCAACTACTGATGGGACCAACATGAAACTGCCCTGGCAGTGTAGAATTCATCAAATCACACGTTTCTGGCTTGGAAACTTGTTTCTGAGTGCTTCTGTTGGAAAGTAACAGCCTAAATGACAACATGCTCTCAAAATGCTTCTCTCGGGCCGAAAAGGTCAAAAGTGACATTTTGCTGTTTTCTGACCAACTACTGATGTCAACTACATGAAACTGCCCTGGCAGTGTAGAATTCATCAAATCACACGTTTCTGGCTTAGAAACTTGTTTTTGAGTGCTTCTGTTGGAAAGTAACAGCCTAAATGACAACATGCTCTCAAAATGCTTCTCTCGGGCCGAAAAGCTCAAAAGTGACATTTTGCTGTTTTCTGACCAACTACTGATGGGACCTACATGAAACTGCCCTGGCAGTGTAGAATTCATCAAATCACACGTTTCTGGCTTGGAAACTTGTTTCTGAGTGCTTCTGTTGGAAAGTAACAGCCTAAATGACAACATGCTCTCAAAATGCTTCTCTCGGGCCGAAAAGCTCAAAAGTGACATTTTGCTGTTTTCTGACCAACTACTGATGAGACCTACATGAAACTGCCCTGGCAGTGTAGAATTCATCAAATCACACGTTTCTGGCTTGGAAACTTGTTTTTGAGTGCTTCTGTTGGAAAGTAACAGCCTAAATGACAACATGCTCTCAAAATGCTTCTCTCGGGCCGAAAAGCTCAAAAGTGACATTTTGCTGTTTTCTGACCAACTACTGATGGGACCTACATGAAACTGCCCTGGCAGTGTAGAATTCATCAAATCACACGTTTCTGGCTCGGAAACTTGTTTCTGAGTGCTTCTGTTGGAAAGTAACAGCCTAAATGACAACATGCTCTCAAAATGCTTCTCTCGGGCCGAAAAGCTCAAAAGTGACATTTTGCTGTTTTCTGACCAACTACTGATGTCAACTACATGAAACTGCCCTGGCAGTGTAGAATTCATCAAATCACACGTTTCTGGCTTAGAAACTTGTTTTTGAGTGCTTCTGTTGGAAAGTAACAGCCTAAATGACAACATGCTCTCAAAATGCTTCTCTCGGGCCGAAAAGCTCAAAAGTGACATTTTGCTGTTTTCTGACCAACTACTGATGGGACCTACATGAAACTGCCCTGGCAGTGTAGAATTCATCAAATCACACGTTTCTGGCTTGGAAACTTGTTTCTGAGTGCTTCTGTTGGAAAGTAACAGCCTAAATGACAACGTGCTCTCAAAATGCTTCTCTCGGGCCGAAAAGCTCAAAAGTGACATTTGGCTGTTTTCTGACCAACTACTGATGGGACCAACATGAAACTGCCCTGGCAGTGTAGAATTCATCAAATCACACGTTTCTGGCTTGGAAACTTGTTTCTGAGTGCTTCTGTTGGAAAGTAACAGCCTAAATGACAACATGCTCTCAAAATGCTTCTCTCGGGCCGAAAAGCTCAAAAGTGACATTTTGCTGTTTTCTGACCAACTACTGATGAGACCTACATGAAACTGCCCTGGCAGTGTAGAATTCATCAAATCACACGTTTCTGGCTTGGAAACTTGTTTTTGAGTGCTTCTGTTGGAAAGTAACAGCCTAAATGACAACATGCTCTCAAAATGCTTCTCTCGGGCCGAAAAGCTCAAAAGTGACATTTTGCTGTTTTCTGACCAACTACTGATGGGACCTACATGAAACTGCCCTGGCAGTGTAGAATTCATCAAATCACACGTTTCTGGCTTGGAAACTTGTTTCTGAGTGCTTCTGTTGGAAAGTAACAGCCTAAATGACAACATGCTCTCAAAATGCTTCTCTCGGGCCGAAAAGGTCAAAAGTGACATTTTGCTGTTTTCTGACCAACTACTGATGTCAACTACATGAAACTGCCCTGGCAGTGTAGAATTCATCAAATCACACGTTTCTGGCTTGGAAACTTGTTTCTGAGTGCTTCTGTTGGAAAGTAACAGCCTAAATGACAACGTGCTCTCAAAATGCTTCTCTCGGGCCGAAAAGCTCAAAAGTGACATTTGGCTGTTTTCTGACCAACTACTGATGGGACCTACATGAAACTGCCCTGGCAGTGTAGAATTCATCAAATCACACGTTTCTGGCTTGGAAACTTGTTTCTGAGTGCTTCTGTTGGAAAGTAACAGCCTAAATGACAACATGCTCTCAAAATGCTTCTCTCGGGCCGAAAAGGTCAAAAGTGACATTTTGCTGTTTTCTGACCAACTACTGATGGGACCTACATGAAACTGCCCTGGCAGTGTAGAATTCATCAAATCACACGTTTCTGGCTTGGAAACTTGTTTCTGAGTGCTTCTGTTGGAAAGTAACAGCCTAAATGACAACGTGCTCTCAAAATGCTTCTCTCGGGCCGAAAAGCTCAAAAGTGACATTTGGCTGTTTTCTGACCAACTACTGATGGGACCAACATGAAACTGCCCTGGCAGTGTAGAATTCATCAAATCACACGTTTCTGGCTTGGAAACTTGTTTCTGAGTGCTTCTGTTGGAAAGTAACAGCCTAAATGACAACATGCTCTCAAAATGCTTCTCTCGGGCCGAAAAGGTCAAAAGTGACATTTTGCTGTTTTCTGACCAACTACTGATGTCAACTACATGAAACTGCCCTGGCAGTGTAGAATTCATCAAATCACACGTTTCTGGCTTAGAAACTTGTTTTTGAGTGCTTCTGTTGGAAAGTAACAGCCTAAATGACAACATGCTCTCAAAATGCTTCTCTCGGGCCGAAAAGCTCAAAAGTGACATTTTGCTGTTTTCTGACCAACTACTGATGGGACCTACATGAAACTGCCCTGGCAGTGTAGAATTCATCAAATCACACGTTTCTGGCTTGGAAACTTGTTTCTGAGTGCTTCTGTTGGAAAGTAACAGCCTAAATGACAACGTGCTCTCAAAATGCTTCTCTCGGGCCGAAAAGCTCAAAAGTGACATTTGGCTGTTTTCTGACCAACTACTGATGGGACCAACATGAAACTGCCCTGGCAGTGTAGAATTCATCAAATCACACGTTTCTGGCTTGGAAACTTGTTTCTGAGTGCTTCTGTTGGAAAGTAACAGCCTAAATGACAACATGCTCTCAAAATGCTTCTCTCGGGCCGAAAAGCTCAAAAGTGACATTTTGCTGTTTTCTGACCAACTACTGATGAGACCTACATGAAACTGCCCTGGCAGTGTAGAATTCATCAAATCACACGTTTCTGGCTTGGAAACTTGTTTTTGAGTGCTTCTGTTGGAAAGTAACAGCCTAAATGACAACATGCTCTCAAAATGCTTCTCTCGGGCCGAAAAGGTCAAAAGTGACATTTTGCTGTTTTCTGACCAACTACTGATGTCAACTACATGAAACTGCCCTGGCAGTGTAGAATTCATCAAATCACACGTTTCTGGCTTGGAAACTTGTTTCTGAGTGCTTCTGTTGGAAAGTAACAGCCTAAATGACAACGTGCTCTCAAAATGCTTCTCTCGGGCCGAAAAGCTCAAAAGTGACATTTGGCTGTTTTCTGACCAACTACTGATGGGACCTACATGAAACTGCCCTGGCAGTGTAGAATTCATCAAATCACACGTTTCTGGCTTGGAAACTTGTTTCTGAGTGCTTCTGTTGGAAAGTAACAGCCTAAATGACAACATGCTCTCAAAATGCTTCTCTCGGGCCGAAAAGGTCAAAAGTGACATTTTGCTGTTTTCTGACCAACTACTGATGGGACCTACATGAAACTGCCCTGGCAGTGTAGAATTCATCAAATCACACGTTTCTGGCTTGGAAACTTGTTTCTGAGTGCTTCTGTTGGAAAGTAACAGCCTAAATGACAACGTGCTCTCAAAATGCTTCTCTCGGGCCGAAAAGCTCAAAAGTGACATTTGGCTGTTTTCTGACCAACTACTGATGGGACCAACATGAAACTGCCCTGGCAGTGTAGAATTCATCAAATCACACGTTTCTGGCTTGGAAACTTGTTTCTGAGTGCTTCTGTTGGAAAGTAACAGCCTAAATGACAACATGCTCTCAAAATGCTTCTCTCGGGCCGAAAAGGTCAAAAGTGACATTTTGCTGTTTTCTGACCAACTACTGATGTCAACTACATGAAACTGCCCTGGCAGTGTAGAATTCATCAAATCACACGTTTCTGGCTTAGAAACTTGTTTTTGAGTGCTTCTGTTGGAAAGTAACAGCCTAAATGACAACATGCTCTCAAAATGCTTCTCTCGGGCCGAAAAGCTCAAAAGTGACATTTTGCTGTTTTCTGACCAACTACTGATGGGACCTACATGAAACTGCCCTGGCAGTGTAGAATTCATCAAATCACACGTTTCTGGCTTGGAAACTTGTTTCTGAGTGCTTCTGTTGGAAAGTAACAGCCTAAATGACAACGTGCTCTCAAAATGCTTCTCTCGGGCCGAAAAGCTCAAAAGTGACATTTGGCTGTTTTCTGACCAACTACTGATGGGACCAACATGAAACTGCCCTGGCAGTGTAGAATTCATCAAATCACACGTTTCTGGCTTGGAAACTTGTTTCTGAGTGCTTCTGTTGGAAAGTAACAGCCTAAATGACAACATGCTCTCAAAATGCTTCTCTCGGGCCGAAAAGCTCAAAAGTGACATTTTGCTGTTTTCTGACCAACTACTGATGAGACCTACATGAAACTGCCCTGGCAGTGTAGAATTCATCAAATCACACGTTTCTGGCTTGGAAACTTGTTTTTGAGTGCTTCTGTTGGAAAGTAACAGCCTAAATGACAACATGCTCTCAAAATGCTTCTCTCGGGCCGAAAAGCTCAAAAGTGACATTTTGCTGTTTTCTGACCAACTACTGATGGGACCTACATGAAACTGCCCTGGCAGTGTAGAATTCATCAAATCACACGTTTCTGGCTCGGAAACTTGTTTCTGAGTGCTTCTGTTGGAAAGTAACAGCCTAAATGACAACATGCTCTCAAAATGCTTCTCTCGGGCCGAAAAGCTCAAAAGTGACATTTTGCTGTTTTCTGACCAACTACTGATGTCAACTACATGAAACTGCCCTGGCAGTGTAGAATTCATCAAATCACACGTTTCTGGCTTGGAAACTTGTTTCTGAGTGCTTCTGTTGGAAAGTAACAGCCTAAATGACAACGTGCTCTCAAAATGCTTCTCTCGGGCCGAAAAGGTCAAAAGTGACATTTGGCTGTTTTCTGACCAACTACTGATGGGACCAACATGAAACTGCCCTGGCAGTGTAGAATTCATCAAATCACACGTTTCTGGCTTGGAAACTTGTTTCTGAGTGCTTCTGTTGGAAAGTAACAGCCTAAATGACAACATGCTCTCAAAATGCTTCTCTCGGGCCGAAAAGCTCAAAAGTGACATTTTGCTATTTTCTGACCAACTACTGATGAGACCTACATGAAACTGCCCTGGCAGTGTAGAATTCATCAAATCACACGTTTCTGGCTTGGAAACTTGTTTTTGAGTGCTTCTGTTGGAAAGTAACAGCCTAAATGACAACATGCTCTCAAAATGCTTCTCTCGGGCCGAAAAGCTCAAAAGTGACATTTTGCTGTTTTCTGACCAACTACTGATGGGACCTACATGAAACTGCCCTGGCAGTGTAGAATTCATCAAATCACACGTTTCTGGCTCGGAAACTTGTTTCTGAGTGCTTCTGTTGGAAAGTAACAGCCTAAATGACAACATGCTCTCAAAATGCTTCTCTCGGGCCGAAAAGCTCAAAAGTGACATTTTGCTGTTTTCTGACCAACTACTGATGTCAACTACATGAAACTGCCCTGGCAGTGTAGAATTCATCAAATCACACGTTTCTGGCTTGGAAACTTGTTTCTGAGTGCTTCTGTTGGAAAGTAACAGCCTAAATGACAACGTGCTCTCAAAATGCTTCTCTCGGGCCGAAAAGCTCAAAAGTGACATTTGGCTGTTTTCTGACCAACTACTGATGGGACCAACATGAAACTGCCCTGGCAGTGTAGAATTCATCAAATCACACGTTTCTGGCTTGGAAACTTGTTTCTGAGTGCTTCTGTTGGAAAGTAACAGCCTAAATGACAACATGCTCTCAAAATGCTTCTCTCGGGCCGAAAAGCTCAAAAGTGACATTTTGCTGTTTTCTGACCAACTACTGATGAGACCTACATGAAACTGCCCTGGCAGTGTAGAATTCATCAAATCACACGTTTCTGGCTTGGAAACTTGTTTTTGAGTGCTTCTGTTGGAAAGTAACAGCCTAAATGACAACATGCTCTCAAAATGCTTCTCTCGGGCCGAAAAGCTCAAAAGTGACATTTTGCTGTTTTCTGACCAACTACTGATGGGACCTACATGAAACTGCCCTGGCAGTGTAGAATTCATCAAATCACACGTTTCTGGCTTGGAAACTTGTTTCTGAGTGCTTCTGTTGGAAAGTAACAGCCTAAATGACAACATGCTCTCAAAATGCTTCTCTCGGGCCGAAAAGGTCAAAAGTGACATTTTGCTGTTTTCTGACCAACTACTGATGTCAACTACATGAAACTGCCCTGGCAGTGTAGAATTCATCAAATCACACGTTTCTGGCTTGGAAACTTGTTTCTGAGTGCTTCTGTTGGAAAGTAACAGCCTAAATGACAACGTGCTCTCAAAATGCTTCTCTCGGGCCGAAAAGCTCAAAAGTGACATTTGGCTGTTTTCTGACCAACTACTGATGGGACCTACATGAAACTGCCCTGGCAGTGTAGAATTCATCAAATCACACGTTTCTGGCTTGGAAACTTGTTTCTGAGTGCTTCTGTTGGAAAGTAACAGCCTAAATGACAACATGCTCTCAAAATGCTTCTCTCGGGCCGAAAAGCTCAAAAGTGACATTTTGCTGTTTTCTGACCAACTACTGATGAGACCTACATGAAACTGCCCTGGCAGTGTAGAATTCATCAAATCACACGTTTCTGGCTTGGAAACTTGTTTTTGAGTGCTTCTGTTGGAAAGTAACAGCCTAAATGACAACATGCTCTCAAAATGCTTCTCTCGGGCCGAAAAGCTCAAAAGTGACATTTTGCTGTTTTCTGACCAACTACTGATGGGACCTACATGAAACTGCCCTGGCAGTGTAGAATTCATCAAATCACACGTTTCTGGCTTGGAAACTTGTTTCTGAGTGCTTCTGTTGGAAAGTAACAGCCTAAATGACAACATGCTCTCAAAATGCTTCTCTCGGGCCGAAAAGGTCAAAAGTGACATTTTGCTGTTTTCTGACCAACTACTGATGTCAACTACATGAAACTGCCCTGGCAGTGTAGAATTCATCAAATCACACGTTTCTGGCTTGGAAACTTGTTTCTGAGTGCTTCTGTTGGAAAGTAACAGCCTAAATGACAACGTGCTCTCAAAATGCTTCTCTCGGGCCGAAAAGCTCAAAAGTGACATTTGGCTGTTTTCTGACCAACTACTGATGGGACCTACATGAAACTGCCCTGGCAGTGTAGAATTCATCAAATCACACGTTTCTGGCTTGGAAACTTGTTTCTGAGTGCTTCTGTTGGAAAGTAACAGCCTAAATGACAACATGCTCTCAAAATGCTTCTCTCGGGCCGAAAAGGTCAAAAGTGACATTTTGCTGTTTTCTGACCAACTACTGATGGGACCTACATGAAACTGCCCTGGCAGTGTAGAATTCATCAAATCACACGTTTCTGGCTTGGAAACTTGTTTCTGAGTGCTTCTGTTGGAAAGTAACAGCCTAAATGACAACGTGCTCTCAAAATGCTTCTCTCGGGCCGAAAAGCTCAAAAGTGACATTTGGCTGTTTTCTGACCAACTACTGATGGGACCTACATGAAACTGCCCTGGCAGTGTAGAATTCATCAAATCACACGTTTCTGGCTTGGAAACTTGTTTCTGAGTGCTTCTGTTGGAAAGTAACAGCCTAAATGACAACATGCTCTCAAAATGCTTCTCTCGGGCCGAAAAGGTCAAAAGTGACATTTTGCTGTTTTCTGACCAACTACTGATGGGACCTACATGAAACTGCCCTGGCAGTGTAGAATTCATCAAATCACACGTTTCTGGCTTGGAAACTTGTTTCTGAGTGCTTCTGTTGGAAAGTAACAGCCTAAATGACAACGTGCTCTCAAAATGCTTCTCTCGGGCCGAAAAGCTCAAAAGTGACATTTGGCTGTTTTCTGACCAACTACTGATGGGACCAACATGAAACTGCCCTGGCAGTGTAGAATTCATCAAATCACACGTTTCTGGCTTGGAAACTTGTTTCTGAGTGCTTCTGTTGGAAAGTAACAGCCTAAATGACAACATGCTCTCAAAATGCTTCTCTCGGGCCGAAAAGGTCAAAAGTGACATTTTGCTGTTTTCTGACCAACTACTGATGTCAACTACATGAAACTGCCCTGGCAGTGTAGAATTCATCAAATCACACGTTTCTGGCTTAGAAACTTGTTTTTGAGTGCTTCTGTTGGAAAGTAACAGCCTAAATGACAACATGCTCTCAAAATGCTTCTCTCGGGCCGAAAAGCTCAAAAGTGACATTTTGCTGTTTTCTGACCAACTACTGATGAGACCTACATGAAACTGCCCTGGCAGTGTAGAATTCATCAAATCACACGTTTCTGGCTTGGAAACTTGTTTTTGAGTGCTTCTGTTGGAAAGTAACAGCCTAAATGACAACATGCTCTCAAAATGCTTCTCTCGGGCCGAAAAGCTCAAAAGTGACATTTGGCTGTTTTCTGACCAACTACTGATGGGACCTACATGAAACTGCCCTGGCAGTGTAGAATTCATCAAATCACACGTTTCTGGCTTGGAAACTTGTTTCTGAGTGCTTCTGTTGGAAAGTAACAGCCTAAATGACAACATGCTCTCAAAATGCTTCTCTCGGGCCGAAAAGGTCAAAAGTGACATTTTGCTGTTTTCTGACCAACTACTGATGGGACCTACATGAAACTGCCCTGGCAGTGTAGAATTCATCAAATCACACGTTTCTGGCTTGGAAACTTGTTTCTGAGTGCTTCTGTTGGAAAGTAACAGCCTAAATGACAACGTGCTCTCAAAATGCTTCTCTCGGGCCGAAAAGCTCAAAAGTGACATTTGGCTGTTTTCTGACCAACTACTGATGGGACCAACATGAAACTGCCCTGGCAGTGTAGAATTCATCAAATCACACGTTTCTGGCTTGGAAACTTGTTTCTGAGTGCTTCTGTTGGAAAGTAACAGCCTAAATGACAACATGCTCTCAAAATGCTTCTCTCGGGCCGAAAAGGTCAAAAGTGACATTTTGCTGTTTTCTGACCAACTACTGATGTCAACTACATGAAACTGCCCTGGCAGTGTAGAATTCATCAAATCACACGTTTCTGGCTTAGAAACTTGTTTTTGAGTGCTTCTGTTGGAAAGTAACAGCCTAAATGACAACATGCTCTCAAAATGCTTCTCTCGGGCCGAAAAGCTCAAAAGTGACATTTTGCTGTTTTCTGACCAACTACTGATGGGACCTACATGAAACTGCCCTGGCAGTGTAGAATTCATCAAATCACACGTTTCTGGCTTGGAAACTTGTTTCTGAGTGCTTCTGTTGGAAAGTAACAGCCTAAATGACAACGTGCTCTCAAAATGCTTCTCTCGGGCCGAAAAGCTCAAAAGTGACATTTGGCTGTTTTCTGACCAACTACTGATGGGACCAACATGAAACTGCCCTGGCAGTGTAGAATTCATCAAATCACACGTTTCTGGCTTGGAAACTTGTTTCTGAGTGCTTCTGTTGGAAAGTAACAGCCTAAATGACAACATTCTCTCAAAATGCTTCTCTCGGGCCGAAAAGCTCAAAAGTGACATTTTGCTGTTTTCTGACCAACTACTGATGAGACCTACATGAAACTGCCCTGGCAGTGTAGAATTCATCAAATCACACGTTTCTGGCTTGGAAACTTGTTTTTGAGTGCTTCTGTTGGAAAGTAACAGCCTAAATGACAACATGCTCTCAAAATGCTTCTCTCGGGCCGAAAAGCTCAAAAGTGACATTTTGCTGTTTTCTGACCAACTACTGATGGGACCTACATGAAACTGCCCTGGCAGTGTAGAATTCATCAAATCACACGTTTCTGGCTCGGAAACTTGTTTCTGAGTGCTTCTGTTGGAAAGTAACAGCCTAAATGACAACATGCTCTCAAAATGCTTCTCTCGGGCCGAAAAGCTCAAAAGTGACATTTTGCTGTTTTCTGACCAACTACTGATGTCAACTACATGAAACTGCCCTGGCAGTGTAGAATTCATCAAATCACACGTTTCTGGCTTGGAAACTTGTTTCTGAGTGCTTCTGTTGGAAAGTAACAGCCTAAATGACAACGTGCTCTCAAAATGCTTCTCTCGGGCCGAAAAGCTCAAAAGTGACATTTGGCTGTTTTCTGACCAACTACTGATGGGACCAACATGAAACTGCCCTGGCAGTGTAGAATTCATCAAATCACACGTTTCTGGCTTGGAAACTTGTTTCTGAGTGCTTCTGTTGGAAAGTAACAGCCTAAATGACAACATGCTCTCAAAATGCTTCTCTCGGGCCGAAAAGCTCAAAAGTGACATTTTGCTGTTTTCTGACCAACTACTGATGAGACCTACATGAAACTGCCCTGGCAGTGTAGAATTCATCAAATCACACGTTTCTGGCTCGGAAACTTGTTTCTGAGTGCTTCTGTTGGAAAGTAACAGCCTAAATGACAACATGCTCTCAAAATGCTTCTCTCGGGCCGAAAAGCTCAAAAGTGACATTTTGCTGTTTTCTGACCAACTACTGATGAGACCTACATGAAACTGCCCTGGCAGTGTAGAATTCATCAAATCACACGTTTCTGGCTTGGAAACTTGTTTTTGAGTGCTTCTGTTGGAAAGTAACAGCCTAAATGACAACATGCTCTCAAAATGCTTCTCTCGGGCCGAAAAGCTCAAAAGTGACATTTTGCTGTTTTCTGACCAACTACTGATGGGACCTACATGAAACTGCCCTGGCAGTGTAGAATTCATCAAATCACACGTTTCTGGCTCGGAAACTTGTTTCTGAGTGCTTCTGTTGGAAAGTAACAGCCTAAATGACAACATGCTCTCAAAATGCTTCTCTCGGGCCGAAAAGCTCAAAAGTGACATTTTGCTGTTTTCTGACCAACTACTGATGTCAACTACATGAAACTGCCCTGGCAGTGTAGAATTCATCAAATCACACGTTTCTGGCTTGGAAACTTGTTTCTGAGTGCTTCTGTTGGAAAGTAACAGCCTAAATGACAACGTGCTCTCAAAATGCTTCTCTCGGGCCGAAAAGGTCAAAAGTGACATTTGGCTGTTTTCTGACCAACTACTGATGGGACCAACATGAAACTGCCCTGGCAGTGTAGAATTCATCAAATCACACGTTTCTGGCTTGGAAACTTGTTTCTGAGTGCTTCTGTTGGAAAGTAACAGCCTAAATGACAACATGCTCTCAAAATGCTTCTCTCGGGCCGAAAAGCTCAAAAGTGACATTTTGCTGTTTTCTGACCAACTACTGATGGGACCTACATGAAACTGCCCTGGCAGTGTAGAATTCATCAAATCACACGTTTCTGGCTTGGAAACTTGTTTCTGAGTGCTTCTGTTGGAAAGTAACAGCCTAAATGACAACGTGCTCTCAAAATGCTTCTCTCGGGCCGAAAAGCTCAAAAGTGACATTTGGCTGTTTTCTGACCAACTACTGATGGGACCAACATGAAACTGCCCTGGCAGTGTAGAATTCATCAAATCACACGTTTCTGGCTTGGAAACTCTTTTCTGAGTGCTTCTGTTGGAAAGTAACAGCCTAAATGACAACATGCTCTCAAAATGCTTCTCTCGGGCCGAAAAGGTCAAAAGTGACATTTTGCTGTTTTCTGACCAACTACTGATGGGACCTACATGAAACTGCCCTGGCAGTGTAGAATTCATCAAATCACACGTTTCTGGCTTGGAAACTTGTTTCTGAGTGCTTCTGTTGGAAAGTAACAGCCTAAATGACAACATGCTCTCAAAATGCTTCTCTCGGGCCGAAAAGGTCAAAAGTGACATTTTGCTGTTTTCTGACCAACTACTGATGTCAACTACATGAAACTGCCCTGGCAGTGTAGAATTCATCAAATCACACGTTTCTGGCTTAGAAACTTGTTTTTGAGTGCTTCTGTTGGAAAGTAACAGCCTAAATGACAACATGCTCTCAAAATGCTTCTCTCGGGCCGAAAAGCTCAAAAGTGACATTTTGCTGTTTTCTGACCAACTACTGATGGGACCAACATGAAACTGCCCTGGCAGTGTAGAATTCATCAAATCACACGTTTCTGGCTTGGAAACTTGTTTCTGAGTGCTTCTGTTGGAAAGTAACAGCCTAAATGACAACATGCTCTCAAAATGCTTCTCTCGGGCCGAAAAGCTCAAAAGTGACATTTTGCTGTTTTCTGACCAACTACTGATGGGACCTACATGAAACTGCCCTGGCAGTGTAGAATTCATCAAATCACACGTTTCTGGCTTGGAAACTTGTTTCTGAGTGCTTCTGTTGGAAAGTAACAGCCTAAATGACAACGTGCTCTCAAAATGCTTCTCTCGGGCCGAAAAGCTCAAAAGTGACATTTGGCTGTTTTCTGACCAACTACTGATGGGACCAACATGAAACTGCCCTGGCAGTGTAGAATTCATCAAATCACACGTTTCTGGCTTGGAAACTCTTTTCTGAGTGCTTCTGTTGGAAAGTAACAGCCTAAATGACAACATGCTCTCAAAATGCTTCTCTCGGGCCGAAAAGGTCAAAAGTGACATTTTGCTGTTTTCTGACCAACTACTGATGGGACCTACATGAAACTGCCCTGGCAGTGTAGAATTCATCAAATCACACGTTTCTGGCTTGGAAACTTGTTTCTGAGTGCTTCTGTTGGAAAGTAACAGCCTAAATGACAACATGCTCTCAAAATGCTTCTCTCGGGCCGAAAAGGTCAAAAGTGACATTTTGCTGTTTTCTGACCAACTACTGATGTCAACTACATGAAACTGCCCTGGCAGTGTAGAATTCATCAAATCACACGTTTCTGGCTTAGAAACTTGTTTTTGAGTGCTTCTGTTGGAAAGTAACAGCCTAAATGACAACATGCTCTCAAAATGCTTCTCTCGGGCCGAAAAGCTCAAAAGTGACATTTTGCTGTTTTCTGACCAACTACTGATGGGACCTACATGAAACTGCCCTGGCAGTGTAGAATTCATCAAATCACACGTTTCTGGCTTGGAAACTTGTTTCTGAGTGCTTCTGTTGGAAAGTAACAGCCTAAATGACAACATGCTCTCAAAATGCTTCTCTCGGGCCGAAAAGCTCAAAAGTGACATTTTGCTGTTTTCTGACCAACTACTGATGGGACCTACATGAAACTGCCCTGGCAGTGTAGAATTCATCAAATCACACGTTTCTGGCTTGGAAACTTGTTTCTGAGTGCTTCTGTTGGAAAGTAACAGCCTAAATGACAACGTGCTCTCAAAATGCTTCTCTCGGGCCGAAAAGCTCAAAAGTGACATTTGGCTGTTTTCTGACCAACTACTGATGGGACCAACATGAAACTGCCCTGGCAGTGTAGAATTCATCAAATCACACGTTTCTGGCTTGGAAACTCTTTTCTGAGTGCTTCTGTTGGAAAGTAACAGCCTAAATGACAACATGCTCTCAAAATGCTTCTCTCGGGCCGAAAAGGTCAAAAGTGACATTTTGCTGTTTTCTGACCAACTACTGATGGGACCTACATGAAACTGCCCTGGCAGTGTAGAATTCATCAAATCACACGTTTCTGGCTTGGAAACTTGTTTCTGAGTGCTTCTGTTGGAAAGTAACAGCCTAAATGACAACATGCTCTCAAAATGCTTCTCTCGGGCCGAAAAGGTCAAAAGTGACATTTTGCTGTTTTCTGACCAACTACTGATGTCAACTACATGAAACTGCCCTGGCAGTGTAGAATTCATCAAATCACACGTTTCTGGCTTAGAAACTTGTTTTTGAGTGCTTCTGTTGGAAAGTAACAGCCTAAATGACAACATGCTCTCAAAATGCTTCTCTCGGGCCGAAAAGCTCAAAAGTGACATTTTGCTGTTTTCTGACCAACTACTGATGGGACCTACATGAAACTGCCCTGGCAGTGTAGAATTCATCAAATCACACGTTTCTGGCTTGGAAACTTGTTTCTGAGTGCTTCTGTTGGAAAGTAACAGCCTAAATGACAACGTGCTCTCAAAATGCTTCTCTCGGGCCGAAAAGCTCAAAAGTGACATTTGGCTGTTTTCTGACCAACTACTGATGGGACCAACATGAAACTGCCCTGGCAGTGTAGAATTCATCAAATCACACGTTTCTGGCTTGGAAACTCTTTTCTGAGTGCTTCTGTTGGAAAGTAACAGCCTAAATGACAACATGCTCTCAAAATGCTTCTCTCGGGCCGAAAAGGTCAAAAGTGACATTTTGCTGTTTTCTGACCAACTACTGATGGGACCTACATGAAACTGCCCTGGCAGTGTAGAATTCATCAAATCACACGTTTCTGGCTTGGAAACTTGTTTCTGAGTGCTTCTGTTGGAAAGTAACAGCCTAAATGACAACATGCTCTCAAAATGCTTCTCTCGGGCCGAAAAGGTCAAAAGTGACATTTTGCTGTTTTCTGACCAACTACTGATGTCAACTACATGAAACTGCCCTGGCAGTGTAGAATTCATCAAATCACACGTTTCTGGCTTAGAAACTTGTTTTTGAGTGCTTCTGTTGGAAAGTAACAGCCTAAATGACAACATGCTCTCAAAATGCTTCTCTCGGGCCGAAAAGCTCAAAAGTGACATTTTGCTGTTTTCTGACCAACTACTGATGGGACCTACATGAAACTGCCCTGGCAGTGTAGAATTCATCAAATCACACGTTTCTGGCTTGGAAACTTGTTTCTGAGTGCTTCTGTTGGAAAGTAACAGCCTAAATGACAACGTGCTCTCAAAATGCTTCTCTCGGGCCGAAAAGCTCAAAAGTGACATTTGGCTGTTTTCTGACCAACTACTGATGGGACCAACATGAAACTGCCCTGGCAGTGTAGAATTCATCAAATCACACGTTTCTGGCTTGGAAACTTGTTTCTGAGTGCTTCTGTTGGAAAGTAACAGCCTAAATGACAACATGCTCTCAAAATGCTTCTCTCGGGCCGAAAAGCTCAAAAGTGACATTTTGCTGTTTTCTGACCAACTACTGATGTCAACTACATGAAACTGCCCTGGCAGTGTAGAATTCATCAAATCACACGTTTCTGGCTTGGAAACTTGTTTCTGAGTGCTTCTGTTGGAAAGTAACAGCCTAAATGACAACGTGCTCTCAAAATGCTTCTCTCGGGCCGAAAAGGTCAAAAGTGACATTTGGCTGTTTTCTGACCAACTACTGATGGGACCAACATGAAACTGCCCTGGCAGTGTAGAATTCATCAAATCACACGTTTCTGGCTTGGAAACTTGTTTCTGAGTGCTTCTGTTGGAAAGTAACAGCCTAAATGACAACATGCTCTCAAAATGCTTCTCTCGGGCCGAAAAGCTCAAAAGTGACATTTTGCTGTTTTCTGACCAACTACTGATGTCAACTACATGAAACTGCCCTGGCAGTGTAGAATTCATCAAATCACACGTTTCTGGCTTGGAAACTTGTTTCTGAGTGCTTCTGTTGGAAAGTAACAGCCTAAATGACAACGTGCTCTCAAAATGCTTCTCTCGGGCCGAAAAGCTCAAAAGTGACATTTGGCTGTTTTCTGACCAACTACTGATGGGACCAACATGAAACTGCCCTGGCAGTGTAGAATTCATCAAATCACACGTTTCTGGCTTGGAAACTTGTTTCTGAGTGCTTCTGTTGGAAAGTAACAGCCTAAATGACAACATGCTCTCAAAATGCTTCTCTCGGGCCGAAAAGCTCAAAAGTGACATTTTGCTGTTTTCTGACCAACTACTGATGAGACCTACATGAAACTGCCCTGGCAGTGTAGAATTCATCAAATCACACGTTTCTGGCTCGGAAACTTGTTTCTGAGTGCTTCTGTTGGAAAGTAACAGCCTAAATGACAACATGCTCTCAAAATGCTTCTCTCGGGCCGAAAAGCTCAAAAGTGACATTTTGCTGTTTTCTGACCAACTACTGATGAGACCTACATGAAACTGCCCTGGCAGTGTAGAATTCATCAAATCACACGTTTCTGGCTTGGAAACTTGTTTTTGAGTGCTTCTGTTGGAAAGTAACAGCCTAAATGACAACATGCTCTCAAAATGCTTCTCTCGGGCCGAAAAGCTCAAAAGTGACATTTTGCTGTTTTCTGACCAACTACTGATGGGACCTACATGAAACTGCCCTGGCAGTGTAGAATTCATCAAATCACACGTTTCTGGCTCGGAAACTTGTTTCTGAGTGCTTCTGTTGGAAAGTAACAGCCTAAATGACAACATGCTCTCAAAATGCTTCTCTCGGGCCGAAAAGCTCAAAAGTGACATTTTGCTGTTTTCTGACCAACTACTGATGTCAACTACATGAAACTGCCCTGGCAGTGTAGAATTCATCAAATCACACGTTTCTGGCTTGGAAACTTGTTTCTGAGTGCTTCTGTTGGAAAGTAACAGCCTAAATGACAACGTGCTCTCAAAATGCTTCTCTCGGGCCGAAAAGGTCAAAAGTGACATTTGGCTGTTTTCTGACCAACTACTGATGGGACCAACATGAAACTGCCCTGGCAGTGTAGAATTCATCAAATCACACGTTTCTGGCTTGGAAACTTGTTTCTGAGTGCTTCTGTTGGAAAGTAACAGCCTAAATGACAACGTGCTCTCAAAATGCTTCTCTCGGGCCGAAAAGCTCAAAAGTGACATTTGGCTGTTTTCTGACCAACTACTGATGGGACCAACATGAAACTGCCCTGGCAGTGTAGAATTCATCAAATCACACGTTTCTGGCTTGGAAACTCTTTTCTGAGTGCTTCTGTTGGAAAGTAACAGCCTAAATGACAACATGCTCTCAAAATGCTTCTCTCGGGCCGAAAAGGTCAAAAGTGACATTTTGCTGTTTTCTGACCAACTACTGATGGGACCTACATGAAACTGCCCTGGCAGTGTAGAATTCATCAAATCACACGTTTCTGGCTTGGAAACTTGTTTCTGAGTGCTTCTGTTGGAAAGTAACAGCCTAAATGACAACATGCTCTCAAAATGCTTCTCTCGGGCCGAAAAGGTCAAAAGTGACATTTTGCTGTTTTCTGACCAACTACTGATGTCAACTACATGAAACTGCCCTGGCAGTGTAGAATTCATCAAATCACACGTTTCTGGCTTAGAAACTTGTTTTTGAGTGCTTCTGTTGGAAAGTAACAGCCTAAATGACAACATGCTCTCAAAATGCTTCTCTCGGGCCGAAAAGCTCAAAAGTGACATTTTGCTGTTTTCTGACCAACTACTGATGGGACCTACATGAAACTGCCCTGGCAGTGTAGAATTCATCAAATCACACGTTTCTGGCTTGGAAACTTGTTTCTGAGTGCTTCTGTTGGAAAGTAACAGCCTAAATGACAACGTGCTCTCAAAATGCTTCTCTCGGGCCGAAAAGCTCAAAAGTGACATTTGGCTGTTTTCTGACCAACTACTGATGGGACCAACATGAAACTGCCCTGGCAGTGTAGAATTCATCAAATCACACGTTTCTGGCTTGGAAACTTGTTTCTGAGTGCTTCTGTTGGAAAGTAACAGCCTAAATGACAACATGCTCTCAAAATGCTTCTCTCGGGCCGAAAAGCTCAAAAGTGACATTTTGCTGTTTTCTGACCAACTACTGATGTCAACTACATGAAACTGCCCTGGCAGTGTAGAATTCATCAAATCACACGTTTCTGGCTTGGAAACTTGTTTCTGAGTGCTTCTGTTGGAAAGTAACAGCCTAAATGACAACGTGCTCTCAAAATGCTTCTCTCGGGCCGAAAAGGTCAAAAGTGACATTTGGCTGTTTTCTGACCAACTACTGATGGGACCAACATGAAACTGCCCTGGCAGTGTAGAATTCATCAAATCACACGTTTCTGGCTTGGAAACTTGTTTCTGAGTGCTTCTGTTGGAAAGTAACAGCCTAAATGACAACGTGCTCTCAAAATGCTTCTCTCGGGCCGAAAAGGTCAAAAGTGACATTTGGCTGTTTTCTGACCAACTACTGATGGGACCAACATGAAACTGCCCTGGCAGTGTAGAATTCATCAAATCACACGTTTCTGGCTTGGAAACTTGTTTCTGAGTGCTTCTGTTGGAAAGTAACAGCCTAAATGACAACGTGCTCTCAAAATGCTTCTCTCGGGCCGAAAAGCTCAAAAGTGACATTTGGCTGTTTTCTGACCAACTACTGATGGGACCAACATGAAACTGCCCTGGCAGTGTAGAATTCATCAAATCACACGTTTCTGGCTTGGAAACTCTTTTCTGAGTGCTTCTGTTGGAAAGTAACAGCCTAAATGACAACATGCTCTCAAAATGCTTCTCTCGGGCCGAAAAGGTCAAAAGTGACATTTTGCTGTTTTCTGACCAACTACTGATGGGACCTACATGAAACTGCCCTGGCAGTGTAGAATTCATCAAATCACACGTTTCTGGCTTGGAAACTTGTTTCTGAGTGCTTCTGTTGGAAAGTAACAGCCTAAATGACAACATGCTCTCAAAATGCTTCTCTCGGGCCGAAAAGGTCAAAAGTGACATTTTGCTGTTTTCTGACCAACTACTGATGTCAACTACATGAAACTGCCCTGGCAGTGTAGAATTCATCAAATCACACGTTTCTGGCTTAGAAACTTGTTTTTGAGTGCTTCTGTTGGAAAGTAACAGCCTAAATGACAACATGCTCTCAAAATGCTTCTCTCGGGCCGAAAAGCTCAAAAGTGACATTTTGCTGTTTTCTGACCAACTACTGATGGGACCTACATGAAACTGCCCTGGCAGTGTAGAATTCATCAAATCACACGTTTCTGGCTTGGAAACTTGTTTCTGAGTGCTTCTGTTGGAAAGTAACAGCCTAAATGACAACGTGCTCTCAAAATGCTTCTCTCGGGCCGAAAAGCTCAAAAGTGACATTTGGCTGTTTTCTGACCAACTACTGATGGGACCAACATGAAACTGCCCTGGCAGTGTAGAATTCATCAAATCACACGTTTCTGGCTTGGAAACTTGTTTCTGAGTGCTTCTGTTGGAAAGTAACAGCCTAAATGACAACATGCTCTCAAAATGCTTCTCTCGGGCCGAAAAGCTCAAAAGTGACATTTTGCTGTTTTCTGACCAACTACTGATGTCAACTACATGAAACTGCCCTGGCAGTGTAGAATTCATCAAATCACACGTTTCTGGCTTGGAAACTTGTTTCTGAGTGCTTCTGTTGGAAAGTAACAGCCTAAATGACAACGTGCTCTCAAAATGCTTCTCTCGGGCCGAAAAGGTCAAAAGTGACATTTGGCTGTTTTCTGACCAACTACTGATGGGACCAACATGAAACTGCCCTGGCAGTGTAGAATTCATCAAATCACACGTTTCTGGCTTGGAAACTTGTTTCTGAGTGCTTCTGTTGGAAAGTAACAGCCTAAATGACAACATGCTCTCAAAATGCTTCTCTCGGGCCGAAAAGCTCAAAAGTGACATTTTGCTGTTTTCTGACCAACTACTGATGTCAACTACATGAAACTGCCCTGGCAGTGTAGAATTCATCAAATCACACGTTTCTGGCTTGGAAACTTGTTTCTGAGTGCTTCTGTTGGAAAGTAACAGCCTAAATGACAACGTGCTCTCAAAATGCTTCTCTCGGGCCGAAAAGCTCAAAAGTGACATTTGGCTGTTTTCTGACCAACTACTGATGGGACCAACATGAAACTGCCCTGGCAGTGTAGAATTCATCAAATCACACGTTTCTGGCTTGGAAACTTGTTTCTGAGTGCTTCTGTTGGAAAGTAACAGCCTAAATGACAACATGCTCTCAAAATGCTTCTCTCGGGCCGAAAAGCTCAAAAGTGACATTTTGCTGTTTTCTGACCAACTACTGATGAGACCTACATGAAACTGCCCTGGCAGTGTAGAATTCATCAAATCACACGTTTCTGGCTCGGAAACTTGTTTCTGAGTGCTTCTGTTGGAAAGTAACAGCCTAAATGACAACATGCTCTCAAAATGCTTCTCTCGGGCCGAAAAGCTCAAAAGTGACATTTTGCTGTTTTCTGACCAACTACTGATGAGACCTACATGAAACTGCCCTGGCAGTGTAGAATTCATCAAATCACACGTTTCTGGCTTGGAAACTTGTTTTTGAGTGCTTCTGTTGGAAAGTAACAGCCTAAATGACAACATGCTCTCAAAATGCTTCTCTCGGGCCGAAAAGCTCAAAAGTGACATTTTGCTGTTTTCTGACCAACTACTGATGGGACCTACATGAAACTGCCCTGGCAGTGTAGAATTCATCAAATCACACGTTTCTGGCTCGGAAACTTGTTTCTGAGTGCTTCTGTTGGAAAGTAACAGCCTAAATGACAACATGCTCTCAAAATGCTTCTCTCGGGCCGAAAAGCTCAAAAGTGACATTTTGCTGTTTTCTGACCAACTACTGATGTCAACTACATGAAACTGCCCTGGCAGTGTAGAATTCATCAAATCACACGTTTCTGGCTTGGAAACTTGTTTCTGAGTGCTTCTGTTGGAAAGTAACAGCCTAAATGACAACGTGCTCTCAAAATGCTTCTCTCGGGCCGAAAAGGTCAAAAGTGACATTTGGCTGTTTTCTGACCAACTACTGATGGGACCAACATGAAACTGCCCTGGCAGTGTAGAATTCATCAAATCACACGTTTCTGGCTTGGAAACTTGTTTCTGAGTGCTTCTGTTGGAAAGTAACAGCCTAAATGACAACATGCTCTCAAAATGCTTCTCTCGGGCCGAAAAGCTCAAAAGTGACATTTTGCTGTTTTCTGACCAACTACTGATGGGACCTACATGAAACTGCCCTGGCAGTGTAGAATTCATCAAATCACACGTTTCTGGCTTGGAAACTTGTTTCTGAGTGCTTCTGTTGGAAAGTAACAGCCTAAATGACAACGTGCTCTCAAAATGCTTCTCTCGGGCCGAAAAGCTCAAAAGTGACATTTGGCTGTTTTCTGACCAACTACTGATGGGACCAACATGAAACTGCCCTGGCAGTGTAGAATTCATCAAATCACACGTTTCTGGCTTGGAAACTCTTTTCTGAGTGCTTCTGTTGGAAAGTAACAGCCTAAATGACAACATGCTCTCAAAATGCTTCTCTCGGGCCGAAAAGGTCAAAAGTGACATTTTGCTGTTTTCTGACCAACTACTGATGGGACCTACATGAAACTGCCCTGGCAGTGTAGAATTCATCAAATCACACGTTTCTGGCTTGGAAACTTGTTTCTGAGTGCTTCTGTTGGAAAGTAACAGCCTAAATGACAACATGCTCTCAAAATGCTTCTCTCGGGCCGAAAAGGTCAAAAGTGACATTTTGCTGTTTTCTGACCAACTACTGATGTCAACTACATGAAACTGCCCTGGCAGTGTAGAATTCATCAAATCACACGTTTCTGGCTTAGAAACTTGTTTTTGAGTGCTTCTGTTGGAAAGTAACAGCCTAAATGACAACATGCTCTCAAAATGCTTCTCTCGGGCCGAAAAGCTCAAAAGTGACATTTTGCTGTTTTCTGACCAACTACTGATGGGACCTACATGAAACTGCCCTGGCAGTGTAGAATTCATCAAATCACACGTTTCTGGCTTGGAAACTTGTTTCTGAGTGCTTCTGTTGGAAAGTAACAGCCTAAATGACAACGTGCTCTCAAAATGCTTCTCTCGGGCCGAAAAGCTCAAAAGTGACATTTGGCTGTTTTCTGACCAACTACTGATGGGACCAACATGAAACTGCCCTGGCAGTGTAGAATTCATCAAATCACACGTTTCTGGCTTGGAAACTTGTTTCTGAGTGCTTCTGTTGGAAAGTAACAGCCTAAATGACAACATGCTCTCAAAATGCTTCTCTCGGGCCGAAAAGCTCAAAAGTGACATTTTGCTGTTTTCTGACCAACTACTGATGTCAACTACATGAAACTGCCCTGGCAGTGTAGAATTCATCAAATCACACGTTTCTGGCTTGGAAACTTGTTTCTGAGTGCTTCTGTTGGAAAGTAACAGCCTAAATGACAACGTGCTCTCAAAATGCTTCTCTCGGGCCGAAAAGCTCAAAAGTGACATTTGGCTGTTTTCTGACCAACTACTGATGGGACCAACATGAAACTGCCCTGGCAGTGTAGAATTCATCAAATCACACGTTTCTGGCTTGGAAACTCTTTTCTGAGTGCTTCTGTTGGAAAGTAACAGCCTAAATGACAACATGCTCTCAAAATGCTTCTCTCGGGCCGAAAAGGTCAAAAGTGACATTTTGCTGTTTTCTGACCAACTACTGATGGGACCTACATGAAACTGCCCTGGCAGTGTAGAATTCATCAAATCACACGTTTCTGGCTTGGAAACTTGTTTCTGAGTGCTTCTGTTGGAAAGTAACAGCCTAAATGACAACATGCTCTCAAAATGCTTCTCTCGGGCCGAAAAGGTCAAAAGTGACATTTTGCTGTTTTCTGACCAACTACTGATGTCAACTACATGAAACTGCCCTGGCAGTGTAGAATTCATCAAATCACACGTTTCTGGCTTAGAAACTTGTTTTTGAGTGCTTTTGTTGGAAAGTAACAGCCTAAATGACAACATGCTCTCAAAATGCTTCTCTCGGGCCGAAAAGCTCAAAAGTGACATTTTGCTGTTTTCTGACCAACTACTGATGTCAACTACATGAAACTGCCCTGGCAGTGTAGAATTCATCAAATCACACGTTTCTGGCTTGGAAACTTGTTTCTGAGTGCTTCTGTTGGAAAGTAACAGCCTAAATGACAACGTGCTCTCAAAATGCTTCTCTCGGGCCGAAAAGCTCAAAAGTGACATTTGGCTGTTTTCTGACCAACTACTGATGGGACCAACATGAAACTGCCCTGGCAGTGTAGAATTCATCAAATCACACGTTTCTGGCTTGGAAACTTGTTTCTGAGTGCTTCTGTTGGAAAGTAACAGCCTAAATGACAACATGCTCTCAAAATGCTTCTCTCGGGCCGAAAAGCTCAAAAGTGACATTTTGCTGTTTTCTGACCAACTACTGATGTCAACTACATGAAACTGCCCTGGCAGTGTAGAATTCATCAAATCACACGTTTCTGGCTTGGAAACTTGTTTCTGAGTGCTTCTGTTGGAAAGTAACAGCCTAAATGACAACGTGCTCTCAAAATGCTTCTCTCGGGCCGAAAAGGTCAAAAGTGACATTTGGCTGTTTTCTGACCAACTACTGATGGGACCAACATGAAACTGCCCTGGCAGTGTAGAATTCATCAAATCACACGTTTCTGGCTTGGAAACTTGTTTCTGAGTGCTTCTGTTGGAAAGTAACAGCCTAAATGACAACATGCTCTCAAAATGCTTCTCTCGGGCCGAAAAGCTCAAAAGTGACATTTTGCTGTTTTCTGACCAACTACTGATGGGACCAACATGAAACTGCCCTGGCAGTGTAGAATTCATCAAATCACACGTTTCTGGCTTGGAAACTTGTTTCTGAGTGCTTCTGTTGGAAAGTAACAGCCTAAATGACAACACCCTCTCAAAATGCTTCTCTCGGGCCGAAAAGGTCAAAAGTGACATTTTGCTGTTTTCTGACCAACTACTGATGTCAACTACATGAAACTGCCCTGGCAGTGTAGAATTCATCAAATCACACGTTTCTGGCTTAGAAACTTGTTTTTGAGTGCTTCTGTTGGAAAGTAACAGCCTAAATGACAACATGCTCTCAAAATGCTTCTCTCGGGCCGAAAAGCTCAAAAGTGACATTTTGCTGTTTTCTGACCAACTACTGATGGGACCTACATGAAACTGCCCTGGCAGTGTAGAATTCATCAAATCACACGTTTCTGGCTTGGAAACTTGTTTCTGAGTGCTTCTGTTGGAAAGTAACAGCCTAAATGACAACGTGCTCTCAAAATGCTTCTCTCGGGCCGAAAAGCTCAAAAGTGACATTTGGCTGTTTTCTGACCAACTACTGATGGGACCAACATGAAACTGCCCTGGCAGTGTAGAATTCATCAAATCACACGTTTCTGGCTTGGAAACTTGTTTCTGAGTGCTTCTGTTGGAAAGTAACAGCCTAAATGACAACATGCTCTCAAAATGCTTCTCTCGGGCCGAAAAGCTCAAAAGTGACATTTTGCTGTTTTCTGACCAACTACTGATGGGACCTACATGAAACTGCCCTGGCAGTGTAGAATTCATCAAATCACACGTTTCTGGCTTGGAAACTTGTTTCTGAGTGCTTCTGTTGGAAAGTAACAGCCTAAATGACAACGTGCTCTCAAAATGCTTCTCTCGGGCCGAAAAGCTCAAAAGTGACATTTGGCTGTTTTCTGACCAACTACTGATGGGACCAACATGAAACTGCCCTGGCAGTGTAGAATTCATCAAATCACACGTTTCTGGCTTGGAAACTCTTTTCTGAGTGCTTCTGTTGGAAAGTAACAGCCTAAATGACAACATGCTCTCAAAATGCTTCTCTCGGGCCGAAAAGGTCAAAAGTGACATTTTGCTGTTTTCTGACCAACTACTGATGGGACCTACATGAAACTGCCCTGGCAGTGTAGAATTCATCAAATCACACGTTTCTGGCTTGGAAACTTGTTTCTGAGTGCTTCTGTTGGAAAGTAACAGCCTAAATGACAACATGCTCTCAAAATGCTTCTCTCGGGCCGAAAAGGTCAAAAGTGACATTTTGCTGTTTTCTGACCAACTACTGATGTCAACTACATGAAACTGCCCTGGCAGTGTAGAATTCATCAAATCACACGTTTCTGGCTTAGAAACTTGTTTTTGAGTGCTTCTGTTGGAAAGTAACAGCCTAAATGACAACATGCTCTCAAAATGCTTCTCTCGGGCCGAAAAGCTCAAAAGTGACATTTTGCTGTTTTCTGACCAACTACTGATGGGACCTACATGAAACTGCCCTGGCAGTGTAGAATTCATCAAATCACACGTTTCTGGCTTGGAAACTTGTTTCTGAGTGCTTCTGTTAGAAAGTAACAGCCTAAATGACAACGTGCTCTCAAAATGCTTCTCTCGGGCCGAAAAGCTCAAAAGTGACATTTGGCTGTTTTCTGACCAACTACTGATGGGACCAACATGAAACTGCCCTGGCAGTGTAGAATTCATCAAATCACACGTTTCTGGCTTGGAAACTTGTTTCTGAGTGCTTCTGTTGGAAAGTAACAGCCTAAATGACAACATGCTCTCAAAATGCTTCTCTCGGGCCGAAAAGCTCAAAAGTGACATTTTGCTGTTTTCTGACCAACTACTGATGTCAACTACATGAAACTGCCCTGGCAGTGTAGAATTCATCAAATCACACGTTTCTGGCTTGGAAACTTGTTTCTGAGTGCTTCTGTTGGAAAGTAACAGCCTAAATGACAACGTGCTCTCAAAATGCTTCTCTCGGGCCGAAAAGGTCAAAAGTGACATTTGGCTGTTTTCTGACCAACTACTGATGGGACCAACATGAAACTGCCCTGGCAGTGTAGAATTCATCAAATCACACGTTTCTGGCTTGGAAACTCTTTTCTGAGTGCTTCTGTTGGAAAGTAACAGCCTAAATGACAACATGCTCTCAAAATGCTTCTCTCGGGCCGAAAAGGTCAAAAGTGACATTTTGCTGTTTTCTGACCAACTACTGATGGGACCTACATGAAACTGCCCTGGCAGTGTAGAATTCATCAAATCACACGTTTCTGGCTTGGAAACTTGTTTCTGAGTGCTTCTGTTGGAAAGTAACAGCCTAAATGACAACATGCTCTCAAAATGCTTCTCTCGGGCCGAAAAGGTCAAAAGTGACATTTTGCTGTTTTCTGACCAACTACTGATGTCAACTACATGAAACTGCCCTGGCAGTGTAGAATTCATCAAATCACACGTTTCTGGCTTAGAAACTTGTTTTTGAGTGCTTCTGTTGGAAAGTAACAGCCTAAATGACAACATGCTCTCAAAATGCTTCTCTCGGGCCGAAAAGCTCAAAAGTGACATTTTGCTGTTTTCTGACCAACTACTGATGGGACCTACATGAAACTGCCCTGGCAGTGTAGAATTCATCAAATCACACGTTTCTGGCTTGGAAACTTGTTTCTGAGTGCTTCTGTTGGAAAGTAACAGCCTAAATGACAACGTGCTCTCAAAATGCTTCTCTCGGGCCGAAAAGCTCAAAAGTGACATTTGGCTGTTTTCTGACCAACTACTGATGGGACCAACATGAAACTGCCCTGGCAGTGTAGAATTCATCAAATCACACGTTTCTGGCTTGGAAACTTGTTTCTGAGTGCTTCTGTTGGAAAGTAACAGCCTAAATGACAACATGCTCTCAAAATGCTTCTCTCGGGCCGAAAAGCTCAAAAGTGACATTTTGCTGTTTTCTGACCAACTACTGATGTCAACTACATGAAACTGCCCTGGCAGTGTAGAATTCATCAAATCACACGTTTCTGGCTTGGAAACTTGTTTCTGAGTGCTTCTGTTGGAAAGTAACAGCCTAAATGACAACATGCTCTCAAAATGCTTCTCTCGGGCCGAAAAGCTCAAAAGTGACATTTTGCTGTTTTCTGACCAACTACTGATGGGACCAACATGAAACTGCCCTGGCAGTGTAGAATTCATCAAATCACACGTTTCTGGCTTGGAAACTTGTTTCTGAGTGCTTCTGTTGGAAAGTAACAGCCTAAATGACAACACCCTCTCAAAATGCTTCTCTCGGGCCGAAAAGGTCAAAAGTGACATTTTGCTGTTTTCTGACCAACTGCTGATGTCAACTACATGAAACTGCCCTGGCAGTGTAGAATTCATCAAATCACACGTTTCTGGCTTAGAAACTTGTTTTTGAGTGCTTCTGTTGGAAAGTAACAGCCTAAATGACAACATGCTCTCAAAATGCTTCTCTCGGGCCGAAAAGCTCAAAAGTGACATTTTGCTGTTTTCTGACCAACTACTGATGGGACCTACATGAAACTGCCCTGGCAGTGTAGAATTCATCAAATCACACGTTTCTGGCTTGGAAACTTGTTTCTGAGTGCTTCTGTTGGAAAGTAACAGCCTAAATGACAACATGCTCTCAAAATGCTTCTCTCGGGCCGAAAAGCTCAAAAGTGACATTTTGCTGTTTTCTGACCAACTACTGATGAGACCTACATGAAACTGCCCTGGCAGTGTAGAATTCATCAAATCACACGTTTCTGGCTTGGAAACTTGTTTTTGAGTGCTTCTGTTGGAAAGTAACAGCCTAAATGACAACATGCTCTCAAAATGCTTCTCTCGGGCCGAAAAGCTCAAAAGTGACATTTTGCTGTTTTCTGACCAACTACTGATGGGACCTACATGAAACTGCCCTGGCAGTGTAGAATTCATCAAATCACACGTTTCTGGCTTGGAAACTTGTTTCTGAGTGCTTCTGTTGGAAAGTAACAGCCTAAATGACAACGTGCTCTCAAAATGCTTCTCTCGGGCCGAAAAGCTCAAAAGTGACATTTGGCTGTTTTCTGACCAACTACTGATGGGACCAACATGAAACTGCCCTGGCAGTGTAGAATTCATCAAATCACACGTTTCTGGCTTGGAAACTTGTTTCTGAGTGCTTCTGTTGGAAAGTAACAGCCTAAATGACAACATGCTCTCAAAATGCTTCTCTCGGGCCGAAAAGGTCAAAAGTGACATTTTGCTGTTTTCTGACCAACTACTGATGGGACCTACATGAAACTGCCCTGGCAGTGTAGAATTCATCAAATCACACGTTTCTGGCTTGGAAACTTGTTTCTGAGTGCTTCTGTTGGAAAGTAACAGCCTAAATGACAACGTGCTCTCAAAATGCTTCTCTCGGGCCGAAAAGCTCAAAAGTGACATTTGGCTGTTTTCTGACCAACTACTGATGGGACCAACATGAAACTGCCCTGGCAGTGTAGAATTCATCAAATCACACGTTTCTGGCTTGGAAACTTGTTTTTGAGTGCTTCTGTTGGAAAGTAACAGCCTAAATGACAACATGCTCTCAAAATGCTTCTCTCGGGCCGAAAAGCTCAAAAGTGACATTTTGCTGTTTTCTGACCAACTACTGATGTCAACTACATGAAACTGCCCTGGCAGTGTAGAATTCATCAAATCACACGTTTCTGGCTTGGAAACTTGTTTCTGAGTGCTTCTGTTGGAAAGTAACAGCCTAAATGACAACGTGCTCTCAAAATGCTTCTCTCGGGCCGAAAAGCTCAAAAGTGACATTTGGCTGTTTTCTGACCAACTACTGATGGGACCAACATGAAACTGCCCTGGCAGTGTAGAATTCATCAAATCACACGTTTCTGGCTTGGAAACTTGTTTCTGAGTGCTTCTGTTGGAAAGTAACAGCCTAAATGACAACATGCTCTCAAAATGCTTCTCTCGGGCCGAAAAGGTCAAAAGTGACATTTTGCTGTTTTCTGACCAACTACTGATGGGACCTACATGAAACTGCCCTGGCAGTGTAGAATTCATCAAATCACACGTTTCTGGCTTGGAAACTTGTTTCTGAGTGCTTCTGTTGGAAAGTAACAGCCTAAATGACAACGTGCTCTCAAAATGCTTCTCTCGGGCCGAAAAGCTCAAAAGTGACATTTGGCTGTTTTCTGACCAACTACTGATGGGACCAACATGAAACTGCCCTGGCAGTGTAGAATTCATCAAATCACACGTTTCTGGCTTGGAAACTTGTTTCTGAGTGCTTCTGTTGGAAAGTAACAGCCTAAATGACAACATGCTCTCAAAATGCTTCTCTCGGGCCGAAAAGCTCAAAAGTGACATTTTGCTGTTTTCTGACCAACTACTGATGTCAACTACATGAAACTGCCCTGGCAGTGTAGAATTCATCAAATCACACGTTTCTGGCTTAGAAACTTGTTTTTGAGTGCTTCTGTTGGAAAGTAACAGCCTAAATGACAACATGCTCTCAAAATGCTTCTCTCGGGCCGAAAAGCTCAAAAGTGACATTTTGCTGTTTTCTGACCAACTACTGATGTCAACTACATGAAACTGCCCTGGCAGTGTAGAATTCATCAAATCACACGTTTCTGGCTTAGAAACTTGTTTTTGAGTGCTTCTGTTGGAAAGTAACAGCCTAAATGACAACATGCTCTCAAAATGCTTCTCTCGGGCCGAAAAGCTCAAAAGTGACATTTTGCTGTTTTCTGACCAACTACTGATGGGACCTACATGAAACTGCCCTGGCAGTGTAGAATTCATCAAATCACACGTTTCTGGCTTGGAAACTTGTTTCTGAGTGCTTCTGTTGGAAAGTAACAGCCTAAATGACAACATGCTCTCAAAATGCTTCTCTCGGGCCGAAAAGGTCAAAAGTGACATTTTGCTGTTTTCTGACCAACTACTGATGGGACCAACATGAAACTGCCCTGGCAGTGTAGAATTCATCAAATCACACGTTTCTGGCTTGGAAACTTGTTTCTGAGTGCTTCTGTTGGAAAGTAACAGCCTAAATGACAACATGCTCTCAAAATGCTTCTCTCGGGCCGAAAAGGTCAAAAGTGACATTTTGCTGTTTTCTGACCAACTACTGATGTCAACTACATGAAACTGCCCTGGCAGTGTAGAATTCATCAAATCACACGTTTCTGGCTTAGAAACTTGTTTTTGAGTGCTTCTGTTGGAAAGTAACAGCCTAAATGACAACATGCTCTCAAAATGCTTCTCTCGGGCCGAAAAGCTCAAAAGTGACATTTTGCTGTTTTCTGACCAACTACTGATGGGACCAACATGAAACTGCCCTGGCAGTGTAGAATTCATCAAATCACACGTTTCTGGCTTGGAAACTTGTTTCTGAGTGCTTCTGTTGGAAAGTAACAGCCTAAATGACAACATGCTCTCAAAATGCTTCTCTCGGGCCGAAAAGGTCAAAAGTGACATTTTGCTGTTTTCTGACCAACTACTGATGTCAACTACATGAAACTGCCCTGGCAGTGTAGAATTCATCAAATCACACGTTTCTGGCTTAGAAACTTGTTTTTGAGTGCTTCTGTTGGAAAGTAACAGCCTAAATGACAACATGCTCTCAAAATGCTTCTCTCGGGCCGAAAAGCTCAAAAGTGACATTTTGCTGTTTTCTGACCAACTACTGATGGGACCTACATGAAACTGCCCTGGCAGTGTAGAATTCATCAAATCACACGTTTCTGGCTTGGAAACTTGTTTCTGAGTGCTTCTGTTGGAAAGTAACAGCCTAAATGACAACGTGCTCTCAAAATGCTTCTCTCGGGCCGAAAAGCTCAAAAGTGACATTTGGCTGTTTTCTGACCAACTACTGATGGGACCAACATGAAACTGCCCTGGCAGTGTAGAATTCATCAAATCACACGTTTCTGGCTTGGAAACTTGTTTCTGAGTGCTTCTGTTGGAAAGTAACAGCCTAAATGACAACATGCTCTCAAAATGCTTCTCTCGGGCCGAAAAGCTCAAAAGTGACATTTTGCTGTTTTCTGACCAACTACTGATGAGACCTACATGAAACTGCCCTGGCAGTGTAGAATTCATCAAATCACACGTTTCTGGCTTGGAAACTTGTTTTTGAGTGCTTCTGTTGGAAAGTAACAGCCTAAATGACAACATGCTCTCAAAATGCTTCTCTCGGGCCGAAAAGCTCAAAAGTGACATTTTGCTGTTTTCTGACCAACTACTGATGTCAACTACATGAAACTGCCCTGGCAGTGTAGAATTCATCAAATCACACGTTTCTGGCTTGGAAACTTGTTTCTGAGTGCTTCTGTTGGAAAGTAACAGCCTAAATGACAACATGCTCTCAAAATGCTTCTCTCGGGCCGAAAAGCTCAAAAGTGACATTTTGCTGTTTTCTGACCAACTACTGATGTCAACTACATGAAACTGCCCTGGCAGTGTAGAATTCATCAAATCACACGTTTCTGGCTTAGAAACTTGTTTTTGAGTGCTTCTGTTGGAAAGTAACAGCCTAAATGACAACATGCTCTCAAAATGCTTCTCTCGGGCCGAAAAGCTCAAAAGTGACATTTTGCTGTTTTCTGACCAACTACTGATGGGACCTACATGAAACTGCCCTGGCAGTGTAGAATTCATCAAATCACACGTTTCTGGCTTGGAAACTTGTTTCTGAGTGCTTCTGTTGGAAAGTAACAGCCTAAATGACAACATGCTCTCAAAATGCTTCTCTCGGGCCGAAAAGGTCAAAAGTGACATTTTGCTGTTTTCTGACCAACTACTGATGTCAACTACATGAAACTGCCCTGGCAGTGTAGAATTCATCAAATCACACGTTTCTGGCTTAGAAACTTGTTTTTGAGTGCTTCTGTTGGAAAGTAACAGCCTAAATGACAACATGCTCTCAAAATGCTTCTCTCGGGCCGAAAAGCTCAAAAGTGACATTTTGCTGTTTTCTGACCAACTACTGATGGGACCTACATGAAACTGCCCTGGCAGTGTAGAATTCATCAAATCACACGTTTCTGGCTTGGAAACTTGTTTCTGAGTGCTTCTGTTGGAAAGTAACAGCCTAAATGACAACGTGCTCTCAAAATGCTTCTCTCGGGCCGAAAAGCTCAAAAGTGACATTTGGCTGTTTTCTGACCAACTACTGATGGGACCAACATGAAACTGCCCTGGCAGTGTAGAATTCATCAAATCACACGTTTCTGGCTTGGAAACTTGTTTCTGAGTGCTTCTGTTGGAAAGTAACAGCCTAAATGACAACATGCTCTCAAAATGCTTCTCTCGGGCCGAAAAGGTCAAAAGTGACATTTTGCTGTTTTCTGACCAACTACTGATGAGACCTACATGAAACTGCCCTGGCAGTGTAGAATTCATCAAATCACACGTTTCTGGCTTGGAAACTTGTTTTTGAGTGCTTCTGTTGGAAAGTAACAGCCTAAATGACAACATGCTCTCAAAATGCTTCTCTCGGGCCGAAAAGCTCAAAAGTGACATTTTGCTGTTTTCTGACCAACTACTGATGTCAACTACATGAAACTGCCCTGGCAGTGTAGAATTCATCAAATCACACGTTTCTGGCTTGGAAACTTGTTTCTGAGTGCTTCTGTTGGAAAGTAACAGCCTAAATGACAACATGCTCTCAAAATGCTTCTCTCGGGCCGAAAAGCTCAAAAGTGACATTTTGCTGTTTTCTGACCAACTACTGATGGGACCTACATGAAACTGCCCTGGCAGTGTAGAATTCATCAAATCACACGTTTCTGGCTTGGAAACTTGTTTCTGAGTGCTTCTGTTGGAAAGTAACAGCCTAAATGACAACGTGCTCTCAAAATGCTTCTCTCGGGCCGAAAAGCTCAAAAGTGACATTTGGCTGTTTTCTGACCAACTACTGATGGGACCAACATGAAACTGCCCTGGCAGTGTAGAATTCATCAAATCACACGTTTCTGGCTTGGAAACTTGTTTCTGAGTGCTTCTGTTGGAAAGTAACAGCCTAAATGACAACATGCTCTCAAAATGCTTCTCTCGGGCCGAAAAGCTCAAAAGTGACATTTTGCTGTTTTCTGACCAACTACTGATGAGACCTACATGAAACTGCCCTGGCAGTGTAGAATTCATCAAATCACACGTTTCTGGCTTGGAAACTTGTTTTTGAGTGCTTCTGTTGGAAAGTAACAGCCTAAATGACAACATGCTCTCAAAATGCTTCTCTCGGGCCGAAAAGCTCAAAAGTGACATTTTGCTGTTTTCTGACCAGCTACTGATGTCAACTACATGAAACTGCCCTGGCAGTGTAGAATTCATCAAATCACACGTTTCTGGCTTGGAAACTTGTTTCTGAGTGCTTCTGTTGGAAAGTAACAGCCTAAATGACAACGTGCTCTCAAAATGCTTCTCTCGGGCCGAAAAGCTCAAAAGTGACATTTGGCTGTTTTCTGACCAACTACTGATGGGACCAACATGAAACTGCCCTGGCAGTGTAGAATTCATCAAATCACACGTTTCTGGCTTAGAAACTTGTTTTTGAGTGCTTCTGTTGGAAAGTAACAGCCTAAATGACAACATGCTCTCAAAATGCTTCTCTCGGGCCGAAAAGCTCAAAAGTGACATTTTGCTGTTTTCTGACCAACTACTGATGGGACCTACATGAAACTGCCCTGGCAGTGTAGAATTCATCAAATCACACGTTTCTGGCTTGGAAACTTGTTTCTGAGTGCTTCTGTTGGAAAGTAACAGCCTAAATGACAACGTGCTCTCAAAATGCTTCTCTCGGGCCGAAAAGCTCAAAAGTGACATTTGGCTGTTTTCTGACCAACTACTGATGGGACCAACATGAAACTGCCCTGGCAGTGTAGAATTCATCAAATCACACGTTTCTGGCTTGGAAACTTGTTTCTGAGTGCTTCTGTTGGAAAGTAACAGCCTAAATGACAACATGCTCTCAAAATGCTTCTCTCGGGCCGAAAAGCTCAAAAGTGACATTTTGCTGTTTTCTGACCAACTACTGATGTCAACTACATGAAACTGCCCTGGCAGTGTAGAATTCATCAAATCACACGTTTCTGGCTTAGAAACTTGTTTTTGAGTGCTTCTGTTGGAAAGTAACAGCCTAAATGACAACATGCTCTCAAAATGCTTCTCTCGGGCCGAAAAGCTCAAAAGTGACATTTTGCTGTTTTCTGACCAACTACTGATGGGACCTACATGAAACTGCCCTGGCAGTGTAGAATTCATCAAATCACACGTTTCTGGCTTGGAAACTTGTTTCTGAGTGCTTCTGTTGGAAAGTAACAGCCTAAATGACAACATGCTCTCAAAATGCTTCTCTCGGGCCGAAAAGGTCAAAAGTGACATTTTGCTGTTTTCTGACCAACTACTGATGTCAACTACATGAAACTGCCCTGGCAGTGTAGAATTCATCAAATCACACGTTTCTGGCTTAGAAACTTGTTTTTGAGTGCTTCTGTTGGAAAGTAACAGCCTAAATGACAACATGCTCTCAAAATGCTTCTCTCGGGCCGAAAAGCTCAAAAGTGACATTTTGCTGTTTTCTGACCAACTACTGATGGGACCTACATGAAACTGCCCTGGCAGTGTAGAATTCATCAAATCACACGTTTCTGGCTTGGAAACTTGTTTCTGAGTGCTTCTGTTGGAAAGTAACAGCCTAAATGACAACGTGCTCTCAAAATGCTTCTCTCGGGCCGAAAAGCTCAAAAGTGACATTTGGCTGTTTTCTGACCAACTACTGATGGGACCAACATGAAACTGCCCTGGCAGTGTAGAATTCATCAAATCACACGTTTCTGGCTTGGAAACTTGTTTCTGAGTGCTTCTGTTGGAAAGTAACAGCCTAAATGACAACATGCTCTCAAAATGCTTCTCTCGGGCCGAAAAGGTCAAAAGTGACATTTTGCTGTTTTCTGACCAACTACTGATGAGACCTACATGAAACTGCCCTGGCAGTGTAGAATTCATCAAATCACACGTTTCTGGCTTGGAAACTTGTTTTTGAGTGCTTCTGTTGGAAAGTAACAGCCTAAATGACAACATGCTCTCAAAATGCTTCTCTCGGGCCGAAAAGCTCAAAAGTGACATTTTGCTGTTTTCTGACCAACTACTGATGTCAACTACATGAAACTGCCCTGGCAGTGTAGAATTCATCAAATCACACGTTTCTGGCTTGGAAACTTGTTTCTGAGTGCTTCTGTTGGAAAGTAACAGCCTAAATGACAACATGCTCTCAAAATGCTTCTCTCGGGCCGAAAAGCTCAAAAGTGACATTTTGCTGTTTTCTGACCAACTACTGATGGGACCTACATGAAACTGCCCTGGCAGTGTAGAATTCATCAAATCACACGTTTCTGGCTTGGAAACTTGTTTCTGAGTGCTTCTGTTGGAAAGTAACAGCCTAAATGACAACGTGCTCTCAAAATGCTTCTCTCGGGCCGAAAAGCTCAAAAGTGACATTTGGCTGTTTTCTGACCAACTACTGATGGGACCAACATGAAACTGCCCTGGCAGTGTAGAATTCATCAAATCACACGTTTCTGGCTTGGAAACTTGTTTCTGAGTGCTTCTGTTGGAAAGTAACAGCCTAAATGACAACATGCTCTCAAAATGCTTCTCTCGGGCCGAAAAGCTCAAAAGTGACATTTTGCTGTTTTCTGACCAACTACTGATGAGACCTACATGAAACTGCCCTGGCAGTGTAGAATTCATCAAATCACACGTTTCTGGCTTGGAAACTTGTTTTTGAGTGCTTCTGTTGGAAAGTAACAGCCTAAATGACAACATGCTCTCAAAATGCTTCTCTCGGGCCGAAAAGCTCAAAAGTGACATTTTGCTGTTTTCTGACCAGCTACTGATGTCAACTACATGAAACTGCCCTGGCAGTGTAGAATTCATCAAATCACACGTTTCTGGCTTGGAAACTTGTTTCTGAGTGCTTCTGTTGGAAAGTAACAGCCTAAATGACAACGTGCTCTCAAAATGCTTCTCTCGGGCCGAAAAGCTCAAAAGTGACATTTGGCTGTTTTCTGACCAACTACTGATGGGACCAACATGAAACTGCCCTGGCAGTGTAGAATTCATCAAATCACACGTTTCTGGCTTAGAAACTTGTTTTTGAGTGCTTCTGTTGGAAAGTAACAGCCTAAATGACAACATGCTCTCAAAATGCTTCTCTCGGGCCGAAAAGCTCAAAAGTGACATTTTGCTGTTTTCTGACCAACTACTGATGGGACCTACATGAAACTGCCCTGGCAGTGTAGAATTCATCAAATCACACGTTTCTGGCTTGGAAACTTGTTTCTGAGTGCTTCTGTTGGAAAGTAACAGCCTAAATGACAACGTGCTCTCAAAATGCTTCTCTCGGGCCGAAAAGCTCAAAAGTGACATTTGGCTGTTTTCTGACCAACTACTGATGGGACCAACATGAAACTGCCCTGGCAGTGTAGAATTCATCAAATCACACGTTTCTGGCTTGGAAACTTGTTTCTGAGTGCTTCTGTTGGAAAGTAACAGCCTAAATGACAACGTGCTCTCAAAATGCTTCTCTCGGGCCGAAAAGCTCAAAAGTGACATTTGGCTGTTTTCTGACCAACTACTGATGGGACCAACATGAAACTGCCCTGGCAGTGTAGAATTCATCAAATCACACGTTTCTGGCTTGGAAACTTGTTTCTGAGTGCTTCTGTTGGAAAGTAACAGCCTAAATGACAACGTGCTCTCAAAATGCTTCTCTCGGGCCGAAAAGCTCAAAAGTGACATTTGGCTGTTTTCTGACCAACTACTGATGGGACCAACATGAAACTGCCCTGGCAGTGTAGAATTCATCAAATCACACGTTTCTGGCTTGGAAACTTGTTTCTGAGTGCTTCTGTTGGAAAGTAACAGCCTAAATGACAACATGCTCTCAAAATGCTTCTCTCGGGCCGAAAAGCTCAAAAGTGACATTTTGCTGTTTTCTGACCAACTACTGATGAGACCTACATGAAACTGCCCTGGCAGTGTAGAATTCATCAAATCACACGTTTCTGGCTTGGAAACTCTTTTCTGAGTGCTTCTGTTGGAAAGTAACAGCCTAAATGACAACATGCTCTCGAAATGCTTCTCTCGGGCCGAAAAGCTCAAAAGTGACATTTGGCTGTTTTCTGACCAACTACTGATGGGACCAACATGAAACTGCCCTGGCAGTGTAGAATTCATCAAATCACACGTTTCTGGCTTGGAAACTTGTTTCTGAGTGCTTCTGTTGGAAAGTAACAGCCTAAATGACAACATGCTCTCAAAATGCTTCTCTCGGGCTGAAAAGCTCAAAAGTGACATTTTGCTGTTTTCTGACCAACTACTGATGGGACCTACATGAAACTGCCCTGGCAGTGTAGAATTCATCAAATCACACGTTTCTGGCTTGGAAACTTGTTTTTGAGTGCTTCTGTTGGAAAGTAACAGCCTAAATGACAACATGCTCTCAAAATGCTTCTCTCGGGCCGAAAAGCTCAAAAGTGACATTTTGCTGTTTTCTGACCAACTACTGATGGGACCTACATGAAACTGCCCTGGCAGTGTAGAATTCATCAAATCACACGTTTCTGGCTTGGAAACTTGTTTTTGAGTGCTTCTGTTGGAAAGTAACAGCCTAAATGACAACATGCTCTCAAAATGCTTCTCTCGGGCCGAAAAGCTCAAAAGTGACATTTTGCTGTTTTCTGACCAACTACTGATGGGACCTACATGAAACTGCCCTGGCAGTGTAGAATTCATCAAATCACACGTTTCTGGCTTGGAAACTTGTTTCTGAGTGCTTCTGTTGGAAAGTAACAGCCTAAATGACAACATGCTCTCAAAATGCTTCTCTCGGGCCGAAAAGCTCAAAAGTGACATTTTGCTGTTTTCTGACCAACTACTGATGGGACCTACATGAAACTGCCCTGGCAGTGTAGAATTCATCAAATCACACGTTTCTGGCTTGGAAACTTGTTTCTGAGTGCTTCTGTTGGAAAGTAACAGCCTAAATGACAACGTGCTCTCAAAATGCTTCTCTCGGGCCGAAAAGCTCAAAAGTGACATTTGGCTGTTTTCTGACCAACTACTGATGGGACCAACATGAAACTGCCCTGGCAGTGTAGAATTCATCAAATCACACGTTTCTGGCTTGGAAACTTGTTTTTGAGTGCTTCTGTTGGAAAGTAACAGCCTAAATGACAACATGCTCTCAAAATGCTTCTCTCGGGCCGAAAAGCTCAAAAGTGACATTTTGCTGTTTTCTGACCAACTACTGATGGGACCTACATGAAACTGCCCTGGCAGTGTAGAATTCATCAAATCACACGTTTCTGGCTTGGAAACTTGTTTCTGAGTGCTTCTGTTGGAAAGTAACAGCCTAAATGACAACATGCTCTCAAAATGCTTCTCTCGGGCCGAAAAGCTCAAAAGTGACATTTTGCTGTTTTCTGACCAACTACTGATGTCAACTACATGAAACTGCCCTGGCAGTGTAGAATTCATCAAATCACACGTTTCGGGCTTGGAAACTTGTTTCTGAGTGCTTCTGTTGGAAAGTAACAGCCTAAATGACAACGTGCTCTCAAAATGCTTCTCTCGGGCCGAAAAGGTCAAAAGTGACATTTGGCTGTTTTCTGACCAACTACTGATGGGACCAACATGAAACTGCCCTGGCAGTGTAGAATTCATCAAATCACACGTTTCTGGCTTGGAAACTTGTTTCTGAGTGCTTCTGTTGGAAAGTAACAGCCTAAATGACAACATGCTCTCAAAATGCTTCTCTCGGGCCGAAAAGCTCAAAAGTGACATTTTGCTGTTTTCTGACCAACTACTGATGAGACCTACATGAAACTGCCCTGGCAGTGTAGAATTCATCAAATCACACGTTTCTGGCTTGGAAACTTGTTTTTGAGTGCTTCTGTTGGAAAGTAACAGCCTAAATGACAACATGCTCTCAAAATGCTTCTCTCGGGCCGAAAAGCTCAAAAGTGACATTTTGCTGTTTTCTGACCAACTACTGATGGGACCTACATGAAACTGCCCTGGCAGTGTAGAATTCATCAAATCACACGTTTCTGGCTTGGAAACTTGTTTCTGAGTGCTTCTGTTGGAAAGTAACAGCCTAAATGACAACATGCTCTCAAAATGCTTCTCTCGGGCCGAAAAGGTCAAAAGTGACATTTTGCTGTTTTCTGACCAACTACTGATGTCAACTACATGAAACTGCCCTGGCAGTGTAGAATTCATCAAATCACACGTTTCTGGCTTAGAAACTTGTTTTTGAGTGCTTCTGTTGGAAAGTAACAGCCTAAATGACAACATGCTCTCAAAATGCTTCTCTCGGGCCGAAAAGCTCAAAAGTGACATTTTGCTGTTTTCTGACCAACTACTGATGGGACCTACATGAAACTGCCCTGGCAGTGTAGAATTCATCAAATCACACGTTTCTGGCTTGGAAACTTGTTTCTGAGTGCTTCTGTTGGAAAGTAACAGCCTAAATGACAACATGCTCTCAAAATGCTTCTCTCGGGCCGAAAAGCTCAAAAGTGACATTTTGCTGTTTTCTGACCAACTACTGATGTCAACTACATGAAACTGCCCTGGCAGTGTAGAATTCATCAAATCACACGTTTCGGGCTTGGAAACTTGTTTCTGAGTGCTTCTGTTGGAAAGTAACAGCCTAAATGACAACGTGCTCTCAAAATGCTTCTCTCGGGCCGAAAAGGTCAAAAGTGACATTTGGCTGTTTTCTGACCAACTACTGATGGGACCAACATGAAACTGCCCTGGCAGTGTAGAATTCATCAAATCACACGTTTCTGGCTTGGAAACTTGTTTCTGAGTGCTTCTGTTGGAAAGTAACAGCCTAAATGACAACATGCTCTCAAAATGCTTCTCTCGGGCCGAAAAGCTCAAAAGTGACATTTTGCTGTTTTCTGACCAACTACTGATGAGACCTACATGAAACTGCCCTGGCAGTGTAGAATTCATCAAATCACACGTTTCTGGCTTGGAAACTTGTTTTTGAGTGCTTCTGTTGGAAAGTAACAGCCTAAATGACAACATGCTCTCAAAATGCTTCTCTCGGGCCGAAAAGCTCAAAAGTGACATTTTGCTGTTTTCTGACCAACTACTGATGGGACCTACATGAAACTGCCCTGGCAGTGTAGAATTCATCAAATCACACGTTTCTGGCTTGGAAACTTGTTTCTGAGTGCTTCTGTTGGAAAGTAACAGCCTAAATGACAACATGCTCTCAAAATGCTTCTCTCGGGCCGAAAAGCTCAAAAGTGACATTTTGCTGTTTTCTGACCAACTACTGATGTCAACTACATGAAACTGCCCTGGCAGTGTAGAATTCATCAAATCACACGTTTCTGGCTTGGAAACTTGTTTCTGAGTGCTTCTGTTGGAAAGTAACAGCCTAAATGACAACGTGCTCTCAAAATGCTTCTCTCGGGCCGAAAAGCTCAAAAGTGACATTTGGCTGTTTTCTGACCAACTACTGATGGGACCAACATGAAACTGCCCTGGCAGTGTAGAATTCATCAAATCACACGTTTCTGGCTTGGAAACTTGTTTCTGAGTGCTTCTGTTGGAAAGTAACAGCCTAAATGACAACATGCTCTCAAAATGCTTCTCTCGGGCCGAAAAGCTCAAAAGTGACATTTTGCTGTTTTCTGACCAACTACTGATGGGACCAACATGAAACTGCCCTGGCAGTGTAGAATTCATCAAATCACACGTTTCTGGCTTGGAAACTTGTTTCTGAGTGCTTCTGTTGGAAAGTAACAGCCTAAATGACAACATGCTCTCAAAATGCTTCTCTCGGGCCGAAAAGCTCAAAAGTGACATTTTGCTGTTTTCTGACCAACTACTGATGGGACCAACATGAAACTGCCCTGGCAGTGTAGAATTCATCAAATCACACGTTTCTGGCTTGGAAACTTGTTTCTGAGTGCTTCTGTTGGAAAGTAACAGCCTAAATGACAACATGCTCTCAAAATGCTTCTCTCGGGCCGAAAAGCTCAAAAGTGACATTTTGCTGTTTTCTGACCAACTACTGATGTCAACTACATGAAACTGCCCTGGCAGTGTAGAATTCATCAAATCACACGTTTCTGGCTTGGAAACTTGTTTCTGAGTGCTTCTGTTGGAAAGTAACAGCCTAAATGACAACATGCTCTCAAAATGCTTCTCTCGGGCCGAAAAGCTCAAAAGTGACATTTGGCTGTTTTCTGACCAACTACTGATGGGACCAACATGAAACTGCCCTGGCAGTGTAGAATTCATCAAATCACACGTTTCTGGCTTGGAAACTTGTTTCTGAGTGCTTCTGTTGGAAAGTAACAGCCTAAATGACAACATGCTCTCAAAATGCTTCTCTCGGGCCGAAAAGCTCAAAAGTGACATTTTGCTGTTTTCTGACCAACTACTGATGGGACCAACATGAAACTGCCCTGGCAGTGTAGAATTCATCAAATCACACGTTTCTGGCTTGGAAACTTGTTTCTGAGTGCTTCTGTTGGAAAGTAACAGCCTAAATGACAACACCCTCTCAAAATGCTTCTCTCGGGCCGAAAAGGTCAAAAGTGACATTTTGCTGTTTTCTGACCAACTACTGATGAGACCTACATGAAACTGCCCTGGCAGTGTAGAATTCATCAAATCACACGTTTCTGGCTTGGAAACTTGTTTTTGAGTGCTTCTGTTGGAAAGTAACAGCCTAAATGACAACATGCTCTCAAAATGCTTCTCTCGGGCCGAAAAGCTCAAAAGTGACATTTTGCTGTTTTCTGACCAACTACTGATGGGACCTACATGAAACTGCCCTGGCAGTGTAGAATTCATCAAATCACACGTTTCTGGCTTGGAAACTTGTTTCTGAGTGCTTCTGTTGGAAAGTAACAGCCTAAATGACAACATGCTCTCAAAATGCTTCTCTCGGGCCGAAAAGGTCAAAAGTGACATTTTGCTGTTTTCTGACCAACTACTGATGTCAACTACATGAAACTGCCCTGGCAGTGTAGAATTCATCAAATCACACGTTTCTGGCTTGGAAACTTGTTTCTGAGTGCTTCTGTTGGAAAGTAACAGCCTAAATGACAACGTGCTCTCAAAATGCTTCTCTCGGGCCGAAAAGCTCAAAAGTGACATTTGGCTGTTTTCTGACCAACTACTGATGGGACCAACATGAAACTGCCCTGGCAGTGTAGAATTCATCAAATCACACGTTTCTGGCTTGGAAACTTGTTTCTGAGTGCTTCTGTTGGAAAGTAACAGCCTAAATGACAACATGCTCTCAAAATGCTTCTCTCGGGCCGAAAAGCTCAAAAGTGACATTTTGCTGTTTTCTGACCAACTACTGATGGGACCTACATGAAACTGCCCTGGCAGTGTAGAATTCATCAAATCACACGTTTCTGGCTTGGAAACTTGTTTCTGAGTGCTTCTGTTGGAAAGTAACAGCCTAAATGACAACGTGCTCTCAAAATGCTTCTCTCGGGCCGAAAAGCTCAAAAGTGACATTTGGCTGTTTTCTGACCAACTACTGATGGGACCAACATGAAACTGCCCTGGCAGTGTAGAATTCATCAAATCACACGTTTCTGGCTTGGAAACTTGTTTCTGAGTGCTTCTGTTGGAAAGTAACAGCCTAAATGACAACATGCTCTCAAAATGCTTCTCTCGGGCCGAAAAGCTCAAAAGTGACATTTTGCTGTTTTCTGACCAACTACTGATGAGACCTACATGAAACTGCCCTGGCAGTGTAGAATTCATCAAATCACACGTTTCTGGCTTGGAAACTTGTTTCTGAGTGCTTCTGTTGGAAAGTAACAGCCTAAATGACAACATGCTCTCAAAATGCTTCTCTCGGGCCGAAAAGATCAAAAGTGACATTTTGCTGTTTTCTGACCAACTACTGATGTCAACTACATGAAACTGCCCTGGCAGTGTAGAATTCATCAAATCACACGTTTCTGGCTTGGAAACTTGTTTCTGAGTGCTTCTGTTGGAAAGTAACAGCCTAAATGACAACATGCTCTCAAAATGCTTCTCTCGGGCCGAAAAGCTCAAAAGTGACATTTGGCTGTTTTCTGACCAACTACTGATGGGACCAACATGAAACTGCCCTGGCAGTGTAGAATTCATCAAATCACACGTTTCTGGCTTGGAAACTTGTTTCTGAGTGCTTCTGTTGGAAAGTAACAGCCTAAATGACAACATGCTCTCAAAATGCTTCTCTCGGGCCGAAAAGCTCAAAAGTGACATTTTGCTGTTTTCTGACCAACTACTGATGGGACCAACATGAAACTGCCCTGGCAGTGTAGAATTCATCAAATCACACGTTTCTGGCTTGGAAACTTGTTTCTGAGTGCTTCTGTTGGAAAGTAACAGCCTAAATGACAACACCCTCTCAAAATGCTTCTCTCGGGCCGAAAAGGTCAAAAGTGACATTTTGCTGTTTTCTGACCAACTACTGATGAGACCTACATGAAACTGCCCTGGCAGTGTAGAATTCATCAAATCACACGTTTCTGGCTTGGAAACTTGTTTTTGAGTGCTTCTGTTGGAAAGTAACAGCCTAAATGACAACATGCTCTCAAAATGCTTCTCTCGGGCCGAAAAGCTCAAAAGTGACATTTTGCTGTTTTCTGACCAACTACTGATGGGACCTACATGAAACTGCCCTGGCAGTGTAGAATTCATCAAATCACACGTTTCTGGCTTGGAAACTTGTTTCTGAGTGCTTCTGTTGGAAAGTAACAGCCTAAATGACAACATGCTCTCAAAATGCTTCTCTCGGGCCGAAAAGGTCAAAAGTGACATTTTGCTGTTTTCTGACCAACTACTGATGTCAACTACATGAAACTGCCCTGGCAGTGTAGAATTCATCAAATCACACGTTTCTGGCTTGGAAACTTGTTTCTGAGTGCTTCTGTTGGAAAGTAACAGCCTAAATGACAACGTGCTCTCAAAATGCTTCTCTCGGGCCGAAAAGCTCAAAAGTGACATTTGGCTGTTTTCTGACCAACTACTGATGGGACCAACATGAAACTGCCCTGGCAGTGTAGAATTCATCAAATCACACGTTTCTGGCTTGGAAACTTGTTTCTGAGTGCTTCTGTTGGAAAGTAACAGCCTAAATGACAACATGCTCTCAAAATGCTTCTCTCGGGCCGAAAAGCTCAAAAGTGACATTTTGCTGTTTTCTGACCAACTACTGATGGGACCTACATGAAACTGCCCTGGCAGTGTAGAATTCATCAAATCACACGTTTCTGGCTTGGAAACTTGTTTCTGAGTGCTTCTGTTGGAAAGTAACAGCCTAAATGACAACGTGCTCTCAAAATGCTTCTCTCGGGCCGAAAAGCTCAAAAGTGACATTTGGCTGTTTTCTGACCAACTACTGATGGGACCAACATGAAACTGCCCTGGCAGTGTAGAATTCATCAAATCACACGTTTCTGGCTTGGAAACTTGTTTCTGAGTGCTTCTGTTGGAAAGTAACAGCCTAAATGACAACATGCTCTCAAAATGCTTCTCTCGGGCCGAAAAGCTCAAAAGTGACATTTTGCTGTTTTCTGACCAACTACTGATGAGACCTACATGAAACTGCCCTGGCAGTGTAGAATTCATCAAATCACACGTTTCTGGCTTGGAAACTTGTTTTTGAGTGCTTCTGTTGGAAAGTAACAGCCTAAATGACAACATGCTCTCAAAATGCTTCTCTCGGGCCGAAAAGCTCAAAAGTGACATTTTGCTGTTTTCTGACCAACTACTGATGGGACCTACATGAAACTGCCCTGGCAGTGTAGAATTCATCAAATCACACGTTTCTGGCTTGGAAACTTGTTTCTGAGTGCTTCTGTTGGAAAGTAACAGCCTAAATGACAACGTGCTCTCAAAATGCTTCTCTCGGGCCGAAAAGGTCAAAAGTGACATTTTGCTGTTTTCTGACCAACTACTGATGTCAACTACATGAAACTGCCCTGGCAGTGTAGAATTCATCAAATCACACGTTTCTGGCTTGGAAACTTGTTTCTGAGTGCTTCTGTTGGAAAGTAACAGCCTAAATGACAACGTGCTCTCAAAATGCTTCTCTCGGGCCGAAAAGCTCAAAAGTGACATTTGGCTGTTTTCTGACCAACTACTGATGGGACCAACATGAAACTGCCCTGGCAGTGTAGAATTCATCAAATCACACGTTTCTGGCTTGGAAACTTGTTTCTGAGTGCTTCTGTTGGAAAGTAACAGCCTAAATGACAACATGCTCTCAAAATGCTTCTCTCGGGCCGAAAAGGTCAAAAGTGACATTTTGCTGTTTTCTGACCAACTACTGATGGGACCTACATGAAACTGCCCTGGCAGTGTAGAATTCATCAAATCACACGTTTCTGGCTTGGAAACTTGTTTTTGAGTGCTTCTGTTGGAAAGTAACAGCCTAAATGACAACATGCTCTCAAAATGCTTCTCTCGGGCCGAAAAGCTCAAAAGTGACATTTTGCTGTTTTCTGACCAACTACTGATGGGACCTACATGAAACTGCCCTGGCAGTGTAGAATTCATCAAATCACACGTTTCTGGCTTGGAAACTTGTTTCTGAGTGCTTCTGTTGGAAAGTAACAGCCTAAATGACAACGTGCTCTCAAAATGCTTCTCTCGGGCCGAAAAGCTCAAAAGTGACATTTGGCTGTTTTCTGACCAACTACTGATGGGACCAACATGAAACTGCCCTGGCAGTGTAGAATTCATCAAATCACACGTTTCTGGCTTGGAAACTCTTTTCTGAGTGCTTCTGTTGGAAAGTAACAGCCTAAATGACAACATGCTCTCAAAATGCTTCTCTCGGGCCGAAAAGGTCAAAAGTGACATTTTGCTGTTTTCTGACCAACTACTGATGGGACCAACATGAAACTGCCCTGGCAGTGTAGAATTCATCAAATCACACGTTTCTGGCTTGGAAACTTGTTTCTGAGTGCTTCTGTTGGAAAGTAACAGCCTAAATGACAACATGCTCTCAAAATGCTTCTCTCGGGCCGAAAAGGTCAAAAGTGACATTTTGCTGTTTTCTGACCAACTACTGATGTCAACTACATGAAACTGCCCTGGCAGTGTAGAATTCATCAAATCACACGTTTCTGGCTTAGAAACTTGTTTTTGAGTGCTTCTGTTGGAAAGTAACAGCCTAAATGACAACATGCTCTCAAAATGCTTCTCTCGGGCCGAAAAGCTCAAAAGTGACATTTTGCTGTTTTCTGACCAACTACTGATGGGACCTACATGAAACTGCCCTGGCAGTGTAGAATTCATCAAATCACACGTTTCTGGCTTGGAAACTTGTTTCTGAGTGCTTCTGTTGGAAAGTAACAGCCTAAATGACAACGTGCTCTCAAAATGCTTCTCTCGGGCCGAAAAGCTCAAAAGTGACATTTGGCTGTTTTCTGACCAACTACTGATGGGACCAACATGAAACTGCCCTGGCAGTGTAGAATTCATCAAATCACACGTTTCTGGCTTGGAAACTTGTTTCTGAGTGCTTCTGTTGGAAAGTAACAGCCTAAATGACAACATGCTCTCAAAATGCTTCTCTCGGGCCGAAAAGCTCAAAAGTGACATTTTGCTGTTTTCTGACCAACTACTGATGTCAACTACATGAAACTGCCCTGGCAGTGTAGAATTCATCAAATCACACGTTTCTGGCTTGGAAACTTGTTTCTGAGTGCTTCTGTTGGAAAGTAACAGCCTAAATGACAACGTGCTCTCAAAATGCTTCTCTCGGGCCGAAAAGGTCAAAAGTGACATTTGGCTGTTTTCTGACCAACTACTGATGGGACCAACATGAAACTGCCCTGGCAGTGTAGAATTCATCAAATCACACGTTTCTGGCTTGGAAACTTGTTTCTGAGTGCTTCTGTTGGAAAGTAACAGCCTAAATGACAACATGCTCTCAAAATGCTTCTCTCGGGCCGAAAAGCTCAAAAGTGACATTTTGCTGTTTTCTGACCAACTACTGATGGGACCAACATGAAACTGCCCTGGCAGTGTAGAATTCATCAAATCACACGTTTCTGGCTTGGAAACTTGTTTCTGAGTGCTTCTGTTGGAAAGTAACAGCCTAAATGACAACACCCTCTCAAAATGCTTCTCTCGGGCCGAAAAGGTCAAAAGTGACATTTTGCTGTTTTCTGACCAACTACTGATGAGACCTACATGAAACTGCCCTGGCAGTGTAGAATTCATCAAATCACACGTTTCTGGCTTGGAAACTTGTTTTTGAGTGCTTCTGTTGGAAAGTAACAGCCTAAATGACAACATGCTCTCAAAATGCTTCTCTCGGGCCGAAAAGGTCAAAAGTGACATTTTGCTGTTTTCTGACCAACTACTGATGGGACCTACATGAAACTGCCCTGGCAGTGTAGAATTCATCAAATCACACGTTTCTGGCTTGGAAACTTGTTTCTGAGTGCTTCTGTTGGAAAGTAACAGCCTAAATGACAACATGCTCTCAAAATGCTTCTCTCGGGCCGAAAAGGTCAAAAGTGACATTTTGCTGTTTTCTGACCAACTACTGATGTCAACTACATGAAACTGCCCTGGCAGTGTAGAATTCATCAAATCACACGTTTCTGGCTTGGAAACTTGTTTCTGAGTGCTTCTGTTGGAAAGTAACAGCCTAAATGACAACATGCTCTCAAAATGCTTCTCTCGGGCCGAAAAGCTCAAAAGTGACATTTTGCTGTTTTCTGACCAACTACTGATGGGACCTACATGAAACTGCCCTGGCAGTGTAGAATTCATCAAATCACACGTTTCTGGCTTGGAAACTTGTTTCTGAGTGCTTCTGTTGGAAAGTAACAGCCTAAATGACAACGTGCTCTCAAAATGCTTCTCTCGGGCCGAAAAGCTCAAAAGTGACATTTGGCTGTTTTCTGACCAACTACTGATGGGACCAACATGAAACTGCCCTGGCAGTGTAGAATTCATCAAATCACACGTTTCTGGCTTGGAAACTTGTTTCTGAGTGCTTCTGTTGGAAAGTAACAGCCTAAATGACAACATGCTCTCAAAATGCTTCTCTCGGGCCGAAAAGGTCAAAAGTGACATTTTGCTGTTTTCTGACCAACTACTGATGTCAACTACATGAAACTGCCCTGGCAGTGTAGAATTCATCAAATCACACGTTTCTGGCTTGGAAACTTGTTTCTGAGTGCTTCTGTTGGAAAGTAACAGCCTAAATGACAACACCCTCTCAAAATGCTTCTCTCGGGCCGAAAAGGTCAAAAGTGACATTTTGCTGTTTTCTGACCAACTACTGATGAGACCTACATGAAACTGCCCTGGCAGTGTAGAATTCATCAAATCACACGTTTCTGGCTTGGAAACTTGTTTTTGAGTGCTTCTGTTGGAAAGTAACAGCCTAAATGACAACATGCTCTCAAAATGCTTCTCTCGGGCCGAAAAGGTCAAAAGTGACATTTTGCTGTTTTCTGACCAACTACTGATGGGACCTACATGAAACTGCCCTGGCAGTGTAGAATTCATCAAATCACACGTTTCTGGCTTGGAAACTTGTTTCTGAGTGCTTCTGTTGGAAAGTAACAGCCTAAATGACAACATGCTCTCAAAATGCTTCTCTCGGGCCGAAAAGGTCAAAAGTGACATTTTGCTGTTTTCTGACCAACTACTGATGTCAACTACATGAAACTGCCCTGGCAGTGTAGAATTCATCAAATCACACGTTTCTGGCTTGGAAACTTGTTTCTGAGTGCTTCTGTTGGAAAGTAACAGCCTAAATGACAACATGCTCTCAAAATGCTTCTCTCGGGCCGAAAAGCTCAAAAGTGACATTTTGCTGTTTTCTGACCAACTACTGATGGGACCTACATGAAACTGCCCTGGCAGTGTAGAATTCATCAAATCACACGTTTCTGGCTTGGAAACTTGTTTCTGAGTGCTTCTGTTGGAAAGTAACAGCCTAAATGACAACGTGCTCTCAAAATGCTTCTCTCGGGCCGAAAAGCTCAAAAGTGACATTTGGCTGTTTTCTGACCAACTACTGATGGGACCAACATGAAACTGCCCTGGCAGTGTAGAATTCATCAAATCACACGTTTCTGGCTTGGAAACTTGTTTCTGAGTGCTTCTGTTGGAAAGTAACAGCCTAAATGACAACATGCTCTCAAAATGCTTCTCTCGGGCCGAAAAGGTCAAAAGTGACATTTTGCTGTTTTCTGACCAACTACTGATGTCAACTACATGAAACTGCCCTGGCAGTGTAGAATTCATCAAATCACACGTTTCTGGCTTGGAAACTTGTTTCTGAGTGCTTCTGTTGGAAAGTAACAGCCTAAATGACAACATGCTCTCAAAATGCTTCTCTCGGGCCGAAAAGCTCAAAAGTGACATTTTGCTGTTTTCTGACCAACTACTGATGGGACCTACATGAAACTGCCCTGGCAGTGTAGAATTCATCAAATCACACGTTTCTGGCTTGGAAACTTGTTTCTGAGTGCTTCTGTTGGAAAGTAACAGCCTAAATGACAACGTGCTCTCAAAATGCTTCTCTCGGGCCGAAAAGCTCAAAAGTGACATTTGGCTGTTTTCTGACCAACTACTGATGGGACCAACATGAAACTGCCCTGGCAGTGTAGAATTCATCAAATCACACGTTTCTGGCTTGGAAACTTGTTTCTGAGTGCTTCTGTTGGAAAGTAACAGCCTAAATGACAACATGCTCTCAAAATGCTTCTCTCGGGCCGAAAAGCTCAAAAGTGACATTTTGCTGTTTTCTGACCAACTACTGATGAGACCTACATGAAACTGCCCTGGCAGTGTAGAATTCATCAAATCACACGTTTCTGGCTTGGAAACTTGTTTTTGAGTGCTTCTGTTGGAAAGTAACAGCCTAAATGACAACATGCTCTCAAAATGCTTCTCTCGGGCCGAAAAGCTCAAAAGTGACATTTTGCTGTTTTCTGACCAACTACTGATGGGACCTACATGAAACTGCCCTGGCAGTGTAGAATTCATCAAATCACACGTTTCTGGCTTGGAAACTTGTTTCTGAGTGCTTCTGTTGGAAAGTAACAGCCTAAATGACAACATGCTCTCAAAATGCTTCTCTCGGGCCGAAAAGGTCAAAAGTGACATTTTGCTGTTTTCTGACCAACTACTGATGTCAACTACATGAAACTGCCCTGGCAGTGTAGAATTCATCAAATCACACGTTTCTGGCTTGGAAACTTGTTTCTGAGTGCTTCTGTTGGAAAGTAACAGCCTAAATGACAACGTGCTCTCAAAATGCTTCTCTCGGGCCGAAAAGCTCAAAAGTGACATTTGGCTGTTTTCTGACCAACTACTGATGGGACCAACATGAAACTGCCCTGGCAGTGTAGAATTCATCAAATCACACGTTTCTGGCTTGGAAACTTGTTTCTGAGTGCTTCTGTTGGAAAGTAACAGCCTAAATGACAACATGCTCTCAAAATGCTTCTCTCGGGCCGAAAAGGTCAAAAGTGACATTTTGCTGTTTTCTGACCAACTACTGATGGGACCTACATGAAACTGCCCTGGCAGTGTAGAATTCATCAAATCACACGTTTCTGGCTTGGAAACTTGTTTCTGAGTGCTTCTGTTGGAAAGTAACAGCCTAAATGACAACATGCTCTCAAAATGCTTCTCTCGGGCCGAAAAGGTCAAAAGTGACATTTTGCTGTTTTCTGACCAACTACTGATGTCAACTACATGAAACTGCCCTGGCAGTGTAGAATTCATCAAATCACACGTTTCTGGCTTAGAAACTTGTTTTTGAGTGCTTCTGTTGGAAAGTAACAGCCTAAATGACAACATGCTCTCAAAATGCTTCTCTCGGGCCGAAAAGCTCAAAAGTGACATTTTGCTGTTTTCTGACCAACTACTGATGGGACCTACATGAAACTGCCCTGGCAGTGTAGAATTCATCAAATCACACGTTTCTGGCTTGGAAACTTGTTTCTGAGTGCTTCTGTTGGAAAGTAACAGCCTAAATGACAACGTGCTCTCAAAATGCTTCTCTCGGGCCGAAAAGCTCAAAAGTGACATTTGGCTGTTTTCTGACCAACTACTGATGGGACCAACATGAAACTGCCCTGGCAGTGTAGAATTCATCAAATCACACGTTTCTGGCTTGGAAACTTGTTTCTGAGTGCTTCTGTTGGAAAGTAACAGCCTAAATGACAACATGCTCTCAAAATGCTTCTCTCGGGCCGAAAAGCTCAAAAGTGACATTTTGCTGTTTTCTGACCAACTACTGATGTCAACTACATGAAACTGCCCTGGCAGTGTAGAATTCATCAAATCACACGTTTCTGGCTTGGAAACTTGTTTCTGAGTGCTTCTGTTGGAAAGTAACAGCCTAAATGACAACATGCTCTCAAAATGCTTCTCTCGGGCCGAAAAGGTCAAAAGTGACATTTTGCTGTTTTCTGACCAACTACTGATGAGACCTACATGAAACTGCCCTGGCAGTGTAGAATTCATCAAATCACACGTTTCTGGCTTGGAAACTTGTTTTTGAGTGCTTCTGTTGGAAAGTAACAGCCTAAATGACAACATGCTCTCAAAATGCTTCTCTCGGGCCGAAAAGCTCAAAAGTGACATTTTGCTGTTTTCTGACCAACTACTGATGGGACCTACATGAAACTGCCCTGGCAGTGTAGAATTCATCAAATCACACGTTTCTGGCTTGGAAACTTGTTTCTGAGTGCTTCTGTTGGAAAGTAACAGCCTAAATGACAACATGCTCTCAAAATGCTTCTCTCGGGCCGAAAAGGTCAAAAGTGACATTTTGCTGTTTTCTGACCAACTACTGATGTCAACTACATGAAACTGCCCTGGCAGTGTAGAATTCATCAAATCACACGTTTCTGGCTTGGAAACTTGTTTCTGAGTGCTTCTGTTGGAAAGTAACAGCCTAAATGACAACATGCTCTCAAAATGCTTCTCTCGGGCCGAAAAGGTCAAAAGTGACATTTTGCTGTTTTCTGACCAACTACTGATGGGACCTACATGAAACTGCCCTGGCAGTGTAGAATTCATCAAATCACACGTTTGTGGCTTGGAAACTTGTTTCTGAGTGCTTCTGTTGGAAAGTAACAGCCTAAATGACAACGTGCTCTCAAAATGCTTCTCTCGGGCCGAAAAGCTCAAAAGTGACATTTGGCTGTTTTCTGACCAACTACTGATGGGACCAACATGAAACTGCCCTGGCAGTGTAGAATTCATCAAATCACACGTTTCTGGCTTGGAAACTTGTTTCTGAGTGCTTCTGTTGGAAAGTAACAGCCTAAATGACAACATGCTCTCAAAATGCTTCTCTCGGGCCGAAAAGGTCAAAAGTGACATTTTGCTGTTTTCTGACCAACTACTGATGTCAACTACATGAAACTGCCCTGGCAGTGTAGAATTCATCAAATCACACGTTTCTGGCTTGGAAACTTGTTTCTGAGTGCTTCTGTTGGAAAGTAACAGCCTAAATAACAACGTGCTCTCAAAATGCTTCTCTCGGGCCGAAAAGCTCAAAAGTGACATTTGGCTGTTTTCTGACCAACTACTGATGGGACCAACATGAAACTGCCCTGGCAGTGTAGAATTCATCAAATCACACGTTTCTGGCTTGGAAACATGTTTCTGAGTGCTTCTGTTGGAAAGTAACAGCCTAAATGACAACATGCTCTCAAAATGCTTCTCTCGGGCCGAAAAGCTCAAAAGTGACATTTTGCTGTTTTCTGACCAACTACTGATGAGACCTACATGAAACTGCCCTGGCAGTGTAGAATTCATCAAATCACACGTTTCTGGCTTGGAAACTTGTTTTTGAGTGCTTCTGTTGGAAAGTAACAGCCTAAATGACAACATGCTCTCAAAATGCTTCTCTCGGGCCGAAAAGCTCAAAAGTGACATTTTGCTGTTTTCTGACCAACTACTGATGGGACCTACATGAAACTGCCCTGGCAGTGTAGAATTCATCAAATCACACGTTTCTGGCTTGGAAACTTGTTTCTGAGTGCTTCTGTTGGAAAGTAACAGCCTAAATGACAACATGCTCTCAAAATGCTTCTCTCGGGCCGAAAAGCTCAAAAGTGACATTTTGCTGTTTTCTGACCAACTACTGATGTCAACTACATGAAACTGCCCTGGCAGTGTAGAATTCATCAAATCACACGTTTCTGGCTTGGAAACTTGTTTCTGAGTGCTTCTGTTGGAAAGTAACAGCCTAAATGACAACATGCTCTCAAAATGCTTCTCTCGGGCCGAAAAGGTCAAAAGTGACATTTTGCTGTTTTCTGACCAACTACTGATGGGACCTACATGAAACTGCCCTGGCAGTGTAGAATTCATCAAATCACACGTTTCTGGCTTGGAAACTTGTTTCTGAGTGCTTCTGTTGGAAAGTAACAGCCTAAATGACAACATGCTCTCAAAATGCTTCTCTCGGGCCGAAAAGGTCAAAAGTGACATTTTGCTGTTTTCTGACCAACTACTGATGTCAACTACATGAAACTGCCCTGGCAGTGTAGAATTCATCAAATCACACGTTTCTGGCTTAGAAACTTGTTTTTGAGTGCTTCTGTTGGAAAGTAACAGCCTAAATGACAACGTGCTCTCAAAATGCTTCTCTCGGGCCGAAAAGCTCAAAAGTGACATTTTGCTGTTTTCTGACCAACTACTGATGGGACCTACATGAAACTGCCCTGGCAGTGTAGAATTCATCAAATCACACGTTTCTGGCTTGGAAACTTGTTTCTGAGTGCTTCTGTTGGAAAGTAACAGCCTAAATGACAACGTGCTCTCAAAATGCTTCTCTCGGGCCGAAAAGCTCAAAAGTGACATTTGGCTGTTTTCTGACCAACTACTGATGGGACCAACATGAAACTGCCCTGGCAGTGTAGAATTCATCAAATCACACGTTTCTGGCTTGGAAACTTGTTTCTGAGTGCTTCTGTTGGAAAGTAACAGCCTAAATGACAACATGCTCTCAAAATGCTTCTCTCGGGCCGAAAAGCTCAAAAGTGACATTTTGCTGTTTTCTGACCAACTACTGATGTCAACTACATGAAACTGCCCTGGCAGTGTAGAATTCATCAAATCACACGTTTCTGGCTTGGAAACTTGTTTCTGAGTGCTTCTGTTGGAAAGTAACAGCCTAAATGACAACATGCTCTCAAAATGCTTCTCTCGGGCCGAAAAGGTCAAAAGTGACATTTTGCTGTTTTCTGACCAACTACTGATGAGACCTACATGAAACTGCCCTGGCAGTGTAGAATTCATCAAATCACACGTTTCTGGCTTGGAAACTTGTTTTTGAGTGCTTCTGTTGGAAAGTAACAGCCTAAATGACAACGTGCTCTCAAAATGCTTCTCTCGGGCCGAAAAGCTCAAAAGTGACATTTTGCTGTTTTCTGACCAACTACTGATGGGACCTACATGAAACTGCCCTGGCAGTGTAGAATTCATCAAATCACACGTTTCTGGCTTGGAAACTTGTTTCTGAGTGCTTCTGTTGGAAAGTAACAGCCTAAATGACAACATGCTCTCAAAATGCTTCTCTCGGGCCGAAAAGGTCAAAAGTGACATTTTGCTGTTTTCTGACCAACTACTGATGTCAACTACATGAAACTGCCCTGGCAGTGTAGAATTCATCAAATCACACGTTTCTGGCTTGGAAACTTGTTTCTGAGTGCTTCTGTTGGAAAGTAACAGCCTAAATGACAACATGCTCTCAAAATGCTTCTCTCGGGCCGAAAAGCTCAAAAGTGACATTTTGCTGTTTTCTGACCAACTACTGATGGGACCTACATGAAACTGCCCTGGCAGTGTAGAATTCATCAAATCACACGTTTCTGGCTTGGAAACTTGTTTCTGAGTGCTTCTGTTGGAAAGTAACAGCCTAAATGACAACGTGCTCTCAAAATGCTTCTCTCGGGCCGAAAAGCTCAAAAGTGACATTTTGCTGTTTTCTGACCAACTACTGATGGGACCTACATGAAACTGCCCTGGCAGTGTAGAATTCATCAAATCACACGTTTCTGGCTTGGAAACTTGTTTCTGAGTGCTTCTGTTGGAAAGTAACAGCCTAAATGACAACATGCTCTCAAAATGCTTCTCTCGGGCCGAAAAGGTCAAAAGTGACATTTTGCTGTTTTCTGACCAACTACTGATGTCAACTACATGAAACTGCCCTGGCAGTGTAGAATTCATCAAATCACACGTTTCTGGCTTAGAAACTTGTTTTTGAGTGCTTCTGTTGGAAAGTAACAGCCTAAATGACAACATGCTCTCAAAATGCTTCTCTCGGGCCGAAAAGCTCAAAAGTGACATTTTGCTGTTTTCTGACCAACTACTGATGGGACCTACATGAAACTGCCCTGGCAGTGTAGAATTCATCAAATCACACGTTTCTGGCTTGGAAACTTGTTTCTGAGTGCTTCTGTTGGAAAGTAACAGCCTAAATGACAACGTGCTCTCAAAATGCTTCTCTCGGGCCGAAAAGCTCAAAAGTGACATTTGGCTGTTTTCTGACCAACTACTGATGGGACCAACATGAAACTGCCCTGGCAGTGTAGAATTCATCAAATCACACGTTTCTGGCTTGGAAACTTGTTTCTGAGTGCTTCTGTTGGAAAGTAACAGCCTAAATGACAACATGCTCTCAAAATGCTTCTCTCGGGCCGAAAAGCTCAAAAGTGACATTTTGCTGTTTTCTGACCAACTACTGATGTCAACTACATGAAACTGCCCTGGCAGTGTAGAATTCATCAAATCACACGTTTCTGGCTTGGAAACTTGTTTCTGAGTGCTTCTGTTGGAAAGTAACAGCCTAAATGACAACATGCTCTCAAAATGCTTCTCTCGGGCCGAAAAGGTCAAAAGTGACATTTTGCTGTTTTCTGACCAACTACTGATGAGACCTACATGAAACTGCCCTGGCAGTGTAGAATTCATCAAATCACACGTTTCTGGCTTGGAAACTTGTTTTTGAGTGCTTCTGTTGGAAAGTAACAGCCTAAATGACAACATGCTCTCAAAATGCTTCTCTCGGGCCGAAAAGCTCAAAAGTGACATTTTGCTGTTTTCTGACCAACTACTGATGGGACCTACATGAAACTGCCCTGGCAGTGTAGAATTCATCAAATCACACGTTTCTGGCTTGGAAACTTGTTTCTGAGTGCTTCTGTTGGAAAGTAACAGCCTAAATGACAACATGCTCTCAAAATGCTTCTCTCGGGCCGAAAAGGTCAAAAGTGACATTTTGCTGTTTTCTGACCAACTACTGATGTCAACTACATGAAACTGCCCTGGCAGTGTAGAATTCATCAAATCACACGTTTCTGGCTTGGAAACTTGTTTCTGAGTGCTTCTGTTGGAAAGTAACAGCCTAAATGACAACATGCTCTCAAAATGCTTCTCTCGGGCCGAAAAGGTCAAAAGTGACATTTTGCTGTTTTCTGACCAACTACTGATGGGACCTACATGAAACTGCCCTGGCAGTGTAGAATTCATCAAATCACACGTTTGTGGCTTGGAAACTTGTTTCTGAGTGCTTCTGTTGGAAAGTAACAGCCTAAATGACAACGTGCTCTCAAAATGCTTCTCTCGGGCCGAAAAGCTCAAAAGTGACATTTGGCTGTTTTCTGACCAACTACTGATGGGACCAACATGAAACTGCCCTGGCAGTGTAGAATTCATCAAATCACACGTTTCTGGCTTGGAAACTTGTTTCTGAGTGCTTCTGTTGGAAAGTAACAGCCTAAATGACAACATGCTCTCAAAATGCTTCTCTCGGGCCGAAAAGGTCAAAAGTGACATTTTGCTGTTTTCTGACCAACTACTGATGTCAACTACATGAAACTGCCCTGGCAGTGTAGAATTCATCAAATCACACGTTTCTGGCTTGGAAACTTGTTTCTGAGTGCTTCTGTTGGAAAGTAACAGCCTAAATAACAACGTGCTCTCAAAATGCTTCTCTCGGGCCGAAAAGCTCAAAAGTGACATTTGGCTGTTTTCTGACCAACTACTGATGGGACCAACATGAAACTGCCCTGGCAGTGTAGAATTCATCAAATCACACGTTTCTGGCTTGGAAACATGTTTCTGAGTGCTTCTGTTGGAAAGTAACAGCCTAAATGACAACATGCTCTCAAAATGCTTCTCTCGGGCCGAAAAGCTCAAAAGTGACATTTTGCTGTTTTCTGACCAACTACTGATGAGACCTACATGAAACTGCCCTGGCAGTGTAGAATTCATCAAATCACACGTTTCTGGCTTGGAAACTTGTTTTTGAGTGCTTCTGTTGGAAAGTAACAGCCTAAATGACAACATGCTCTCAAAATGCTTCTCTCGGGCCGAAAAGCTCAAAAGTGACATTTTGCTGTTTTCTGACCAACTACTGATGGGACCTACATGAAACTGCCCTGGCAGTGTAGAATTCATCAAATCACACGTTTCTGGCTTGGAAACTTGTTTCTGAGTGCTTCTGTTGGAAAGTAACAGCCTAAATGACAACATGCTCTCAAAATGCTTCTCTCGGGCCGAAAAGCTCAAAAGTGACATTTTGCTGTTTTCTGACCAACTACTGATGTCAACTACATGAAACTGCCCTGGCAGTGTAGAATTCATCAAATCACACGTTTCTGGCTTGGAAACTTGTTTCTGAGTGCTTCTGTTGGAAAGTAACAGCCTAAATGACAACATGCTCTCAAAATGCTTCTCTCGGGCCGAAAAGGTCAAAAGTGACATTTTGCTGTTTTCTGACCAACTACTGATGGGACCTACATGAAACTGCCCTGGCAGTGTAGAATTCATCAAATCACACGTTTCTGGCTTGGAAACTTGTTTCTGAGTGCTTCTGTTGGAAAGTAACAGCCTAAATGACAACATGCTCTCAAAATGCTTCTCTCGGGCCGAAAAGGTCAAAAGTGACATTTTGCTGTTTTCTGACCAACTACTGATGTCAACTACATGAAACTGCCCTGGCAGTGTAGAATTCATCAAATCACACGTTTCTGGCTTAGAAACTTGTTTTTGAGTGCTTCTGTTGGAAAGTAACAGCCTAAATGACAACGTGCTCTCAAAATGCTTCTCTCGGGCCGAAAAGCTCAAAAGTGACATTTTGCTGTTTTCTGACCAACTACTGATGGGACCTACATGAAACTGCCCTGGCAGTGTAGAATTCATCAAATCACACGTTTCTGGCTTGGAAACTTGTTTCTGAGTGCTTCTGTTGGAAAGTAACAGCCTAAATGACAACGTGCTCTCAAAATGCTTCTCTCGGGCCGAAAAGCTCAAAAGTGACATTTGGCTGTTTTCTGACCAACTACTGATGGGACCAACATGAAACTGCCCTGGCAGTGTAGAATTCATCAAATCACACGTTTCTGGCTTGGAAACTTGTTTCTGAGTGCTTCTGTTGGAAAGTAACAGCCTAAATGACAACATGCTCTCAAAATGCTTCTCTCGGGCCGAAAAGCTCAAAAGTGACATTTTGCTGTTTTCTGACCAACTACTGATGTCAACTACATGAAACTGCCCTGGCAGTGTAGAATTCATCAAATCACACGTTTCTGGCTTGGAAACTTGTTTCTGAGTGCTTCTGTTGGAAAGTAACAGCCTAAATGACAACATGCTCTCAAAATGCTTCTCTCGGGCCGAAAAGGTCAAAAGTGACATTTTGCTGTTTTCTGACCAACTACTGATGAGACCTACATGAAACTGCCCTGGCAGTGTAGAATTCATCAAATCACACGTTTCTGGCTTGGAAACTTGTTTTTGAGTGCTTCTGTTGGAAAGTAACAGCCTAAATGACAACGTGCTCTCAAAATGCTTCTCTCGGGCCGAAAAGCTCAAAAGTGACATTTTGCTGTTTTCTGACCAACTACTGATGGGACCTACATGAAACTGCCCTGGCAGTGTAGAATTCATCAAATCACACGTTTCTGGCTTGGAAACTTGTTTCTGAGTGCTTCTGTTGGAAAGTAACAGCCTAAATGACAACATGCTCTCAAAATGCTTCTCTCGGGCCGAAAAGGTCAAAAGTGACATTTTGCTGTTTTCTGACCAACTACTGATGTCAACTACATGAAACTGCCCTGGCAGTGTAGAATTCATCAAATCACACGTTTCTGGCTTGGAAACTTGTTTCTGAGTGCTTCTGTTGGAAAGTAACAGCCTAAATGACAACATGCTCTCAAAATGCTTCTCTCGGGCCGAAAAGCTCAAAAGTGACATTTTGCTGTTTTCTGACCAACTACTGATGGGACCTACATGAAACTGCCCTGGCAGTGTAGAATTCATCAAATCACACGTTTCTGGCTTGGAAACTTGTTTCTGAGTGCTTCTGTTGGAAAGTAACAGCCTAAATGACAACGTGCTCTCAAAATGCTTCTCTCGGGCCGAAAAGCTCAAAAGTGACATTTGGCTGTTTTCTGACCAACTACTGATGGGACCAACATGAAACTGCCCTGGCAGTGTAGAATTCATCAAATCACACGTTTCTGGCTTGGAAACTTGTTTCTGAGTGCTTCTGTTGGAAAGTAACAGCCTAAATGACAACATGCTCTCAAAATGCTTCTCTCGGGCCGAAAAGCTCAAAAGTGACATTTGGCTGTTTTCTGACCAACTACTGATGGGACCAACATGAAACTGCCCTGGCAGTGTAGAATTCATCAAATCACATGTTTCTGGCTTGGAAACTTGTTTCTGAGTGCTTCTGTTGGAAAGTAACAGCCTAAATGACAACATGCTCTCAAAATGCTTCTCTCGGGCCGAAAAGCTCAAAAGTGACATTTTGCTGTTTTCTGACCAACTACTGATGGGACCAACATGAAACTGCCCTGGCAGTGTAGAATTCATCAAATCACACGTTTCTGGCTTGGAAACTTGTTTCTGAGTGCTTCTGTTGGAAAGTAACAGCCTAAATGACAACATGCTCTCAAAATGCTTCTCTCGGGCCGAAAAGGTCAAAAGTGACATTTTGCTGTTTTCTGACCAACTACTGATGTCAACTACATGAAACTGCCCTGGCAGTGTAGAATTCATCAAATCACACGTTTCTGGCTTAGAAACTTGTTTTTGAGTGCTTCTGTTGGAAAGTAACAGCCTAAATGACAACGTGCTCTCAAAATGCTTCTCTCGGGCCGAAAAGCTCAAAAGTGACATTTTGCTGTTTTCTGACCAACTACTGATGGGACCTACATGAAACTGCCCTGGCAGTGTAGAATTCATCAAATCACACGTTTCTGGCTTGGAAACTTGTTTCTGAGTGCTTCTGTTGGAAAGTAACAGCCTAAATGACAACGTGCTCTCAAAATGCTTCTCTCGGGCCGAAAAGCTCAAAAGTGACATTTGGCTGTTTTCTGACCAACTACTGATGGGACCAACATGAAACTGCCCTGGCAGTGTAGAATTCATCAAATCACACGTTTCTGGCTTGGAAACTTGTTTCTGAGTGCTTCTGTTGGAAAGTAACAGCCTAAATGACAACATGCTCTCAAAATGCTTCTCTCGGGCCGAAAAGCTCAAAAGTGACATTTTGCTGTTTTCTGACCAACTACTGATGTCAACTACATGAAACTGCCCTGGCAGTGTAGAATTCATCAAATCACACGTTTCTGGCTTGGAAACTTGTTTCTGAGTGCTTCTGTTGGAAAGTAACAGCCTAAATGACAACATGCTCTCAAAATGCTTCTCTCGGGCCGAAAAGGTCAAAAGTGACATTTTGCTGTTTTCTGACCAACTACTGATGAGACCTACATGAAACTGCCCTGGCAGTGTAGAATTCATCAAATCACACGTTTCTGGCTTGGAAACTTGTTTTTGAGTGCTTCTGTTGGAAAGTAACAGCCTAAATGACAACGTGCTCTCAAAATGCTTCTCTCGGGCCGAAAAGCTCAAAAGTGACATTTTGCTGTTTTCTGACCAACTACTGATGGGACCTACATGAAACTGCCCTGGCAGTGTAGAATTCATCAAATCACACGTTTCTGGCTTGGAAACTTGTTTCTGAGTGCTTCTGTTGGAAAGTAACAGCCTAAATGACAACATGCTCTCAAAATGCTTCTCTCGGGCCGAAAAGGTCAAAAGTGACATTTTGCTGTTTTCTGACCAACTACTGATGTCAACTACATGAAACTGCCCTGGCAGTGTAGAATTCATCAAATCACACGTTTCTGGCTTGGAAACTTGTTTCTGAGTGCTTCTGTTGGAAAGTAACAGCCTAAATGACAACATGCTCTCAAAATGCTTCTCTCGGGCCGAAAAGCTCAAAAGTGACATTTTGCTGTTTTCTGACCAACTACTGATGGGACCTACATGAAACTGCCCTGGCAGTGTAGAATTCATCAAATCACACGTTTCTGGCTTGGAAACTTGTTTCTGAGTGCTTCTGTTGGAAAGTAACAGCCTAAATGACAACGTGCTCTCAAAATGCTTCTCTCGGGCCGAAAAGCTCAAAAGTGACATTTGGCTGTTTTCTGACCAACTACTGATGGGACCAACATGAAACTGCCCTGGCAGTGTAGAATTCATCAAATCACACGTTTCTGGCTTGGAAACTTGTTTCTGAGTGCTTCTGTTGGAAAGTAACAGCCTAAATGACAACATGCTCTCAAAATGCTTCTCTCGGGCCGAAAAGCTCAAAAGTGACATTTGGCTGTTTTCTGACCAACTACTGATGGGACCAACATGAAACTGCCCTGGCAGTGTAGAATTCATCAAATCACATGTTTCTGGCTTGGAAACTTGTTTCTGAGTGCTTCTGTTGGAAAGTAACAGCCTAAATGACAACATGCTCTCAAAATGCTTCTCTCGGGCCGAAAAGCTCAAAAGTGACATTTTGCTGTTTTCTGACCAACTACTGATGGGACCAACATGAAACTGCCCTGGCAGTGTAGAATTCATCAAATCACACGTTTCTGGCTTGGAAACTTGTTTCTGAGTGCTTCTGTTGGAAAGTAACAGCCTAAATGACAACATGCTCTCAAAATGCTTCTCTCGGGCCGAAAAGGTCAAAAGTGACATTTTGCTGTTTTCTGACCAACTACTGATGTCAACTACATGAAACTGCCCTGGCAGTGTAGAATTCATCAAATCACACGTTTCTGGCTTGGAAACTTGTTTCTGAGTGCTTCTGTTGGAAAGTAACAGCCTAAATGACAACATGCTCTCAAAATGCTTCTCTCGGGCCGAAAAGGTCAAAAGTGACATTTTGCTGTTTTCTGACCAACTACTGATGTCAACTACATGAAACTGCCCTGGCAGTGTAGAATTCATCAAATCACACGTTTCTGGCTTGGAAACTTGTTTCTGAGTGCTTCTGTTGGAAAGTAACAGCCTAAATGACAACATGCTCTCAAAATGCTTCTCTCGGGCCGAAAAGCTCAAAAGTGACATTTGGCTGTTTTCTGACCAACTACTGATGGGACCAACATGAAACTGCCCTGGCAGTGTAGAATTCATCAAATCACACGTTTCTGGCTTGGAAACTTGTTTCTGAGTGCTTCTGTTGGAAAGTAACAGCCTAAATGACAACATGCTCTCAAAATGCTTCTCTCGGGCCGAAAAGCTCAAAAGTGACATTTTGCTGTTTTCTGACCAACTACTGATGGGACCAACATGAAACTGCCCTGGCAGTGTAGAATTCATCAAATCACACGTTTCTGGCTTGGAAACTTGTTTCTGAGTGCTTCTGTTGGAAAGTAACAGCCTAAATGACAACACCCTCTCAAAATGCTTCTCTCGGGCCGAAAAGGTCAAAAGTGACATTTTGCTGTTTTCTGACCAACTACTGATGAGACCTACATGAAACTGCCCTGGCAGTGTAGAATTCATCAAATCACACGTTTCTGGCTTGGAAACTTGTTTTTGAGTGCTTCTGTTGGAAAGTAACAGCCTAAATGACAACATGCTCTCAAAATGCTTCTCTCGGGCCGAAAAGCTCAAAAGTGACATTTTGCTGTTTTCTGACCAACTACTGATGGGACCTACATGAAACTGCCCTGGCAGTGTAGAATTCATCAAATCACACGTTTCTGGCTTGGAAACTTGTTTCTGAGTGCTTCTGTTGGAAAGTAACAGCCTAAATGACAACATGCTCTCAAAATGCTTCTCTCGGGCCGAAAAGGTCAAAAGTGACATTTTGCTGTTTTCTGACCAACTACTGATGTCAACTACATGAAACTGCCCTGGCAGTGTAGAATTCATCAAATCACACGTTTCTGGCTTGGAAACTTGTTTCTGAGTGCTTCTGTTGGAAAGTAACAGCCTAAATGACAACATGCTCTCAAAATGCTTCTCTCGGGCCGAAAAGCTCAAAAGTGACATTTTGCTGTTTTCTGACCAACTACTGATGGGACCTACATGAAACTGCCCTGGCAGTGTAGAATTCATCAAATCACACGTTTCTGGCTTGGAAACTTGTTTCTGAGTGCTTCTGTTGGAAAGTAACAGCCTAAATGACAACGTGCTCTCAAAATGCTTCTCTCGGGCCGAAAAGCTCAAAAGTGACATTTGGCTGTTTTCTGACCAACTACTGATGGGACCAACATGAAACTGCCCTGGCAGTGTAGAATTCATCAAATCACACGTTTCTGGCTTGGAAACTTGTTTCTGAGTGCTTCTGTTGGAAAGTAACAGCCTAAATGACAACATGCTCTCAAAATGCTTCTCTCGGGCCGAAAAGCTCAAAAGTGACATTTTGCTGTTTTCTGACCAACTACTGATGGGACCAACATGAAACTGCCCTGGCAGTGTAGAATTCATCAAATCACACGTTTCTGGCTTGGAAACTTGTTTCTGAGTGCTTCTGTTGGAAAGTAACAGCCTAAATGACAACACCCTCTCAAAATGCTTCTCTCGGGCCGAAAAGGTCAAAAGTGACATTTTGCTGTTTTCTGACCAACTACTGATGAGACCTACATGAAACTGCCCTGGCAGTGTAGAATTCATCAAATCACACGTTTCTGGCTTGGAAACTTGTTTTTGAGTGCTTCTGTTGGAAAGTAACAGCCTAAATGACAACATGCTCTCAAAATGCTTCTCTCGGGCCGAAAAGCTCAAAAGTGACATTTTGCTGTTTTCTGACCAACTACTGATGGGACCTACATGAAACTGCCCTGGCAGTGTAGAATTCATCAAATCACACGTTTCTGGCTTGGAAACTTGTTTCTGAGTGCTTCTGTTGGAAAGTAACAGCCTAAATGACAACATGCTCTCAAAATGCTTCTCTCGGGCCGAAAAGGTCAAAAGTGACATTTTGCTGTTTTCTGACCAACTACTGATGTCAACTACATGAAACTGCCCTGGCAGTGTAGAATTCATCAAATCACACGTTTCTGGCTTGGAAACTTGTTTCTGAGTGCTTCTGTTGGAAAGTAACAGCCTAAATGACAACGTGCTCTCAAAATGCTTCTCTCGGGCCGAAAAGCTCAAAAGTGACATTTGGCTGTTTTCTGACCAACTACTGATGGGACCAACATGAAACTGCCCTGGCAGTGTAGAATTCATCAAATCACACGTTTCTGGCTTGGAAACTTGTTTCTGAGTGCTTCTGTTGGAAAGTAACAGCCTAAATGACAACATGCTCTCAAAATGCTTCTCTCGGGCCGAAAAGCTCAAAAGTGACATTTTGCTGTTTTCTGACCAACTACTGATGGGACCTACATGAAACTGCCCTGGCAGAGTAGAATTCATCAAATCACACGTTTCTGGCTTGGAAACTTGTTTCTGAGTGCTTCTGTTGGAAAGTAACAGCCTAAATGACAACGTGCTCTCAAAATGCTTCTCTCGGGCCGAAAAGCTCAAAAGTGACATTTGGCTGTTTTCTGACCAACTACTGATGGGACCAACATGAAACTGCCCTGGCAGTGTAGAATTCATCAAATCACACGTTTCTGGCTTGGAAACTTGTTTCTGAGTGCTTCTGTTGGAAAGTAACAGCCTAAATGACAACATGCTCTCAAAATGCTTCTCTCGGGCCGAAAAGCTCAAAAGTGACATTTTGCTGTTTTCTGACCAACTACTGATGAGACCTACATGAAACTGCCCTGGCAGTGTAGAATTCATCAAATCACACGTTTCTGGCTTGGAAACTTGTTTTTGAGTGCTTCTGTTGGAAAGTAACAGCCTAAATGACAACATGCTCTCAAAATGCTTCTCTCGGGCCGAAAAGCTCAAAAGTGACATTTTGCTGTTTTCTGACCAACTACTGATGGGACCTACATGAAACTGCCCTGGCAGTGTAGAATTCATCAAATCACACGTTTCTGGCTTGGAAACTTGTTTCTGAGTGCTTCTGTTGGAAAGTAACAGCCTAAATGACAACGTGCTCTCAAAATGCTTCTCTCGGGCCGAAAAGGTCAAAAGTGACATTTTGCTGTTTTCTGACCAACTACTGATGTCAACTACATGAAACTGCCCTGGCAGTGTAGAATTCATCAAATCACACGTTTCTGGCTTGGAAACTTGTTTCTGAGTGCTTCTGTTGGAAAGTAACAGCCTAAATGACAACGTGCTCTCAAAATGCTTCTCTCGGGCCGAAAAGCTCAAAAGTGACATTTGGCTGTTTTCTGACCAACTACTGATGGGACCAACATGAAACTGCCCTGGCAGTGTAGAATTCATCAAATCACACGTTTCTGGCTTGGAAACTTGTTTCTGAGTGCTTCTGTTGGAAAGTAACAGCCTAAATGACAACATGCTCTCAAAATGCTTCTCTCGGGCCGAAAAGCTCAAAAGTGACATTTTGCTGTTTTCTGACCAACTACTGATGTCAACTACATGAAACTGCCCTGGCAGTGTAGAATTCATCAAATCACACGTTTCTGGCTTGGAAACTTGTTTCTGAGTGCTTCTGTTGGAAAGTAACAGCCTAAATGACAACGTGCTCTCAAAATGCTTCTCTCGGGCCGAAAAGGTCAAAAGTGACATTTGGCTGTTTTCTGACCAACTACTGATGGGACCAACATGAAACTGCCCTGGCAGTGTAGAATTCATCAAATCACACGTTTCTGGCTTGGAAACTTGTTTCTGAGTGCTTCTGTTGGAAAGTAACAGCCTAAATGACAACATGCTCTCAAAATGCTTCTCTCGGGCCGAAAAGCTCAAAAGTGACATTTTGCTGTTTTCTGACCAACTACTGATGGGACCAACATGAAACTGCCCTGGCAGTGTAGAATTCATCAAATCACACGTTTCTGGCTTGGAAACTTGTTTCTGAGTGCTTCTGTTGGAAAGTAACAGCCTAAATGACAACACCCTCTCAAAATGCTTCTCTCGGGCCGAAAAGGTCAAAAGTGACATTTTGCTGTTTTCTGACCAACTACTGATGAGACCTACATGAAACTGCCCTGGCAGTGTAGAATTCATCAAATCACACGTTTCTGGCTTGGAAACTTGTTTTTGAGTGCTTCTGTTGGAAAGTAACAGCCTAAATGACAACATGCTCTCAAAATGCTTCTCTCGGGCCGAAAAGGTCAAAAGTGACATTTTGCTGTTTTCTGACCAACTACTGATGGGACCTACATGAAACTGCCCTGGCAGTGTAGAATTCATCAAATCACACGTTTCTGGCTTGGAAACTTGTTTCTGAGTGCTTCTGTTGGAAAGTAACAGCCTAAATGACAACATGCTCTCAAAATGCTTCTCTCGGGCCGAAAAGGTCAAAAGTGACATTTTGCTGTTTTCTGACCAACTACTGATGTCAACTACATGAAACTGCCCTGGCAGTGTAGAATTCATCAAATCACACGTTTCTGGCTTGGAAACTTGTTTCTGAGTGCTTCTGTTGGAAAGTAACAGCCTAAATGACAACATGCTCTCAAAATGCTTCTCTCGGGCCGAAAAGCTCAAAAGTGACATTTTGCTGTTTTCTGACCAACTACTGATGGGACCTACATGAAACTGCCCTGGCAGTGTAGAATTCATCAAATCACACGTTTCTGGCTTGGAAACTTGTTTCTGAGTGCTTCTGTTGGAAAGTAACAGCCTAAATGACAACGTGCTCTCAAAATGCTTCTCTCGGGCCGAAAAGCTCAAAAGTGACATTTGGCTGTTTTCTGACCAACTACTGATGGGACCAACATGAAACTGCCCTGGCAGTGTAGAATTCATCAAATCACACGTTTCTGGCTTGGAAACTTGTTTCTGAGTGCTTCTGTTGGAAAGTAACAGCCTAAATGACAACATGCTCTCAAAATGCTTCTCTCGGGCCGAAAAGGTCAAAAGTGACATTTTGCTGTTTTCTGACCAACTACTGATGTCAACTACATGAAACTGCCCTGGCAGTGTAGAATTCATCAAATCACACGTTTCTGGCTTGGAAACTTGTTTCTGAGTGCTTCTGTTGGAAAGTAACAGCCTAAATGACAACATGCTCTCAAAATGCTTCTCTCGGGCCGAAAAGCTCAAAAGTGACATTTTGCTGTTTTCTGACCAACTACTGATGGGACCTACATGAAACTGCCCTGGCAGTGTAGAATTCATCAAATCACACGTTTCTGGCTTGGAAACTTGTTTCTGAGTGCTTCTGTTGGAAAGTAACAGCCTAAATGACAACGTGCTCTCAAAATGCTTCTCTCGGGCCGAAAAGCTCAAAAGTGACATTTGGCTGTTTTCTGACCAACTACTGATGGGACCAACATGAAACTGCCCTGGCAGTGTAGAATTCATCAAATCACACGTTTCTGGCTTGGAAACTTGTTTCTGAGTGCTTCTGTTGGAAAGTAACAGCCTAAATGACAACATGCTCTCAAAATGCTTCTCTCGGGCCGAAAAGCTCAAAAGTGACATTTTGCTGTTTTCTGACCAACTACTGATGAGACCTACATGAAACTGCCCTGGCAGTGTAGAATTCATCAAATCACACGTTTCTGGCTTGGAAACTTGTTTTTGAGTGCTTCTGTTGGAAAGTAACAGCCTAAATGACAACATGCTCTCAAAATGCTTCTCTCGGGCCGAAAAGCTCAAAAGTGACATTTTGCTGTTTTCTGACCAACTACTGATGGGACCTACATGAAACTGCCCTGGCAGTGTAGAATTCATCAAATCACACGTTTCTGGCTTGGAAACTTGTTTCTGAGTGCTTCTGTTGGAAAGTAACAGCCTAAATGACAACATGCTCTCAAAATGCTTCTCTCGGGCCGAAAAGGTCAAAAGTGACATTTTGCTGTTTTCTGACCAACTACTGATGAGACCTACATGAAACTGCCCTGGCAGTGTAGAATTCATCAAATCACACGTTTCTGGCTTGGAAACTTGTTTCTGAGTGCTTCTGTTGGAAAGTAACAGCCTAAATGACAACATGCTCTCAAAATGCTTCTCTCGGGCCGAAAAGGTCAAAAGTGACATTTTGCTGTTTTCTGACCAACTACTGATGTCAACTACATGAAACTGCCCTGGCAGTGTAGAATTCATCAAATCACACGTTTCTGGCTTAGAAACTTGTTTTTGAGTGCTTCTGTTGGAAAGTAACAGCCTAAATGACAACATGCTCTCAAAATGCTTCTCTCGGGCCGAAAAGCTCAAAAGTGACATTTTGCTGTTTTCTGACCAACTACTGATGGGACCTACATGAAACTGCCCTGGCAGTGTAGAATTCATCAAATCACACGTTTCTGGCTTGGAAACTTGTTTCTGAGTGCTTCTGTTGGAAAGTAACAGCCTAAATGACAACGTGCTCTCAAAATGCTTCTCTCGGGCCGAAAAGCTCAAAAGTGACATTTGGCTGTTTTCTGACCAACTACTGATGGGACCAACATGAAACTGCCCTGGCAGTGTAGAATTCATCAAATCACACGTTTCTGGCTTGGAAACTTGTTTCTGAGTGCTTCTGTTGGAAAGTAACAGCCTAAATGACAACATGCTCTCAAAATGCTTCTCTCGGGCCGAAAAGCTCAAAAGTGACATTTTGCTGTTTTCTGACCAACTACTGATGTCAACTACATGAAACTGCCCTGGCAGTGTAGAATTCATCAAATCACACGTTTCTGGCTTGGAAACTTGTTTCTGAGTGCTTCTGTTGGAAAGTAACAGCCTAAATGACAACATGCTCTCAAAATGCTTCTCTCGGGCCGAAAAGGTCAAAAGTGACATTTTGCTGTTTTCTGACCAACTACTGATGAGACCTACATGAAACTGCCCTGGCAGTGTAGAATTCATCAAATCACACGTTTCTGGCTTGGAAACTTGTTTTTGAGTGCTTCTGTTGGAAAGTAACAGCCTAAATGACAACATGCTCTCAAAATGCTTCTCTCGGGCCGAAAAGCTCAAAAGTGACATTTTGCTGTTTTCTGACCAACTACTGATGGGACCTACATGAAACTGCCCTGGCAGTGTAGAATTCATCAAATCACACGTTTCTGGCTTGGAAACTTGTTTCTGAGTGCTTCTGTTGGAAAGTAACAGCCTAAATGACAACATGCTCTCAAAATGCTTCTCTCGGGCCGAAAAGGTCAAAAGTGACATTTTGCTGTTTTCTGACCAACTACTGATGTCAACTACATGAAACTGCCCTGGCAGTGTAGAATTCATCAAATCACACGTTTCTGGCTTGGAAACTTGTTTCTGAGTGCTTCTGTTGGAAAGTAACAGCCTAAATGACAACATGCTCTCAAAATGCTTCTCTCGGGCCGAAAAGGTCAAAAGTGACATTTTGCTGTTTTCTGACCAACTACTGATGGGACCTACATGAAACTGCCCTGGCAGTGTAGAATTCATCAAATCACACGTTTGTGGCTTGGAAACTTGTTTCTGAGTGCTTCTGTTGGAAAGTAACAGCCTAAATGACAACGTGCTCTCAAAATGCTTCTCTCGGGCCGAAAAGCTCAAAAGTGACATTTGGCTGTTTTCTGACCAACTACTGATGGGACCAACATGAAACTGCCCTGGCAGTGTAGAATTCATCAAATCACACGTTTCTGGCTTGGAAACTTGTTTCTGAGTGCTTCTGTTGGAAAGTAACAGCCTAAATGACAACATGCTCTCAAAATGCTTCTCTCGGGCCGAAAAGGTCAAAAGTGACATTTTGCTGTTTTCTGACCAACTACTGATGTCAACTACATGAAACTGCCCTGGCAGTGTAGAATTCATCAAATCACACGTTTCTGGCTTGGAAACTTGTTTCTGAGTGCTTCTGTTGGAAAGTAACAGCCTAAATAACAACGTGCTCTCAAAATGCTTCTCTCGGGCCGAAAAGCTCAAAAGTGACATTTGGCTGTTTTCTGACCAACTACTGATGGGACCAACATGAAACTGCCCTGGCAGTGTAGAATTCATCAAATCACACGTTTCTGGCTTGGAAACATGTTTCTGAGTGCTTCTGTTGGAAAGTAACAGCCTAAATGACAACATGCTCTCAAAATGCTTCTCTCGGGCCGAAAAGCTCAAAAGTGACATTTTGCTGTTTTCTGACCAACTACTGATGAGACCTACATGAAACTGCCCTGGCAGTGTAGAATTCATCAAATCACACGTTTCTGGCTTGGAAACTTGTTTTTGAGTGCTTCTGTTGGAAAGTAACAGCCTAAATGACAACATGCTCTCAAAATGCTTCTCTCGGGCCGAAAAGCTCAAAAGTGACATTTTGCTGTTTTCTGACCAACTACTGATGGGACCTACATGAAACTGCCCTGGCAGTGTAGAATTCATCAAATCACACGTTTCTGGCTTGGAAACTTGTTTCTGAGTGCTTCTGTTGGAAAGTAACAGCCTAAATGACAACATGCTCTCAAAATGCTTCTCTCGGGCCGAAAAGCTCAAAAGTGACATTTTGCTGTTTTCTGACCAACTACTGATGTCAACTACATGAAACTGCCCTGGCAGTGTAGAATTCATCAAATCACACGTTTCTGGCTTGGAAACTTGTTTCTGAGTGCTTCTGTTGGAAAGTAACAGCCTAAATGACAACATGCTCTCAAAATGCTTCTCTCGGGCCGAAAAGGTCAAAAGTGACATTTTGCTGTTTTCTGACCAACTACTGATGGGACCTACATGAAACTGCCCTGGCAGTGTAGAATTCATCAAATCACACGTTTCTGGCTTGGAAACTTGTTTCTGAGTGCTTCTGTTGGAAAGTAACAGCCTAAATGACAACGTGCTCTCAAAATGCTTCTCTCGGGCCGAAAAGCTCAAAAGTGACATTTGGCTGTTTTCTGACCAACTACTGATGGGACCAACATGAAACTGCCCTGGCAGTGTAGAATTCATCAAATCACACGTTTCTGGCTTGGAAACTTGTTTCTGAGTGCTTCTGTTGGAAAGTAACAGCCTAAATGACAACATGCTCTCAAAATGCTTCTCTCGGGCCGAAAAGCTCAAAAGTGACATTTTGCTGTTTTCTGACCAACTACTGATGTCAACTACATGAAACTGCCCTGGCAGTGTAGAATTCATCAAATCACACGTTTCTGGCTTAGAAACTTGTTTTTGAGTGCTTCTGTTGGAAAGTAACAGCCTAAATGACAACATGCTCTCAAAATGCTTCTCTCGGGCCGAAAAGCTCAAAAGTGACATTTTGCTGTTTTCTGACCAACTACTGATGGGACCTACATGAAACTGCCCTGGCAGTGTAGAATTCATCAAATCACACGTTTCTGGCTTGGAAACTTGTTTCTGAGTGCTTCTGTTGGAAAGTAACAGCCTAAATGACAACATGCTCTCAAAATGCTTCTCTCGGGCCGAAAAGCTCAAAAGTGACATTTTGCTGTTTTCTGACCAACTACTGATGGGACCAACATGAAACTGCCCTGGCAGTGTAGAATTCATCAAATCACACGTTTCTGGCTTGGAAACTTGTTTCTGAGTGCTTCTGTTGGAAAGTAACAGCCTAAATGACAACGTGCTCTCAAAATGCTTCTCTCGGGCCGAAAAGGTCAAAAGTGACATTTTGCTGTTTTCTGACCAACTACTGATGAGACCTACATGAAACTGCCCTGGCAGTGTAGAATTCATCAAATCACACGTTTCTGGCTTGGAAACTTGTTTCTGAGTGCTTCTGTTGGAAAGTAACAGCCTAAATGACAACGTGCTCTCAAAATGCTTCTCTCGGGCCGAAAAGCTCAAAAGTGACATTTGGCTGTTTTCTGACCAACTACTGATGGGACCAACATGAAACTGCCCTGGCAGTGTAGAATTCATCAAATCACACGTTTCTGGCTTGGAAACTTGTTTCTGAGTGCTTCTGTTGGAAAGTAACAGCCTAAATGACAACGTGCTCTCAAAATGCTTCTCTCGGGCCGAAAAGGTCAAAAGTGACATTTTGCTGTTTTCTGACCAACTACTGATGGGACCAACATGAAACTGCCCTGGCAGTGTAGAATTCATCAAATCACACGTTTCTGGCTTGGAAACTTGTTTCTGAGTGCTTCTGTTGGAAAGTAACAGCCTAAATGACAACGTGCTCTCAAAATGCTTCTCTCGGGCCGAAAAGCTCAAAAGTGACATTTGGCTGTTTTCTGACCAACTACTGATGGGACCAACATGAAACTGCCCTGGCAGTGTAGAATTCATCAAATCACACGTTTCTGGCTTGGAAACTTGTTTCTGAGTGCTTCTGTTGGAAAGTAACAGCCTAAATGACAACGTGCTCTCAAAATGCTTCTCTCGGGCCGAAAAGCTCAAAAGTGACATTTTGCTGTTTTCTGACCAACTACTGATGTCAACTACATGAAACTGCCCTGGCAGTGTAGAATTCATCAAATCACACGTTTCTGGCTTGGAAACTTGTTTCTGAGTGCTTCTGTTGGAAAGTAACAGCCTAAATGACAACGTGCTCTCAAAATGCTTCTCTCGGGCCGAAAAGGTCAAAAGTGACATTTTGCTGTTTTCTGACCAACTACTGATGAGACCTACATGAAACTGCCCTGGCAGTGTAGAATTCATCAAATCACACGTTTCTGGCTTGGAAACTTGTTTCTGAGTGCTTCTGTTGGAAAGTAACAGCCTAAATGACAACGTGCTCTCAAAATGCTTCTCTCGGGCCGAAAAGGTCAAAAGTGACATTTTGCTGTTTTCTGACCAACTACTGATGAGACCTACATGAAACTGCCCTGGCAGTGTAGAATTCATCAAATCACACGTTTCTGGCTTGGAAACTTGTTTCTGAGTGCTTCTGTTGGAAAGTAACAGCCTAAATGACAACGTGCTCTCAAAATGCTTCTCTCGGGCCGAAAAGGTCAAAAGTGACATTTTGCTGTTTTCTGACCAACTACTGATGAGACCTACATGAAACTGCCCTGGCAGTGTAGAATTCATCAAATCACACGTTTCTGGCTTGGAAACTTGTTTCTGAGTGCTTCTGTTGGAAAGTAACAGCCTAAATGACAACGTGCTCTCAAAATGCTTCTCTCGGGCCGAAAAGGTCAAAAGTGACATTTTGCTGTTTTCTGACCAACTACTGATGAGACCTACATGAAACTGCCCTGGCAGTGTAGAATTCATCAAATCACACGTTTCTGGCTTGGAAACTTGTTTCTGAGTGCTTCTGTTGGAAAGTAACAGCCTAAATGACAACGTGCTCTCAAAATGCTTCTCTCGGGCCGAAAAGGTCAAAAGTGACATTTTGCTGTTTTCTGACCAACTACTGATGAGACCTACATGAAACTGCCCTGGCAGTGTAGAATTCATCAAATCACACGTTTCTGGCTTGGAAACTTGTTTCTGAGTGCTTCTGTTGGAAAGTAACAGCCTAAATGACAACGTGCTCTCAAAATGCTTCTCTCGGGCCGAAAAGCTCAAAAGTGACATTTGGCTGTTTTCTGACCAACTACTGATGGGACCAACATGAAACTGCCCTGGCAGTGTAGAATTCATCAAATCACACGTTTCTGGCTTGGAAACTTGTTTCTGAGTGCTTCTGTTGGAAAGTAACAGCCTAAATGACAACGTGCTCTCAAAATGCTTCTCTCGGGCCGAAAAGCTCAAAAGTGACATTTGGCTGTTTTCTGACCAACTACTGATGGGACCAACATGAAACTGCCCTGGCAGTGTAGAATTCATCAAATCACACGTTTCTGGCTTGGAAACTTGTTTCTGAGTGCTTCTGTTGGAAAGTAACAGCCTAAATGACAACGTGCTCTCAAAATGCTTCTCTCGGGCCGAAAAGCTCAAAAGTGACATTTGGCTGTTTTCTGACCAACTACTGATGGGACCAACATGAAACTGCCCTGGCAGTGTAGAATTCATCAAATCACACGTTTCTGGCTTGGAAACTTGTTTCTGAGTGCTTCTGTTGGAAAGTAACAGCCTAAATGACAACATGCTCAAAAGTGACATTTTGCTGTTTTCTGACCAACTACTGATGGGACCTACATGAAACTGCCCAGGCAGTGTAGAATTCATCACATCACACGTTTCGGGCTTGGAAACTTGTTTCTGAGTGCTTCTGTTGAAAAGTAACAGCCTAAATGACAACATGCTCTCAAAATGCTTCTCTCGGGCCGAAAAGCTCAAAAGTGACATTTTGCTGTTTTCTGACCAACTATGATGGGACCTACATGAAACTGCCCAGGCAGTGTAGAATTCATCAAATCACACGTTTCGGGCTTGGAAACTTGTTTCTGAGTGCTTCTGATGGAAAGTAACAGCCTAAATGACAACATGCTCTCAAAATGCTTCTCTCGGGCCGACAAGCTCAAAAGTGACATTTTGCTGTTTTCTGACCAACTACTGATGGGACCTACATAAAACTGCCCAGGCAGTGTAGAATTCATCACATCACACGTTTCGGGCTTGGAAACTTGTTTCTGAGTGCTTCTGTTGAAAAGTAACAGCCTAAATGACAACATGCTCTCAAAATGCTTCTCTCGGGCCGAAAAGCTCAAAAGTGACATTTGGCTGTTTTCTGACCAACTACTGATGTCAACTACATGAAACTGCCCTGGCAGTGTAAAATTCATCAAATCACACGTGTCGGGCTTGGACACTTGTAACAGCCTAAATGACAACATGCTCTCAAAATGCTTCTCTCGGGCCGAAAAGCTCAAAAGTGACATTTTGCTGTTTTCTGACCAACTACTGATGGGACCTACATGAAACTGCCCTGGCAGTGTAGAATTCATCAAATCACACGTTTCGGGCTTGGAAACTTGTTTCTGAGTGCTTCTGATGGAAAGTAACAGCCTAAATGACAACATGCTCTCAAAATGCTTCTCTCGGGCCGAAAAGCTCAAAAGTGACATTTTGCTGTTTTCTGACCAACTACTGACGTCAACTACATGAAACTGCCCTGTTAGTGTGGAATTCATCAAATCACACGTTTCTGGCTTGGAAACTTGTTTCTGAGTGCTTCTGATGGAAAGTAACAGCCTAAATGACAACATGCTCTCAAAATGCTTCTCTCGGGCCGAAAAGCTCAAAAGTGACATTTTGCTGTTTTCTGACCAACTACTGATGGGACCAACATGAAACTGCCCTGGCAGTGTAGAATTCATCAAATCACACGTTTCTGGCTTGGAAACTTGTTTCTGAGTGCTTCTGTTGGAAAGTAACAGCCTAAATGACAACATGCTCTCAAAATGCTTCTCTCGGGCCGAAAAGGTCAAAAGTGACATTGTGCTGTTTTCTGACCAACTACTGATTTCAACTACATGAAACTGCCCTGGCAGTGTAGAATTCATCAAATCACACGTTTCTGGCTTGGAAACTTGTTTTTGAGTGCTTCTGTTGGAAAGTAACAGCCTAAATGACAACGTGCTCAAAAGTGACATTTTGCTGTTTTCTGACCAACTACTGATGGGACCTACATAAAACTGCCCAGGCAGTGTAGAATTCATCACATCACACGTTTCGGGCTTGGAAACTTGTTTCTGAGTGCTTCTGATGGAAAGTAACAGCCTAAATGACAACATGCTCTCAAAATGCTTCTCTCGGGCCGAAAAGCTCAAAAGTGACATTTTGCTGTTTTCTGACCAACTACTGATGGGACCTACATGAAACTGCCCAGGCAGTGTAGAATTCATCACATCACACGTTTCGGGCTTGGAAACTTGTTTCTGAGTGCTTCTGTTGAAAAGTAACAGCCTAAATGACAACATGCTCTCAAAATGCTTCTCTCGGGCCGAAAAGCTCAAAAGTGACATTTTGCTGTTTTCTGACCAACTACTGATGGGACCTACATGAAACTGCCCAGGCAGTGTAGAATTCATCAAATCACACGTTTCGTGCTTAAACTTGTTTCTGAGTGCTGCTGTTGAAAAGTAACAGCCTAAATGACAACATGCTCTCAAAATGCTTCTCTCAGGCCGAAAAGCTCAAAAGTGACATTTGGCTGTTTTCTGACCAACTACTGATGTCAACTACATGAAACTGCCCTGGCAGTGTAGAATTCATCAAATCACAGGTTTCTGGCTTTGAAACTTGTTTCTGAGTGCTTCTGATGGAAAGTAACAGCCTAAATGACAACATGCTCTCAAAATGCTTCTCTCGGGCCGAAAAGCTCAAAAGTGACATTTGGCTGTTTTCTGACCAACTACTGATGTCAACTACATGAAACTGCCCTGGCAGTATAGAATTCATCAAATCACACGTTTCGGGCTTGGAAACTTGTTTCTGAGTGCTTCTGATGGAAAGTAACAGCCTAAATGACAACATGCTCTCAAAATGCTTCTCTCGGGCCGAAAAGCTCAAAAGTGACATTTTGCTGTTTTCTGACCAACTACTGATGGGACCTACATGAAACTGCCCAGGCAGTGTAGAATTCATCAAATCACACGTTTCGTGCTTAAACTTGTTTCTGAGTGCTGCTGTTGAAAAGTAACAGCCTAAATGACAACATGCTCTCAAAATGCTTCTCTCGGGCCGAAAAGCTCAAAAGTGACATTTGGCTGTTTTCTGACCAACTACTGATGTCAACTACATGAAACTGCCCTGGCAGTGTAGAATTCATCAAATCACAGGTTTCTGGCTTTGAAACTTGTTTCTGAGTGCTTCTGATGGAAAGTAACAGCCTAAATGACAACATGCTCTCAAAATGCTTCTCTCGGGCCGAAAAGCTCAAAAGTGACATTTTGCTGTTTTCTGACCAACTACTGATGGGACCTACATGAAACTGCCCAGGCAGTGTAGAATTCATCAAATCACACGTTTCGTGCTTAAACTTGTTTCTGAGTGCTTCTGTTGAAAAGTAACAGCCTAAATGACAACATGCTCTCAAAATGCTTCTCTCGGGCCGAAAAGCTCAAAAGTGACATTTGGCTGTTTTCTGACCAACTACTGATGTCAACTACATGAAACTGCCCTGGCAGTGTAGAATTCATCAAATCACAGGTTTCTGGCTTTGAAACTTGTTTCTGAGTGCTTCTGATGGAAAGTAACAGCCTAAATGACAACATGCTCTCAAAATGCTTCTCTCGGGCCGAAAAGCTCAAAAGTGACATTTTGCTGTTTTCTGACCAACTACTGATGGGACCTACATTAAACTGCCCTGGCAGTGTAGAATTCATCAAATCAAACGTTTTGGGCTTGGAAACTTGTTTCTGATTCCTTCTGATGGAAAGTAACAGCCTAAATGACAACATGATCTCAAAATGCTTCTCTCGGGCCGAAAAGCTCAAAAGTGACATTTTGCTGTTTTCTGACCAACTACTGATGGGACCTACATGAAACTGCCCAGGCAGTGTAGAATTCATCAAATCACACGTTTCGGGCTTGGAAACTTGTTTCTGAGTGCTTCTGATGGAAAGTAACAGCCTAAATGACAACATGCTCTTAAAATGCTTCTCTCGGGCCGAAAAGCTCAAAAGTGACATTTTGCTGTTTTCTGACCAACTACTGATGTCAACTACATGAAACTGCCCTGGCAGTATAGAATTCATCAAATCACACGTTTCGGGCTTGGAAACTTGTTTCTGAGTGCTTCTGTTGAAAAGTAACAGCCTAAATGACAACATGCTCTCAAAATGCTTCTCTCGGGCCGAAAAGCTCAAAAGTGACATTTGGCTGTTTTCTGACCAACTACTGATGGGACCTACATGAAACTGCCCAGGCAGTGAAGAATTCATCAATCACACGTTTCGGGCTTGGAAACTTGTTTCTGAGTGCTTCTGTTGAAAGGAACAGCCTAAATGACAACATGCTCTCAAAATGCTTCTCTCGGGCCGAAAAGCTCAAAAGTGACATTTTGCTGTTTTCTGACCAACTACTGATGGGACCTAAATGAAACTGCCCAGGCAGTGAAGAATTCATCAAATCACAGGTTTCTGGCTTGGAAACTTGTTTCTGAGTGCTTCTGATGGAAAGTAACAGCCTAAATGACAACATGCTCTCAAAATGCTTCTCTCGGGCCGAAAAGCTCAAAAGTGACATTTTGCTGTTTTCTGACCAACTACTGATGGGACCTACATGAAACTGCCCAGGCAGTGTAGAATTCATCACATCACACGTTTCGGGCTTCGAAACTTGTTTCTGAGTGCTTCTGTTGAAAAGTAACAGCCTAAATGACAACATGCTCTCAAAATGCTTCTCTCGGGCCGAAAAGCTCAAAAGTGACATTTGGCTGTTTTCTGACCAACTACTGATGTCAACTACATGAAATTGCCCTGGCAGTGTAGAATTCATCAAATCACACGTTTCGGGCTTAGAAACTTGTTTCTGAGTGCTTCTGTTGAAAAGTAACAGCCTAAATGACAACATGCTCTCAAAATGCTTCTCTCTGGCCGAAAAGCTCAAAAGTGACATTTTGCTGTTTTCTGACCAACTACTGATGTCAACTACATGAAACTGCCCTGGCAGTATAGAATTCATCAAATCACACGTTTCGGGCTTGGAAACTTGTTTCTGAGTGCTTCTGTTGAAAAGTAACAGCCTAAATGACAACATGCTCTCAAAATGCTTCTCTCGGGCCGAAAAGCTCAAAAGTGACATTTGGCTGTTTTCTGACCAACTACTGATGGGACCTACATGAAACTGCCCAGGCAGTGAAGAATTCATCAATCACACGTTTCGGGCTTGGAAACTTGTTTCTGAGTGCTTCTGTTGAAAAGTAACAGCCTAAATGACAACATGCTCTCAAAATGCTTCTCTCGGGCCGAAAAGCTCAAAAGTGACATTTTGCTGTTTTCTGACCAACTACTGATGGGACCTAAATGAAACTGCCCAGGCAGTGAAGACTTCATCAAATCACACGTTTCTGGCTTGGAAACTTGTTTCTGAGTGCTTCTGATGGAAAGTAACAGCCTAAATGACAACATGCTCTCAAAATGCTTCTCTCGGGCCGAAAAGCTCAAAAGTGACATTTTGCTGTTTTCTGACCAACTACTGATGGGACCTACATGAAACTGCCCAGGCAGTGTAGAATTCATCACATCACACGTTTCGGGCTTCGAAACTTGTTTCTGAGTGCTTCTGTTGAAAAGTAACAGCCTAAATGACAACATGCTCTCAAAATGCTTCTCTCGGGCCGAAAAGCTCAAAAGTGACATTTGGCTGTTTTCTGACCAACTACTGATGTCAACTACATGAAATTGCCCTGGCAGTGTAGAATTCATCAAATCACACGTTTCGGGCTTAGAAACTTGTTTCTGAGTGCTTCTGTTGAAAAGTAACAGCCTAAATGACAACATGCTCTCAAAATGCTTCTCTCTGGCCGAAAAGCTCAAAAGTGACATTTTGCTGTTTTCTGACCAACTACTGATGTCAACTACATGAAACTGCCCTGTTAGTGTAGAATTCATCAAATCACACGTTTCGGGCTTGGAAACTTGTTTCTGAGTGCTTCTGTTGAAAAGTAACAGCCTAAATGACAACGTGCTCAAAAGTGACATTTTGCTGTTTTCTGACCAACTACTGATGGGACCTACATAAAACTGCCCAGGCAGTGTAGAATTCATCACATCACACGTTTCTGGCTTGGAAACTTGTTTCTGAGTGCTTCTGATGGAAAGTAACAGCCTAAATGACAACATGCTCTCAAAATGCTTCTCTCGGGCCGAAAAGCTCAAAAGTGACATTTTGCTGTTTTCTGACCAACTACTGATGGGACCTACATGAAACTGCCCTGGCAGTGTAGAATTCATCAAATCACACGTTTCGGGCTTGGAAACTTGTTTCTGAGTGCTTCTGATGGAAAGTAACAGCCTAAATGACAACATGCTCTCAAAATGCTTCTCTCGGGCCGAAAAGCTCAAAAGTGACATTTTGCTGTTTTCTGACCAACTACTGACGTCAACTACATGAAACTGCCCTGTTAGTGTGGAATTCATCAAATCACACGTTTCGGGCTTAGAAACTTGTTTCTGAGTGCTTCTGTTGAAAAGTAACAGCCTAAATGACAACATGCTCTCAAAATGCTTCTCTCTGGCCGAAAAGCTCAAAAGTGACATTTTGCTGTTTTCTGACCAACTACTGATGTCAACTACATGAAACTGCCCTGGCAGTGTAGAATTCATCAAATCACACGTTTCGGGCTTGGAAACTTGTTTCTGAGTGCTTCTGTTGAAAAGTAACAGCCTAAATGACAACATGCTCAAAAGTGACATTTTGCTGTTTTCTGACCAACTACTGATGGGACCTACATGAAACTGCCCAGGCAGTGTAGAATTCATCACATCACACGTTTCGGGCTTGGAAATTTGTTTCTGAGTGCTTCTGTTGAAAAGTAACAGCCTAAATGACAACATGCTCTTAAAATGCTTCTCTCGGGCCGAAAAGCTCAAAAGTGACATTTGGCTGTTTTCTGACCAACTACTGATGGGACCTACATGAAACTGCCCAGGCAGTGTAGAATTCATCACATCACACGTTTCGGGCTTGGAAACTTGTTTCTGAGTGCTTCTGATGGAAAGTAACAGCCTAAATGACAACATGCTCTTAAAATGCTTCTCTCGGGCCGAAAAGCTCAAAAGTGACATTTTGCTGTTTTCTGACCAACTACTGACGGGACCTACATGAAACTGCCCAGGCAGTGTAGAATTCATCACATCACACGTTTCGGGCTTGGAAACTTGTTTCTGAGTGCTTCTGTTGAAAAGTAACAGCCTAAATGACAACATGCTCTCAAAATGCTTCTCTCGGGCCGAAAAGCTCAAAAGTGACATTTTGCTGTTTTCTGACCAACTACTGACGTCAACTACATGAAACTGCCCTGTTAGTGTGGAATTCATAAAATCACACGTTTCTGGCTTGGAAACTTGTTTCTGAGTGCTTCTGATGGAAAGTAACAGCCTAAATGACAACATGCTCTCAAAATGCTTCTCTCGGGCCGAAAAGCTCAAAAGTGACATTTGGCTGTTTTCTGACCAACTACTGATGTCAAGTACATGAAACTGCCCTGGCAGTATAGAATTCATCAAATCACACGTTTCGGGCTTGGAAACTTGTTTCTGAGTGCTTCTGTTGAAAAGTAACAGCCTAAATGACAACATGCTCTCAAAATGCTTCTCTCGGGCCGAAAAGCTCAAAAGTGACATTTTGCTGTTTTCTGACCAACTACTGATGGGACCTACATGAAACTGCCCAGGCAGTGAAGAATTCATCAAATCACACGTTTCGGGCTTGGAAACTTGTTTCTGAGTGCTTCTGTTGAAAAGTAACAGCCTAAATGACAACATGCTCTTAAAATGCTTCTCTCGGGCCGAAAAGCTCAAAAGTGACATTTGGCTGTTTTCTGACCAACTACTGATGTCAACTACATGAAACTGCCCTGGCAGAGTAGAATTCATCAAATCACACGTTTCTGGCTTGGAAACTTGTTTCTGAGTGCTTCTGTTGAAAAGTAACAGCCTAAATGACAACATGCTCTCAAAATGCTTCTCTCTGGCTGAAAAGCTCAAAAGTGACATTTTGCTGTTTTCTGACCAACTACTGATGTCAACTACATGAAACTGCCCTGGCAGTGTAGAATTCATCAAATCACACGTTTCGGGCTTGGAAACTTGTTTCTGAGTGCTTCTGTTGAAAAGTAACAGCCTAAATGACAACATGCTCAAAAGTGACATTTTGCTGTTTTCTGACCAACTACTGATGGGACCAACATGAAACTGCCCTGTTAGTGTAGAATTCATCAAATCACACGTTTCTGGCTTGGAAACTTGTTTCTGAGTGCTTCTGATGGAAAGTAACAGCCTAAATGACAACATGCTCTCAAAATGCTTCTCTCGGGCCGAAAAGCTCAAAAGTGAAATTTTGCTGTTTTCTGACCAACTACTGATGGGACCCACATGAAACTGCCCTGTTAGTGTAGAATTCATCAAATCACACGTTTCTGGCTTGGAAACTTGTTTCTGAGTCCTTCTGATGGAAAGTAACAGCCTAAATGACAACATGCTCAAAAGTGACATTTTGCTGTTTTCTGACCAACTACTGATGGGACCAACATGAAACTGCCCTGTTAGTGTAGAATTCATCAAATCACACGTTTCTGGCTTGGAAACTTGTTTCTGAGTGCTTCTGATGGAAAGTAACAGCCTAAATGACAACATGCTCTCAAAATGCTTCTCTCGGGCCGAAAAGCTCAAAAGTGAAATTTTGCTGTTTTCTGACCAACTACTGATGGGACCCACATGAAACTGCCCTGTTAGTGTAGAATTCATCAAATCACACGTTTCTGGCTTGGAAACTTGTTTCTGAGTCCTTCTGATGGAAAGTAACAGCCTAAATGACAACATGCTCTCAAAATGCTTCTCTCGGGCCGAAAAGCTCAAAAGTGACATTTGGCTGTTTTCTGACCAACTACTGATGTCAACTACATGAAACTGCCCTGGCAGTATAGAATTCATCAAATCACACGTTTCGGGCTTGGAAACTTGTTTCTGAGTGCTTCTGTTGAAAAGTAACAGCCTAAATGACAACATGCTCTCAAAATGCTTCTCTCTGGCCGAAAAGCTCAAAAGTGACATTTTGCTGTTTTCTGATGTCAACTACATGAAACTGCCCTGGCATTGTAGAATTCATCAAATCACACGTTTCGGGCTTAGAAACTTGTTTCTGAGTGCTTCTGTTGAAAAGTAAGGGCCAATTCCAATTCCTATCTTAACCCTCAATCTTCACCCTCAAGCTCAACCCTCAATCTTAGTAGCCCTCAAAACCAAGTGTTAAGGGCTATGTTGTGACTTAGAAATGGGACACCCCTCAAAGGCAAATACGTCTTAAGACTGTGGGGGGCCAAAATTCTGTCCAGTCTGTCAGTTCAAAGAATAAGAAATATACATCATCAGTAGTCATCAATAAAAAGATGCAATGATTTTTTTTTCCCCAACACTTTATTTCAATTCTTGTACAAAACAAGCAGTGACAGACATGAACAGAACAAATATGCCAGGGTTAAGAGAAAAGAAGAGAAATAAGATAAACAAATAAATAAATAAAAAGTTCAGCAGCTCAAACCATTAAATTGTTTACATATTTTCAGAGTCTTTATAGCTTTGGAGTTTGTGGAGTGCTGAATGGTTTCTAAGTATTGCTGCATTTCATTCATAAAAATTTTGAACAAGGATTTTCTATTATAAAATTTACTCTTATGAATATAGAATTTCACTATAGATAATAAATAGATTAATGAAATAGAATTGTTTTTGTTTAGAAATGCTGACATCATAAAATCCAAACAGCACATCTTTGTACAGTAGTGAAAATAAAACATAATGTTACAATGAATATACTCGACAAAATCTTTCCAAAAAGTGACAGTATAGGGGCAGCAAAACAAATGTGCAGTTACCAAACAATAATCTGCTGCCGTCTGCAGCTGTGTTGATTTCATATTGAAACAGAATGTTTGATCACTCGGGGAACAGTTGCCGTTGTGCCCGAGAATTATGTTATGAATATGAACAGTTCACAAGCAGCGGCAAAAGCGACACGTTTATTGTCAAAAGGAACTGTCTTTTCTTTAATTAATCATCAACGCTTTGAGCTAGGAGGCTGACCTTACAGTATGTGTATCAGGAGGTCAGGGGGATCGAGCGTGCCGAGTTTCAGACTCGTTTTCAGACTTTGAGTTTTATTTATTCCAGATTGTTGTTCAGTGGCTCCGGGGTATCCTCTGGTCCGAAGCTGGGGCCCCTGGGGTCAAAGGCCGCCGCGCAGTGGCAAAAGGGACACGTTTTTTAAAAGTACTGTGTTTCCTTTAATAACTCATCAACGCTTTGAAGTAGGGGGCTGACCTTTGAGTATGCGCATCAGGAGGCCACAGGCGACCACAGTGTAAAGTTTCAGATCCCTGTGCCCTTGGGAAAGGTCAAAGGTCAACCCTAGGGGGGCGTTCTGGACAGTTTTTTCATACCTTTCTTCCAGATTATCGTTTAGTGGCTCCGGGGTATCCTCTGGTCCGAAGCTGGGGCCCCTGGGGTCAAAGGCCGCCGCACAGTGGCAAAAGGGACACGTTTTTTAAAAAGTACTGTGTTTCCTTTAATAACTCATCAACGCTTTGAAGTAGGGGGCTGACCTTTGAGTATGCGTATCAGGAGGCCACAGGGGACCACAGTGTGAAGTTTTAGATCCCTGTGCCCTTGGGAAAGGTCAAAGGTCAACCCTAGGGGGGCGTTCTGGACAGTTTTTTCATACCTTTCTTACAGATTGTTGTTCAGTGGCTCCGGGGTATCCTCTGGTCCGAGGCTGGGGCCCCTGGGGTCAAAGGCCGCCGCTCAGTGGCAAAAGGGACATGTTTTTTTAAAAAGTACTGTGTTTCCTTTAATAACTCATCAACGCTTTGAAGTAGGGGGCTGACCTTTGAGTATGCTCATCAGGACGCTACAGGCGACCAAAGTGTAAAGTTTTAGATCCCTGTGACCTTGGGAAAGGTCAAAGGTCAACCATAGGGGGGGCGTTTTGGACAGTTTTTTCATACCTTTCTCACAGATCATTGTTCAGTGGCTCCGGGGTATCCTCTGGTCCAAAGCTGGGGCCCCTGGGGTCAAAGGCCGCCGCGCAGTGGCAAAAGGGACACGTTTTTTAAAAAGTACTGTGTTTCCTTTAATAACTCATCAACGCTTTGAAGTAGGGGGCTGACCTTTGAGTATGCGCATCAGGAGGCCACAGGCGACCACAGTGTAAAGTTTCAGATCCCTGTGCCCTTGGGAAAGGTCAAAGGTCAACCCTAGGGGGGCGTTCTGGACAGTTTTTTCATACCTTTCTTCCAGATTATCGTTTAGTGGCTCCGGGGTATCCTCTGGTCCGAGGCAGGGGCCCCTGGGGTCAAAGGCCGCCGCTCAGTGGCAAAAGGGACATGTTTTTTTAAAAAGCACTGTGTTTCCTTTAATAACTCATCAACGCTTTGAAGTAGGGGGCTGACCTTTGAGTATGCGCATCAGGAGGCCACAGGCGACCACAGTGTAAAGTTTCAGATCCCTGTGCCCTTGGGAAAGGTCAAAGGTCAACCCTAGGGGGGCGTTCTGGACAGTTTTTTCATAACTTTCTTCCAGATTATCGTTTAGTGGCTCCGGGTGATCCTCTGATCTGAACCTGGGGCCCCTGGGGTCAAAGGCCGCCGCACAGTGGCAAAAGGGACACGTTTTTTAAAAAGTACTGTGTTTCCTTTAATAACTCATCAACGCTTTGAAGTAGGGGGCTGACCTTTGAGTATGCGTATCAGGAGGCCACAGGGGACCACAGTGTGAAGTTTCAGATCCCTGTGCCCTTGGGAAAGGTCAATGGTCAACCCTAGGGGGGCGTTCTGGACAGTTTTTTCATACCTTTCTTACAGATTGTTGTTCAGTGGCTCCGGGGTATCCTCTGGTCCGAAGCTGGGGCCCCTGGGGTCAAAGGCCGCCGCTCAGTGGCAAAAGGGACATGTTTTTTTAAAAAGTACTGTGTTTCCTTTAATAACTCATCAACGCTTTGAAGTAGGGGGCTGACCTTTGAGTATGCTCATCAGGACGCCACAGGCGACCACAGTTTAAAGTTTTAGATCCCTGTGCCCTTGGGAAAGGTCAAAGGTCAACCCTAGGGGGGCGTTCTGGACAGTTTTTTCATACCTTTCTTACAGATTGTTGTTCAGTGGCTCCGGGGTATCCTCTGGTCCGAGGCTGGGGCCCCTGGGGTCAAAGGCCACCGCTCAGTGGCAAAAGGGACATGTTTTTTTAAAAGGTACTGTGTTTCCTTTAATAACTCATCAACGCTTTGAAGTAGGGGGCTGACCTTTGAGTATGCTCATCAGGACGCCACAGGCGACCAAAGTGTAAAGTTTTAGATCCCTGTGCCCTTGGGAAAGGTCAAAGGTCAACCCTAGGGGGGCGTTCTGGACAGTTTTTTCATACCTTTCTTACAGATTATTGTTCAGTGGCTCCGGGGTATCCTCTGGTCCGAAGCTGGGGCCCCTGGGGTCAAAGGCCGCCGCGCACTGGCAAAAGGGACACGTTTTTTAAAAAGTACTGTGTTTCCTTTAATAACTCATCAACGCTTTGAAGTAGGGGGCTGACCTTTGAGTATGCGCATCAGGAGGCCACAGGCGACCACAGTGTAAAGTTTTAGATCCCTGTGACCTTGGGAAAGGTCAAAGGTGAACCCTAGGGGGGGCGTTCTGGACAGTTTTTTCATACCTTTCTTCCAGATTATCGTTTAGTGGCTCTGTTCCGAACCTGGGGCCCCCGGGGTCAAAGGCCGCCGCGCAGCGGCAAAAGCGACACGTTTATTGTCAAAAGGCACTGTCTTTTCTTTAATTAATCATCAACGCTTTGAGCTAGGAGGCTGACCTTACAGTATGTGTATCAGGAGGTCAGGGGGATCGAGCGTGCCGAGTTTCAGACTCGTTTTCAGACTTTGAGTTTTATTTATTCCAGATTGTTGTTCAGTGGCTCCGGGGTATCCTCTGGTCCGAAGCTGGGGCCCCTGGGGTCAAAGGCCGCCGCGCAGTGGCAAAAGGGACACGTTTTTTAAAAGTACTGTGTTTCCTTTAATAACTCATCAACGCTTTGAAGTAGGGGGCTGACCTTTGAGTATGCGCATCAGGAGGCCACAGGCGACCACAGTGTAAAGTTTCAGATCCCTGTGCCCTTGGGAAAGGTCAAAGGTCAACCCTAGGGGGGCGTTCTGGACAGTTTTTTCATAACTTTCTTCCAGATTATCGTTTAGTGGCTCCGGGTGATCCTCTCATCTGAACCTGGGGCCCCTGGGGTCAAAGGCCGCCGCACAGTGGCAAAAGGGACACGTTTTTTAAAAAGTACTGTGTTTCCTTTAATAACTCATCAACGCTTTGAAGTAGGGGGCTGACCTTTGAGTATGCGTATCAGGAGGCCACAGGGGACCACAGTGTGAAGTTTTAGATCCCTGTGCCCTTGGGAAAGGTCAAAGGTCAACCCTAGGGGGGCGTTCTGGACAGTTTTTTCATACCTTTCTTACAGATTGTTGTTCAGTGGCTCCGGGGTATCCTCTGGTCCGAGGCTGGGGCCCCTGGGGTCAAAGGCCGCCGCTCAGTGGCAAAAGGGACATGTTTTTTTAAAAAGTACTGTGTTTCCTTTAATAACTCATCAACGCTTTGAAGTAGGGGGCTGACCTTTGAGTATGCTCATCAGGACGCTACAGGCGACCAAAGTGTAAAGTTTTAGATCCCTGTGACCTTGGGAAAGGTCAAAGGTCAACCATAGGGGGGGCGTTTTGGACAGTTTTTTCATACCTTTCTCACAGATCATTGTTCAGTGGCTCCGGGGTATCCTCTGGTCCAAAGCTGGGGCCCCTGGGGTCAAAGGCCGCCGCGCAGTGGCAAAAGGGACACGTTTTTTAAAAAGTACTGTGTTTCCTTTAATAACTCATCAACGCTTTGAAGTAGGGGGCTGACCTTTGAGTATGCGCATCAGGAGGCCACAGGCGACCACAGTGTAAAGTTTCAGATCCCTGTGCCCTTGGGAAAGGTCAAAGGTCAACCCTAGGGGGGCGTTCTGGACAGTTTTTTCATACCTTTCTTCCAGATTATCGTTTAGTGGCTCCGGGGTATCCTCTGGTCCGAGGCTGGGGCCCCTGGGGTCAAAGGCCGCCGCTCAGTGGCAAAAGGGACATGTTTTTTTAAAAAGTACTGTGTTTCCTTTAATAACTCATCAACGCTTTGAAGTAGGGGGCTGACCTTTGAGTATGCGCATCAGGAGGCCACAGGCGACCACAGTGTAAAGTTTCAGATCCCTGTGCCCTTGGGAAAGGTCAAAGGTCAACCCTAGGGGGGCGTTCTGGACAGTTTTTTCATAACTTTCTTCCAGATTATCGTTTAGTGGCTCCGGGTGATCCTCTGATCTGAACCTGGGGCCCCTGGGGTCAAAGGCCGCCGCACAGTGGCAAAAGGGACACGTTTTTTAAAAAGTACTGTGTTTCCTTTAATAACTCATCAACGCTTTGAAGTAGGGGGCTGACCTTTGAGTATGCGTATCAGGAGGCCACAGGGGACCACAGTGTGAAGTTTTAGATCCCTGTGCCCTTGGGAAAGGTCAATGGTCAACCCTAGGGGGGCGTTCTGGACAGTTTTTTCATACCTTTCTTACAGATTGTTGTTCAGTGGCTCCGGGGTATCCTCTGGTCCGAAGCTGGGGCCCCTGGGGTCAAAGGCCGGCGCTCAGTGGCAAAAGGGACATGTTTTTTTAAAAAGTACTGTGTTTCCTTTAATAACTCATCAACGCTTTGAAGTAGGGGGCTGACCTTTGAGTATGCTCATCAGGACGCCACAGGCGACCACAGTTTAAAGTTTTAGATCCCTGTGCCCTTGGGAAAGGTCAAAGGTCAACCCTAGGGGGGCGTTCTGGACAGTTTTTTCATACCTTTCTTACAGATTGTTGTTCAGTGGCTCCGGGGTATCCTCTGGTCCGAGGCTGGGGCCCCTGGGGTCAAAGGCCACCGCTCAGTGGCAAAAGGGACATGTTTTTTTAAAAGGTACTGTGTTTCCTTTAATAACTCATCAACGCTTTGAAGTAGGGGGCTGACCTTTGAGTATGCTCATCAGGACGCCACAGGCGACCAAAGTGTAAAGTTTTAGATCCCTGTGCCCTTGGGAAAGGTCAAAGGTCAACCCTAGGGGGGCGTTCTGGACAGTTTTTTCATACCTTTCTTACAGATTATTGTTCAGTGGCTCCGGGGTATCCTCTGGTCCGAAGCTGGGGCCCCTGGGGTCAAAGGCCGCCGCTCAGTGGCAAAAGGGACACGTTTTTTAAAAAGTACTGTGTTTCCTTTAATAACTCATCAACGCTTTGAAGTAGGGGGCTGACCTTTGAGTATGCGCATCAGGAGGCCACAGGCGACCACAGTGTAAAGTTTTAGATCCCTGTGACCTTGGGAAAGGTCAAAGGTGAACCCTAGGGGGGGCGTTCTGGACAGTTTTTTCATACCTTTCTTCCAGATTATCGTTTAGTGGCTCTGTTCCGAACCTGGGGCCCCCGGGGTCAAAGGCCGCCGCGCAGCGGCAAAAGCGACACGTTTATTGTCAAAAGGCACTGTCTTTTCTTTAATTAATCATCAACGCTTTGAGCTAGGAGGCTGACCTTATATTATGTGTATCAGGAGGTCAGGGGGATCGAGCGTGCCGAGTTTCAGACTCGTTTTCAGACTTTGAGTTTTATTTATTCCAGATTGTTGTTCAGTGGCTCCGGGGTATCCTCTGGTCCGAAGCTGGGGCCCCTGGGGTCAAAGGCCGCCGCGCAGTGGCAAAAGGGACACGTTTTTTAAAAAGTACTGTGTTTCCTTTAATAACTCATCAACGCTTTGAAGTGGGGGCTGACCTTTGAGTATGCGCATCAGGAGGCCACAGGCGACCACAGTGTAAAGTTTCAGATCCCTGTGCCCTTGGGAAAGGTCAAAGGTCAACCCTAGGGGGGCGTTCTGGACAGTTTTTTCATACCTTTCTTCCAGATTATCGTTTAGTGGCTCCGGGTGATCCTCTGTTCTGAACCTGGGGCCCCTGGGGTCAAAGGCCGCCGCGCAGTGGCAAAAGGGACACGTTTTTTAAAAAGTACTGTGTTTCCTTTAATAACTCATCAACGCTTTGAAGTAGGGGGCTGACCTTTGAGTATGCATATCAGGAGGCCACAGGGGACCACAGAGTAAAGTTTTAGATCCCTGTGCCCTTGGGAAAGGTCAAAGGTCGACCCTAGGGGGGCGTTCTGGACAGTTTTTTCATACCTTTCTTACAGATTGTTGTTCAGTGGCTCCGGGGTATCCTCTGGTCTGAAGCTGGGGCCCCTGGGGTCAAAGGCCGCCGCGCAGTGGCAAAAGGGACACGTTTTTTAAAAAGTACTGTGTTTCCTTTAATAACTCATCAACGCTTTGAAGTGGGGGCTGACCTTTGAGTATGCGTATCAGGAGGCCACAGGGGACCACAGTGTGAAGTTTTAGATCCCTGTGCCCTTGGGAAAGGTCAAAGGTCAACCCTAGGGGGCGTTCTGGACAGATTTTTCATACCTTTCTTACAGATTGTTGTTCAGTGGCTCCGGGGTATCCTCTGGTCCGAAGCTGGGGCCCCTGGGGTCAAAGGCCGCCGCGCAGTGGCAAAAGGGACACGTTTTTTAAAAGTACTGTGTTTCCTTTAATAACTCATCAACGCTTTGAAGTAGGGGGCTGACCTTTGAGTATGCGCATCAGGAGGCCACAGGCGACCACAGTGTAAAGTTTCAGATCCCTGTGCCCTTGGGAAAGGTCAAAGGTCAACCCTAGGGGGGCGTTCTGGACAGTTTTTTCATAACTTTCTTCCAGATTATCGTTTAGTGGCTCCGGGTGATCCTCTGATCTGAACCTGGGGCCCCTGGGGTCAAAGGCCGCCGCACAGTGGCAAAAGGGACACGTTTTTTAAAAAGTACTGTGTTTCCTTTAATAACTCATCAACGCTTTGAAGTAGGGGGCTGACCTTTGAGTATGCGTATCAGGAGGCCACAGGGGACCACAGTGTGAAGTTTTAGATCCCTGTGCCCTTGGGAAAGGTCAAAGGTCAACCCTAGGGGGGCGTTCTGGACAGTTTTTTCATACCTTTCTTACAGATTGTTGTTCAGTGGCTCCGGGGTATCCTCTGGTCCGAGGCTGGGGCCCCTGGGGTCAAAGGCCGCCGCTCAGTGGCAAAAGGGACATGTTTTTTTAAAAAGTACTGTGTTTCCTTTAATAACTCATCAACGCTTTGAAGTAGGGGGCTGACCTTTGAGTATGCTCATCAGGACGCTACAGGCGACCAAAGTGTAAAGTTTTAGATCCCTGTGACCTTGGGAAAGGTCAAAGGTCAACCATAGGGGGGGCGTTTTGGACAGTTTTTTCATACCTTTCTCACAGATCATTGTTCAGTGGCTCCGGGGTATCCTCTGGTCCAAAGCTGGGGCCCCTGGGGTCAAAGGCCGCCGCGCAGTGGCAAAAGGGACACGTTTTTTAAAAAGTACTGTGTTTCCTTTAATAACTCATCAACGCTTTGAAGTAGGGGGCTGACCTTTGAGTATGCGCATCAGGAGGCCACAGGCGACCACAGTGTAAAGTTTCAGATCCCTGTGCCCTTGGGAAAGGTCAAAGGTCAACCCTAGGGGGGCGTTCTGGACAGTTTTTTCATACCTTTCTTCCAGATTATCGTTTAGTGGCTCCGGGGTATCCTCTGGTCCGAGGCTGGGGCCCCTGGGGTCAAAGGCCGCCGCTCAGTGGCAAAAGGGACATGTTTTTTTAAAAAGTACTGTGTTTCCTTTAATAACTCATCAACGCTTTGAAGTAGGGGGCTGACCTTTGAGTATGCGCATCAGGAGGCCACAGGCGACCACAGTGTAAAGTTTCAGATCCCTGTGCCCTTGGGAAAGGTCAAAGGTCAACCCTAGGGGGGCGTTCTGGACAGTTTTTTCATAACTTTCTTCCAGATTATCGTTTAGTGGCTCCGGGTGATCCTCTGATCTGAACCTGGGGCCCCTGGGGTCAAAGGCCGCCGCACAGTGGCAAAAGGGACACGTTTTTTAAAAAGTACTGTGTTTCCTTTAATAACTCATCAACGCTTTGAAGTAGGGGGCTGACCTTTGAGTATGCGTATCAGGAGGCCACAGGGGACCACAGTGTGAAGTTTCAGATCCCTGTGCCCTTGGGAAAGGTCAATGGTCAACCCTAGGGGGGCGTTCTGGACAGTTTTTTCATACCTTTCTTACAGATTGTTGTTCAGTGGCTCCGGGGTATCCTCTGGTCCGAAGCTGGGGCCCCTGGGGTCAAAGGCCGCCGCTCAGTGGCAAAAGGGACATGTTTTTTTAAAAAGTACTGTGTTTCCTTTAATAACTCATCAACGCTTTGAAGTAGGGGGCTGACCTTTGAGTATGCTCATCAGGACGCCACAGGCGACCACAGTTTAAAGTTTTAGATCCCTGTGCCCTTGGGAAAGGTCAAAGGTCAACCCTAGGGGGGCGTTCTGGACAGTTTTTTCATACCTTTCTTACAGATTGTTGTTCAGTGGCTCCGGGGTATCCTCTGGTCCGAGGCTGGGGCCCCTGGGGTCAAAGGCCACCGCTCAGTGGCAAAAGGGACATGTTTTTTTAAAAGGTACTGTGTTTCCTTTAATAACTCATCAACGCTTTGAAGTAGGGGGCTGACCTTTGAGTATGCTCATCAGGACGCCACAGGCGACCAAAGTGTAAAGTTTTAGATCCCTGTGCCCTTGGGAAAGGTCAAAGGTCAACCCTAGGGGGGCGTTCTGGACAGTTTTTTCATACCTTTCTTCCAGATTATCGTTTAGTGGCTCTGTTCCGAACCTGGGGCCCCCGGGGTCAAAGGCCGCCGCGCAGCGGCAAAAGCGACACGTTTATTGTCAAAAGGCACTGTCTTTTCTTTAATTAATCATCAACGCTTTGAGCTAGGAGGCTGACCTTATATTATGTGTATCAGGAGGTCAGGGGGATCGAGCGTGCCGAGTTTCAGACTCGTTTTCAGACTTTGAGTTTTATTTATTCCAGATTGTTGTTCAGTGGCTCCGGGGTATCCTCTGGTCCGAAGCTGGGGCCCCTGGGGTCAAAGGCCGCCGCGCAGTGGCAAAAGGGACACGTTTTTTAAAAAGTACTGTGTTTCCTTTAATAACTCATCAACGCTTTGAAGTGGGGGCTGACCTTTGAGTATGCGCATCAGGAGGCCACAGGCGACCACAGTGTAAAGTTTCAGATCCCTGTGCCCTTGGGAAAGGTCAAAGGTCAACCCTAGGGGGGCGTTCTGGACAGTTTTTTCATACCTTTCTTCCAGATTATCGTTTAGTGGCTCCGGGTGATCCTCTGTTCTGAACCTGGGGCCCCTGGGGTCAAAGGCCGCCGCGCAGTGGCAAAAGGGACACGTTTTTTAAAAAGTACTGTGTTTCCTTTAATAACTCATCAACGCTTTGAAGTAGGGGGCTGACCTTTGAGTATGCATATCAGGAGGCCACAGGGGACCACAGAGTAAAGTTTTAGATCCCTGTGCCCTTGGGAAAGGTCAAAGGTCGACCCTAGGGGGGCGTTCTGGACAGTTTTTTCATACCTTTCTTACAGATTGTTGTTCAGTGGCTCCGGGGTATCCTCTGGTCCGAAGCTGGGGCCCCTGGGGTCAAAGGCCGCCGCGCAGTGGCAAAAGGGACGCGTTTTTTAAAAAGTACTGTGTTTCCTTTAATAACTCATCAACGCTTTGAAGTAGGGGGCTGACCTTTGACTATGTGCATCAGGAGGCCACAGGCGACCATAGTGTAAAGTTTCAGATCCCTGTGCCCTTGGGAAAGGTCAAAGGTCAACCCTAGGGGGGGCTTTCTGGACAGTTTTTTCATACCTTTCTTCCAGATTATCGTTTAGTGGCTCTGGGGGAACCTCTGTTCCGAACCTGGGGCCCCCGGGGTCAAAGGCCGCGGCGCAGCGGCAAAAGCGACACGTTTATTGTCAAAAGGCACTGTCTTTTCTTTAATTAATCATCAACGCTTTGAGCTAGGAGGCTGACCTTACAGTATGTGTATCAGGAGGTCAGGGGGATCGAGCGTGCCGAGTTTCAGACTCGTTTTCAGACTTTGAGTTTTATTTATTCCAGATTGTTGTTCAGTGGCTCCGGGGTATCCTCTGGTCCGAAGCTGGGGCCCCTGGGGTCAAAGGCCGCCGCGCAGTGGCAAAAGGGACACGTTTTTTAAAAAGTACTGTGTTTCCTTTAATAACTCATCAACGCTTTGAAGTGGGGGCTGACCTTTGAGTATGCGTATCAAGAGGCCACAGGGGACCACAGAGTGAAGTTTTAGATCCCTGTGCCCTTGGGAAAGGTCAAAGGTCAACCCTAGGGGGGCGTTCTGGACAGTTTTTTCATACCTTTCTTACAGATTGTTGTTCAGTGGCTCCGGGGTATCCTCTGGTCCGAAGCTGGGGCCCCTGGGGTCAAAGGCCGCCGCGCAGTGGCAAAAGGGACACGTTTTTTAAAAAGTACTGTGTTTCCTTTAATAACTCATCAACGCTTTGAAGTAGGGGGCTGACCTTTGAGTATGATCATCAGGACGCCACAGGCGACCAAAGTGTAAAGTTTCAGATCCCTGTGACCTTGGGAAAGGTCAAAGGTCAACCCTAGGGGGGGCGTTCTGGACAGTTTTTTCATACCTTTCTTCCAGATTATCGTTTAGTGGCTCTGTTCCGAACCTGGGGCCCCCGGGGTCAAAGGCCGCCGCGCAGCGGCAAAAGCGACACGTTTATTGTCAAAAGGCACTGTCTTTTCTTTAATTAATCATCAACGCTTTGAGCTAGGAGGCTGACCTTATAGTATGTGTATCAGGAGGTCAGGGGGATCGAGCGTGCCGAGTTTCAGACTCGTTTTCAGACTTTGAGTTTTATTTATTCCAGATTGTTGTTCAGTGGCTCCGGGGTATCCTCTGGTCCGAAGCTGGGGCCCCTGGGGTCAAAGGCCGCCGCGCAGTGGCAAAAGGGACACGTTTTTTAAAAAGTACTGTGTTTCCTTTAATAACTCATCAACGCTTTGAAGTGGGGGCTGACCTTTGAGTATGCGCATCAGGAGGCCACAGGGGACCACAGTGTGAAGTTTCAGATCCCTGTGCCCTTGGGAAAGGTCAAAGGTCAACCCTAGGGACAGTTTTTTTATACTTTTCTTCCAGATTATCGTTTAGTGGCTCCAGGTGATCCTCTGTTCTGAACCTGGGGCCCCTGGGGTCAAAGGCCGCCGCGCAGTGGCAAAAGGGACACGTTTTTTAAAAAGTACTGTGTTTCCTTTAATAACTCATCAACGCTTTGAAGTAGGGGGCTGACCTTTGAGTATGCGTATCAGGAGGCCACAGGGGACCACAGTGTGAAGTTTCAGATCCCTGTGCCCTTGGGAAAGGTCAAAGGTCAACCCTAGGGGGGCGTTCTGGACAGTTTTTTCATACCTTTCTTCCAGATTATCGTTTAGTGGCTCCGGGTGATCCTCTGTTCTGAACCTGGGGCCCCTGGGGTCAAAGGCCGCCGCGCAGTGGCAAAAGGGACACGTTTTTTAAAAAGTACTGTGTTTCCTTTAATAACTCATCAACGCTTTGAAGTAGGGGGCTGACCTTTGAGTATGCGTATCAGGAGGCCACAGGGGACCACAGAGTAAAGTTTAAGATCCCTGTGCCCTTGGGAAAGGTCAAAGGTCGACCCTAGGGGGGCGTTCTGGAGAGTTTTTTCATACCTTTCTTACAGATTGTTGTTCAGTGGCTCCGGGGTATCCTCTGGTCCGAAGCTGGGGCCCCTGGGGTCAAAGGCCGCCGCGCAGTGGCAAAAGGGACACGTTTTTTAAAAAGTACTGTGTTTCCTTTAATAACTCATCAACGCTTTGAAGTGGGGGCTGACCTTTGAGTATGCGCATCAGGAGGCCACAGGCGACCACAGTGTAAAGTTTCAGATCCCTGTGCCCTTGGGAAAGGTCAAAGGTCAACCCTAGGGGGGCGTTCTGGACAGTTTTTTCATACCTTTCTTCCAGATTATCGTTTAGTGGCTCCGGGTGATCCTCTGTTCTGAACCTGGGGCCCCTGGGGTCAAAGGCCGCCGCGCAGTGGCAAAAGGGACACGTTTTTTAAAAAGTACTGTGTTTCCTTTAATAACTCATCAACGCTTTGAAGTAGGGGGCTGACCTTTGAGTATGCATATCAGGAGGCCACAGGGGACCACAGAGTAAAGTTTTAGATCCCTGTGCCCTTGGGAAAGGTCAAAGGTCGACCCTAGGGGGGCGTTCTGGACAGTTTTTTCATACCTTTCTTACAGATTGTTGTTCAGTGGCTCCGGGGTATCCTCTGGTCCGAAGCTGGGGCCCCTGGGGTCAAAGGCCGCCGCGCAGTGGCAAAAGGGACGCGTTTTTTAAAAAGTACTGTGTTTCCTTTAATAACTCATCAACGCTTTGAAGTGGGGGCTGACCTTTGAGTATGCGTATCAGGAGGCCACAGGGGACCACAGAGTGAAGTTTTAGATCCCTGTGCCCTTGGGAAAGGTCAAAGGTCAACCCTAGGGGGGCGTTCTGGACAGTTTTTTCATACCTTTCTTACAGGTTGTTGTTCAGTGGCTCCGGGGTATCCTCTGGTCCGAAGCTGGGGCCCCTGGGGTCAAAGGCCGCCGCGCAGTGGCAAAAGGGACACGTTTTTTAAAAAGTACTGTGTTTCCTTTAATAACTCATCAACGCTTTGAAGTAGGGGGCTGACCTTTGAGTATGATCATCAGGACGCCACAGGCGACCAAAGTGTAAAGTTTCAGATCCCTGTGACCTTTGGAAAGGTCAAAGGTCAACCCTAGGGGGGGCGTTCTGGACAGTTTTTTCATACCTTTCTTCCAGATTATCGTTTAGTGGCTCTGTTCCGAACCTGGGGCCCCCGGGGTCAAAGGCCACCGCGCAGCGGCAAAAGCGACACGTTTATTGTCAAAAGGCACTGTCTTTTCTTTAATTAATCATCAACGCTTTGAGCTAGGAGGCTGACCTTATAGTATGTGTATCAGGAGGTCAGGGAGATCGAGCGTGCCGAGTTTCAGACTCGTTTTCAGACTTTGAGTTTTATTTATTCCAGATTGTTGTTCAGTGGCTCCGGGGTATCCTCTGGTCCGAAGCTGGGGCCCCTGGGGTCAAAGGCCGCCGCGCAGTGGCAAAAGGGACACGTTTTTTAAAAAGTACTGTGTTTCCTTTAATAACTCATCAACGCTTTGAAGTAGGGGGCTGACCTTTGAGTATGATCATCAGGACGCCACAGGCGACCAAAGTGTAAAGTTTCAGATCCCTGTGACCTTGGGAAAGGTCAAAGGTCAACCCTAGGGGGGGCGTTCCGGACAGTTTTTTCATACCTTTCTTCCAGATTATCGTTTAGTGGCTCTGTTCCGAACCTGGGGCCCCCGGGGTCAAAGGCCGCCGCGCAGCGGCAAAAGCGACACGTTTATTGTCAAAAGGCACTGTCTTTTCTTTAATTAATCATCAACGCTTTGAGCTAGGAGGCTGACCTTATAGTATGTGTATCAGGAGGTCAGGGGGATCGAGCGTGCCGAGTTTCAGACTCGTTTTCAGACTTTGAGTTTTATTTATTCCAGATTGTTGTTCAGTGGCTCCGGGGTATCCTCTGGTCCGAAGCTGGGGCCCCTGGGGTCAAAGGCCGCCGCGCAGTGGCAAAAGGGACACGTTTTTTAAAAAGTACTGTGTTTCCTTTAATAACTCATCAACGCTTTGAAGTGGGGGCTGACCTTTGAGTATGCGCATCAGGAGGCCACAGGCGACCACAGTGTAAAGTTTCAGATCCCTGTGCCCTTGGGAAAGGTCAAAGGTCAACCCTAGGGGGGCGTTCTGGACAGTTTTTTTATACTTTTCTTCCAGATTATCGTTTAGTGGCTCCAGGTGATCCTCTGTTCTGAACCTGGGGCCCCTGGGGTCAAAGGCCGCCGCGCAGTGGCAAAAGGGACACGTTTTTTAAAAAGTACTGTGTTTCCTTTAATAACTCATCAACGCTTTGAAGTAGGGGGCTGACCTTTGAGTATGCGTATCAGGAGGCCACAGGGGACCACAGTGTGAAGTTTCAGATCCCTGTGCCCTTGGGAAAGGTCAAAGGTCAACCCTAGGGGGGCGTTCTGGACAGTTTTTTCATACCTTTCTTCCAGATTATCGTTTAGTGGCTCCGGGTGATCCTCTGTTCTGAACCTGGGGCCCCTGGGGTCAAAGGCCACCGCACAGTGGCAAAAGGGACACGTTTTTTAAAAAGTACTGTGTTTCCTTTAATAACTCATCAACGCTTTGAAGTGGGGGCTGACCTTTGAGTATGCGTATCAGGAGGCCACAGGGGACCACAGAGTGAAGTTTTAGATCCCTGTGCCCTTGGGAAAGGTCAAAGGTCAACCCTAGGGGGGCGTTCTGGACAGTTTTTTCATACCTTTCTTACAGGTTGTTGTTCAGTGGCTCCGGGGTATCCTCTGGTCCGAAGCTGGGGCCCCTGGGGTCAAAGGCCGCCGCGCAGTGGCAAAAGGGACACGTTTTTTAAAAAGTACTGTGTTTCCTTAAATAACTCATCAACGCTTTGAAGTAGGGGGCTGACCTTTGAGTATGATCATCAGGACGCCACAGGCGACCAAAGTGTAAAGTTTCAGATCCCTGTGACCTTTGGAAAGGTCAAAGGTCAACCCTAGGGGGGGCGTTCTGGACAGTTTTTTCATACCTTTCTTCCAGATTATCGTTTAGTGGCTCTGTTCCGAACCTGGGGCCCCCGGGGTCAAAGGCCACCGCGCAGCGGCAAAAGCGACACGTTTATTGTCAAAAGGCACTGTCTTTTCTTTAATTAATCATCAACGCTTTGAGCTAGGAGGCTGACCTTATAGTATGTGTATCAGGAGGTCAGGGGGATCGAGCGTGCCGAGTTTCAGACTCGTTTTCAGACTTTGAGTTTTATTTATTCCAGATTGTTGTTCAGTGGCTCCGGGGTATCCTCTGGTCCGAAGCTGGGGCCCCTGGGGTCAAAGGCCGCCGCGCAGTGGCAAAAGGGACACGTTTTTTAAAAAGTACTGTGTTTCCTTTAATAACTCATCAACGCTTTGAAGTAGGGGGCTGACCTTTGAGTATGCGTATCAGGAGGCCACAGGGGACCACAGTGTGAAGTTTCAGATCCCTGTGCCCTTGGGAAAGGTCAAAGGTCAACCCTAGGGGGGCGTTCTGGACAGTTTTTTCATACCTTTCTTCCAGATTATCGTTTAGTGGCTCCGGGGTATCCTCTGGTCCGAAGCTGGGGCCCCTGGGGTCAAAGGCCGCCGCGCAGTGGCAAAAGGGACACGTTTTTTAAAAAGTACTGTGTTTCCTTTAATAACTCATCAACGCTTTGAAGTAGGGGGCTGACCTTTGAGTATGCGTATCAGGAGGCCACAGGGGACCACAGAGTAAAGTTTTAGATCCCTGTGCCCTTGGGAAAGGTCAAAGGTCGACCCTAGGGGGGCGTTCTGGACAGTTTTTTCATACCTTTCTTACAGATTGTTGTTCAGTGGCTCCGGGGTATCCTCTGGTCCGAAGCTGGGGCCCCTGGGGTCAAAGGCCGCCGCGCAGTGGCAAAAGGGACACGTTTTTTAAAAAGTACTGTGTTTCCTTTAATAACTCATCAACGCTTTGAAGTGGGGGCTGACCTTTGAGTATGCGCATCAGGAGGGCACAGGGGACCACAGTGTGAAGTTTTAGATCCCTGTGCCTTGGGAAAGGTCAAAGGTCAACCCTAGGGGGCGTTCTGGACAGATTTTTCATACCTTTCTTACAGATTGTTGTTCAGTGGCTCCGGGGTATCCTCTGGTCCGAAGCTGGGGCCCCTGGGGTCAAAGGCCGCCGCGCAGTGGCAAAAGGGACACGTTTTTTAAAAAGTACTGTGTTTCCTTTAATAACTCATCAACGCTTTGAAGTGGGGGCTGACCTTTGAGTATGCGTATCAGGAGGCCACAGGGGACCACAGATTAAAGTTTTAGATCCCTGTGCCCTTGGGAAAGGTCAAAGGTCAACCCTAGGGGGGCGTTCTGGACAGTTTTTTCATACCTTTCTTACAGGTTGTTGTTCAGTGGCTCCGGGGTATCCTCTGGTCCGAAGCTGGGGCCCCTGGGGTCAAAGGCCGCCGCGCAGTGGCAAAAGGGACACGTTTTTTAAAAAGTACTGTGTTTCCTTTAATAACTCATCAACGCTTTGAAGTAGGGGGCTGACCTTTGAGTATGATCATCAGGACGCCACAGGCGACCAAAGTGTAAAGTTTCAGATCCCTGTGACCTTGGGAAAGGTCAAAGGTCAACCCTAGGGGGGGCGTTCCGGACAGTTTTTTCATACCTTTCTTCCAGATTATCGTTTAGTGGCTCTGTTCCGAACCTGGGGCCCCCGGGGTCAAAGGCCGCCGCGCAGCGGCAAAAGCGACACGTTTATTGTCAAAAGGCACTGTCTTTTCTTTAATTAATCATCAACGCTTTGAGCTAGGAGGCTGACCTTATAGTATGTGTATCAGGAGGTCAGGGGGATCGAGCGTGCCGAGTTTCAGACTCGTTTTCAGACTTTGAGTTTTATTTATTCCAGATTGTTGTTCAGTGGCTCCGGGGTATCCTCTGGTCCGAAGCTGGGGCCCCTGGGGTCAAAGGCCGCCGCGCAGTGGCAAAAGGGACACGTTTTTTAAAAAGTACTGTGTTTCCTTTAATAACTCATCAACGCTTTGAAGTGGGGGCTGACCTTTGAGTATGCGCATCAGGAGGCCACAGGGGACCACAGTGTGAAGTTTTAGATCCCTGTGCCTTGGGAAAGGTCAAAGGTCAACCCTAGGGGGCGTTCTGGACAGATTTTTCATACCTTTCTTACAGATTGTTGTTCAGTGGCTCCGGGGTATCCTCTGGTCCGAAGCTGGGGCCCCTGGGGTCAAAGGCCGCCGCGCAGTGGCAAAAGGGACACGTTTTTTAAAAAGTACTGTGTTTCCTTTAATAACTCATCAACGCTTTGAAGTGGGGGCTGACCTTTGAGTATGCGCATCAGGAGGCCACAGGGGACCACAGTGTGAAGTTTTAGATCCCTGTGCCTTGGGAAAGGTCAAAGGTCAACCCTAGGGGGCGTTCTGGACAGATTTTTCATACCTTTCTTACAGATTGTTGTTCAGTGGCTCCGGGGTATCCTCTGGTCCGAAGCTGGGGCCCCTGGGGTCAAAGGCCGCCGCGCAGTGGCAAAAGGGACACGTTTTTTAAAAAGTACTGTGTTTCCTTTAATAACTCATCAACGCTTTGAAGTGGGGGCTGACCTTTGAGTATGCGTATCAGGAGGCCACAGGGGACCACAGATTAAAGTTTTAGATCCCTGTGCCCTTGGGAAAGGTCAAAGGTCAACCCTAGGGGGGCGTTCTGGACAGTTTTTTCATACCTTTCTTACAGGTTGTTGTTCAGTGGCTCCGGGGTATCCTCTGGTCCGAAGCTGGGGCCCCTGGGGTCAAAGGCCGCCGCGCAGTGGCAAAAGGGACACGTTTTTTAAAAAGTACTGTGTTTCCTTTAATAACTCATCAACGCTTTGAAGTAGGGGGCTGACCTTTGAGTATGATCATCAGGACGCCACAGGCGACCAAAGTGTAAAGTTTCAGATCCCTGTGACCTTGGGAAAGGTCAAAGGTCAACCCTAGGGGGGGCGTTCCGGACAGTTTTTTCATACCTTTCTTCCAGATTATCGTTTAGTGGCTCTGTTCCGAACCTGGGGCCCCCGGGGTCAAAGGCCGCCGCGCAGCGGCAAAAGCGACACGTTTATTGTCAAAAGGCACTGTCTTTTCTTTAATTAATCATCAACGCTTTGAGCTAGGAGGCTGACCTTATAGTATGTGTATCAGGAGGTCAGGGGGATCGAGCGTGCCGAGTTTCAGACTCGTTTTCAGACTTTGAGTTTTATTTATTCCAGATTGTTGTTCAGTGGCTCCGGGGTATCCTCTGGTCCGAAGCTGGGGCCCCTGGGGTCAAAGGCCGCCGCGCAGTGGCAAAAGGGACACGTTTTTTAAAAAGTACTGTGTTTCCTTTAATAACTCATCAACGCTTTGAAGTGGGGGCTGACCTTTGAGTATGCGCATCAGGAGGCCACAGGGGACCACAGTGTGAAGTTTTAGATCCCTGTGCCTTGGGAAAGGTCAAAGGTCAACCCTAGGGGGCGTTCTGGACAGATTTTTCATACCTTTCTTACAGATTGTTGTTCAGTGGCTCCGGGGTATCCTCTGGTCCGAAGCTGGGGCCCCTGGGGTCAAAGGCCGCCGCGCAGTGGCAAAAGGGACACGTTTTTTAAAAAGTACTGTGTTTCCTTTAATAACTCATCAACGCTTTGAAGTGGGGGCTGACCTTTGAGTATGCGTATCAGGAGGCCACAGGGGACCACAGAGTGAAGTTTTAGATCCCTGTGCCCTTGGGAAAGGTCAAAGGTCAACCCTAGGGGGGCGTTCTGGACAGTTTTTTCATACCTTTCTTACAGGTTGTTGTTCAGTGGCTCCGGGGTATCCTCTGGTCCGAAGCTGGGGCCCCTGGGGTCAAAGGCCGCCGCGCAGTGGCAAAAGGGACACGTTTTTTAAAAAGTACTGTGTTTCCTTTAATAACTCATCAACGCTTTGAAGTAGGGGGCTGACCTTTGAGTATGATCATCAGGACGCCACAGGCGACCAAAGTGTAAAGTTTCAGATCCCTGTGACCTTTGGAAAGGTCAAAGGTCAACCCTAGGGGGGGCGTTCTGGACAGTTTTTTCATACCTTTCTTCCAGATTATCGTTTAGTGGCTCTGTTCCGAACCTGGGGCCCCCGGGGTCAAAGGCCACCGCGCAGCGGCAAAAGCGACACGTTTATTGTCAAAAGGCACTGTCTTTTCTTTAATTAATCATCAACGCTTTGAGCTAGGAGGCTGACCTTATAGTATGTGTATCAGGAGGTCAGGGGGATCGAGCGTGCCGAGTTTCAGACTCGTTTTCAGACTTTGAGTTTTATTTATTCCAGATTGTTGTTCAGTGGCTCCGGGGTATCCTCTGGTCCGAAGCTGGGGCCCCTGGGGTCAAAGGCCGCCGCGCAGTGGCAAAAGGGACACGTTTTTTAAAAAGTACTGTGTTTCCTTTAATAACTCATCAACGCTTTGAAGTAGGGGGCTGACCTTTGAGTATGCGTATCAGGAGGCCACAGGGGACCACAGTGTGAAGTTTCAGATCCCTGTGCCCTTGGGAAAGGTCAAAGGTCAACCCTAGGGGGGCGTTCTGGACAGTTTTTTCATACCTTTCTTCCAGATTATCGTTTAGTGGCTCCGGGGTATCCTCTGGTCCGAAGCTGGGGCCCCTGGGGTCAAAGGCCGCCGCGCAGTGGCAAAAGGGACACGTTTTTTAAAAAGTACTGTGTTTCCTTTAATAACTCATCAACGCTTTGAAGTAGGGGGCTGACCTTTGAGTATGCGTATCAGGAGGCCACAGGGGACCACAGAGTAAAGTTTTAGATCCCTGTGCCCTTGGGAAAGGTCAAAGGTCGACCCTAGGGGGGCGTTCTGGACAGTTTTTTCATACCTTTCTTACAGATTGTTGTTCAGTGGCTCCGGGGTATCCTCTGGTCCGAAGCTGGGGCCCCTGGGGTCAAAGGCCGCCGCGCAGTGGCAAAAGGGACACGTTTTTTAAAAAGTACTGTGTTTCCTTTAATAACTCATCAACGCTTTGAAGTGGGGGCTGACCTTTGAGTATGCGCATCAGGAGGCCACAGGGGACCACAGTGTGAAGTTTTAGATCCCTGTGCCTTGGGAAAGGTCAAAGGTCAACCCTAGGGGGCGTTCTGGACAGATTTTTCATACCTTTCTTACAGATTGTTGTTCAGTGGCTCCGGGGTATCCTCTGGTCCGAAGCTGGGGCCCCTGGGGTCAAAGGCCGCCGCGCAGTGGCAAAAGGGACACGTTTTTTAAAAAGTACGGTGTTTCCTTTAATAACTCATCAACGCTTTGAAGTGGGGGCTGACCTTTGAGTATGCGTATCAGGAGGCCACAGGGGACCACAGATTAAAGTTTTAGATCCCTGTGCCCTTGGGAAAGGTCAAAGGTCAACCCTAGGGGGGCGTTCTGGACAGTTTTTTCATACCTTTCTTACAGGTTGTTGTTCAGTGGCTCCGGGGTATCCTCTGGTCCGAAGCTGGGGCCCCTGGGGTCAAAGGCCGCCGCGCAGTGGCAAAAGGGACACGTTTTTTAAAAAGTACTGTGTTTCCTTTAATAACTCATCAACGCTTTGAAGTAGGGGGCTGACCTTTGAGTATGATCATCAGGACGCCACAGGCGACCAAAGTGTAAAGTTTCAGATCCCTGTGACCTTGGGAAAGGTCAAAGGTCAACCCTAGGGGGGGCGTTCCGGACAGTTTTTTCATACCTTTCTTCCAGATTATCGTTTAGTGGCTCTGTTCCGAACCTGGGGCCCCCGGGGTCAAAGGCCGCCGCGCAGCGGCAAAAGCGACACGTTTATTATCAAAAGGCACTGTCTTTTCTTTAATTAATCATCAACGCTTTGAGCTAGGAGGCTGACCTTATAGTATGTGTATCAGGAGGTCAGGGGGATCGAGCGTGCCGAGTTTCAGACTCGTTTTCAGACTTTGAGTTTTATTTATTCCAGATTGTTGTTCAGTGGCTCCGGGGTATCCTCTGGTCCGAAGCTGGGGCCCCTGGGGTCAAAGGCCGCCGCGCAGTGGCAAAAGGGACACGTTTTTTAAAAAGTACTGTGTTTCCTTTAATAACTCATCAACGCTTTGAAGTGGGGGCTGACCTTTGAGTATGCGCATCAGGAGGCCACAGGCGACCACAGTGTAAAGTTTCAGATCCCTGTGCCCTTGGGAAAGGTCAAAGGTCAACCCTAGGGGGGCGTTCTGGACAGTTTTTTTATACTTTTCTTCCAGATTATCGTTTAGTGGCTCCAGGTGATCCTCTGTTCTGAACCTGGGGCCCCTGGGGTCAAAGGCCGCCGCGCAGTGGCAAAAGGGACACGTTTTTTAAAAAGTACTGTGTTTCCTTTAATAACTCATCAACGCTTTGAAGTGGGGGCTGACCTTTGAGTATGCGCATCAGGAGGCCACAGGCGACCACAGTGTAAAGTTTCAGATCCCTGTGCCCTTGGGAAAGGTCAAAGGTCAACCCTAGGGGGGCGTTCTGGACAGTTTTTTTATACTTTTCTTCCAGATTATCGTTTAGTGGCTCCAGGTGATCCTCTGTTCTGAACCTGGGGCCCCTGGGGTCAAAGGCCGCCGCGCAGTGGCAAAAGGGACACGTTTTTTAAAAAGTACTGTGTTTCCTTTAATAACTCATCAACGCTTTGAAGTAGGGGGCTGACCTTTGAGTATGCGTATCAGGAGGCCACAGGGGACCACAGTGTGAAGTTTCAGATCCCTGTGCCCTTGGGAAAGGTCAAAGGTCAACCCTAGGGGGGCGTTCTGGACAGTTTTTTCATACCTTTCTTCCAGATTATCGTTTAGTGGCTCCGGGTGATCCTCTGTTCTGAACCTGGGGCCCCTGGGGTCAAAGGCCACCGCACAGTGGCAAAAGGGACACGTTTTTTAAAAAGTACTGTGTTTCCTTTAATAACTCATCAACGCTTTGAAGTGGGGGCTGACCTTTGAGTATGCGTATCAGGAGGCCACAGGGGACCACAGTGTGAAGTTTTAGATCCCTGTGCCTTGGGAAAGGTCAAAGGTCAACCCTAGGGGGCGTTCTGGACAGATTTTTCATACCTTTCTTACAGATTGTTGTTCAGTGGCTCCGGGGTATCCTCTGGTCCGAAGCTGGGGCCCCTGGGGTCAAAGGCCGCCGCGCAGTGGCAAAAGGGACACGTTTTTTAAAAAGTACTGTGTTTCCTTTAATAACTCATCAACGCTTTGAAGTGGGGGCTGACCTTTGAGTATGCGTATCAGGAGGCCACAGGGGACCACAGAGTGAAGTTTTAGATCCCTGTGCCCTTGGGAAAGGTCAAAGGTCAACCCTAGGGGGGCGTTCTGGACAGTTTTTTCATACCTTTCTTACAGGTTGTTGTTCAGTGGCTCCGGGGTATCCTCTGGTCCGAAGCTGGGGCCCCTGGGGTCAAAGGCCGCCGCGCAGTGGCAAAAGGGACACGTTTTTTAAAAAGTACTGTGTTTCCTTAAATAACTCATCAACGCTTTGAAGTAGGGGGCTGACCTTTGAGTATGATCATCAGGACGCCACAGGCGACCAAAGTGTAAAGTTTCAGATCCCTGTGACCTTTGGAAAGGTCAAAGGTCAACCCTAGGGGGGGCGTTCTGGACAGTTTTTTCATACCTTTCTTCCAGATTATCGTTTAGTGGCTCTGTTCCGAACCTGGGGCCCCCGGGGTCAAAGGCCACCGCGCAGCGGCAAAAGCGACACGTTTATTGTCAAAAGGCACTGTCTTTTCTTTAATTAATCATCAACGCTTTGAGCTAGGAGGCTGACCTTATAGTATGTGTATCAGGAGGTCAGGGGGATCGAGCGTGCCGAGTTTCAGACTCGTTTTCAGACTTTGAGTTTTATTTATTCCAGATTGTTGTTCAGTGGCTCCGGGGTATCCTCTGGTCCGAAGCTGGGGCCCCTGGGGTCAAAGGCCGCCGCGCAGTGGCAAAAGGGACACGTTTTTTAAAAAGTACTGTGTTTCCTTTAATAACTCATCAACGCTTTGAAGTAGGGGGCTGACCTTTGAGTATGCGTATCAGGAGGCCACAGGGGACCACAGTGTGAAGTTTCAGATCCCTGTGCCCTTGGGAAAGGTCAAAGGTCAACCCTAGGGGGGCGTTCTGGACAGTTTTTTCATACCTTTCTTCCAGATTATCGTTTAGTGGCTCCGGGGTATCCTCTGGTCCGAAGCTGGGGCCCCTGGGGTCAAAGGCCGCCGCGCAGTGGCAAAAGGGACACGTTTTTTAAAAAGTACTGTGTTTCCTTTAATAACTCATCAACGCTTTGAAGTAGGGGGCTGACCTTTGAGTATGCGTATCAGGAGGCCACAGGGGACCACAGAGTAAAGTTTTAGATCCCTGTGCCCTTGGGAAAGGTCAAAGGTCGACCCTAGGGGGGCGTTCTGGACAGTTTTTTCATACCTTTCTTACAGATTGTTGTTCAGTGGCTCCGGGGTATCCTCTGGTCCGAAGCTGGGGCCCCTGGGGTCAAAGGCCGCCGCGCAGTGGCAAAAGGGACACGTTTTTTAAAAAGTACTGTGTTTCCTTTAATAACTCATCAACGCTTTGAAGTGGGGGCTGACCTTTGAGTATGCGCATCAGGAGGCCACAGGGGACCACAGTGTGAAGTTTTAGATCCCTGTGCCTTGGGAAAGGTCAAAGGTCAACCCTAGGGGGCGTTCTGGACAGATTTTTCATACCTTTCTTACAGATTGTTGTTCAGTGGCTCCGGGGTATCCTCTGGTCCGAAGCTGGGGCCCCTGGGGTCAAAGGCCGCCGCGCAGTGGCAAAAGGGACACGTTTTTTAAAAAGTACTGTGTTTCCTTTAATAACTCATCAACGCTTTGAAGTGGGGGCTGACCTTTGAGTATGCGTATCAGGAGGCCACAGGGGACCACAGATTAAAGTTTTAGATCCCTGTGCCCTTGGGAAAGGTCAAAGGTCAACCCTAGGGGGGCGTTCTGGACAGTTTTTTCATACCTTTCTTACAGGTTGTTGTTCAGTGGCTCCGGGGTATCCTCTGGTCCGAAGCTGGGGCCCCTGGGGTCAAAGGCCGCCGCGCAGTGGCAAAAGGGACACGTTTTTTAAAAAGTACTGTGTTTCCTTTAATAACTCATCAACGCTTTGAAGTAGGGGGCTGACCTTTGAGTATGATCATCAGGACGCCACAGGCGACCAAAGTGTAAAGTTTCAGATCCCTGTGACCTTGGGAAAGGTCAAAGGTCAACCCTAGGGGGGGCGTTCCGGACAGTTTTTTCATACCTTTCTTCCAGATTATCGTTTAGTGGCTCTGTTCCGAACCTGGGGCCCCCGGGGTCAAAGGCCGCCGCGCAGCGGCAAAAGCGACACGTTTATTGTCAAAAGGCACTGTCTTTTCTTTAATTAATCATCAACGCTTTGAGCTAGGAGGCTGACCTTATAGTATGTGTATCAGGAGGTCAGGGGGATCGAGCGTGCCGAGTTTCAGACTCGTTTTCAGACTTTGAGTTTTATTTATTCCAGATTGTTGTTCAGTGGCTCCGGGGTATCCTCTGGTCCGAAGCTGGGGCCCCTGGGGTCAAAGGCCGCCGCGCAGTGGCAAAAGGGACACGTTTTTTAAAAAGTACTGTGTTTCCTTTAATAACTCATCAACGCTTTGAAGTGGGGGCTGACCTTTGAGTATGCGCATCAGGAGGCCACAGGCGACCACAGTGTAAAGTTTCAGATCCCTGTGCCCTTGGGAAAGGTCAAAGGTCAACCCTAGGGGGGCGTTCTGGACAGTTTTTTCATACCTTTCTTCCAGATTATCGTTTAGTGGCTCCGGGTGATCCTCTGTTCTGAACCTGGGGCCCCTGGGGTCAAAGGCCGCCGCACAGTGGCAAAAGGGACACGTTTTTTAAAAAGTACTGTGTTTCCTTTAATAACTCATCAACGCTTTGAAGTGGGGGCTGACCTTTGAGTATGCGTATCAGGAGGCCACAGGGGACCACAGAGTGAAGTTTTAGATCCCTGTGCCCTTGGGAAAGGTCAAAGGTCAACCCTAGGGGGGCGTTCTGGACAGTTTTTTCATACCTTTCTTACAGGTTGTTGTTCAGTGGCTCCGGGGTATCCTCTGGTCCGAAGCTGGGGCCCCTGGGGTCAAAGGCCGCCGCGCAGTGGCAAAAGGGACACGTTTTTTAAAAAGTACTGTGTTTCCTTTAATAACTCATCAACGCTTTGAAGTAGGGGGCTGACCTTTGAGTATGATCATCAGGACGCCACAGGCGACCAAAGTGTAAAGTTTCAGATCCCTGTGACCTTTGGAAAGGTCAAAGGTCAACCCTAGGGGGGGCGTTCTGGACAGTTTTTTCATACCTTTCTTCCAGATTATCGTTTAGTGGCTCTGTTCCGAACCTGGGGCCCCCGGGGTCAAAGGCCACCGCGCAGCGGCAAAAGCGACACGTTTATTGTCAAAAGGCACTGTCTTTTCTTTAATTAATCATCAACGCTTTGAGCTAGGAGGCTGACCTTATAGTATGTGTATCAGGAGGTCAGGGGGATCGAGCGTGCCGAGTTTCAGACTCATTTTCAGACTTTGAGTTTTATTTATTCCAGATTGTTGTTCAGTGGCTCCGGGGTATCCTCTGGTCCGAAGCTGGGGCCCCTGGGGTCAAAGGCCGCCGCGCAGTGGCAAAAGGGACACGTTTTTTAAAAAGTACTGTGTTTCCTTTAATAACTCATCAACGCTTTGAAGTAGGGGGCTGACCTTTGAGTATGCGTATCAGGAGGCCACAGGGGACCACAGTGTGAAGTTTCAGATCCCTGTGCCCTTGGGAAAGGTCAAAGGTCAACCCTAGGGGGGCGTTCTGGACAGTTTTTTCATACCTTTCTTCCAGATTATCGTTTAGTGGCTCCGGGGTATCCTCTGGTCCGAAGCTGGGGCCCCTGGGGTCAAAGGCCGCCGCGCAGTGGCAAAAGGGACACGTTTTTTAAAAAGTACTGTGTTTCCTTTAATAACTCATCAACGCTTTGAAGTAGGGGGCTGACCTTTGAGTATGCGTATCAGGAGGCCACAGGGGACCACAGAGTAAAGTTTTAGATCCCTGTGCCCTTGGGAAAGGTCAAAGGTCGACCCTAGGGGGGCGTTCTGGACAGTTTTTTCATACCTTTCTTACAGATTGTTGTTCAGTGGCTCCGGGGTATCCTCTGGTCCGAAGCTGGGGCCCCTGGGGTCAAAGGCCGCCGCGCAGTGGCAAAAGGGACACGTTTTTTAAAAAGTACTGTGTTTCCTTTAATAACTCATCAACGCTTTGAAGTGGGGGCTGACCTTTGAGTATGCGCATCAGGAGGCCACAGGGGACCACAGTGTGAAGTTTTAGATCCCTGTGCCTTGGGAAAGGTCAAAGGTCAACCCTAGGGGGCGTTCTGGACAGATTTTTCATACCTTTCTTACAGATTGTTGTTCAGTGGCTCCGGGGTATCCTCTGGTCCGAAGCTGGGGCCCCTGGGGTCAAAGGCCGCCGCGCAGTGGCAAAAGGGACACGTTTTTTAAAAAGTACTGTGTTTCCTTTAATAACTCATCAACGCTTTGAAGTGGGGGCTGACCTTTGAGTATGCGTATCAGGAGGCCACAGGGGACCACAGATTAAAGTTTTAGATCCCTGTGCCCTTGGGAAAGGTCAAAGGTCAACCCTAGGGGGGCGTTCTGGACAGTTTTTTCATACCTTTCTTACAGGTTGTTGTTCAGTGGCTCCGGGGTATCCTCTGGTCCGAAGCTGGGGCCCCTGGGGTCAAAGGCCGCCGCGCAGTGGCAAAAGGGACACGTTTTTTAAAAAGTACTGTGTTTCCTTTAATAACTCATCAACGCTTTGAAGTAGTGGGCTGACCTTTGAGTATGATCATCAGGACGCCACAGGCGACCAAAGTGTAAAGTTTCAGATCCCTGTGACCTTGGGAAAGGTCAAAGGTCAACCCTAGGGGGGGCGTTCCGGACAGTTTTTTCATACCTTTCTTCCAGATTATCGTTTAGTGGCTCTGTTCCGAACCTGGGGCCCCCGGGGTCAAAGGCCGCCGCGCAGCGGCAAAAGCGACACGTTTATTGTCAAAAGGCACTGTCTTTTCTTTAATTAATCATCAACGCTTTGAGCTAGGAGGCTGACCTTATAGTATGTGTATCAGGAGGTCAGGGGGATCGAGCGTGCCGAGTTTCAGACTCGTTTTCAGACTTTGAGTTTTATTTATTCCAGATTGTTGTTCAGTGGCTCCGGGGTATCCTCTGGTCCGAAGCTGGGGCCCCTGGGGTCAAAGGCCGCCGCGCAGTGGCAAAAGGGACACGTTTTTTAAAAAGTACTGTGTTTCCTTTAATAACTCATCAACGCTTTGAAGTGGGGGCTGACCTTTGAGTATGCGCATCAGGAGGCCACAGGCGACCACAGTGTAAAGTTTCAGATCCCTGTGCCCTTGGGAAAGGTCAAAGGTCAACCCTAGGGGGGCGTTCTGGACAGTTTTTTTATACTTTTCTTCCAGATTATCGTTTAGTGGCTCCAGGTGATCCTCTGTTCTGAACCTGGGGCCCCTGGGGTCAAAGGCCGCCGCGCAGTGGCAAAAGGGACACGTTTTTTAAAAAGTACTGTGTTTCCTTTAATAACTCATCAACGCTTTGAAGTAGGGGGCTGACCTTTGAGTATGCGTATCAGGAGGCCACAGGGGACCACAGTGTGAAGTTTCAGATCCCTGTGCCCTTGGGAAAGGTCAAAGGTCAACCCTAGGGGGGCGTTCTGGACAGTTTTTTCATACCTTTCTTACAGGTTGTCGTTCAGTGGCTCCGGGGTATCCTCTGGTCCGAAGCTGGGGCCCCTGGGGTCAAAGGCCGCCGCGCAGTGGCAAAAGGGACACGTTTTTTAAAAAGTACTGTGTTTCCTTTAATAACTCATCAACGCTTTGAAGTAGGGGGCTGACCTTTGAGTATGCGTATCAGGAGGCCACAGGGGACCACAGAGTAAAGTTTTAGATCCCTGTGCCCTTGGGAAAGGTCAAAGGTCGACCCTAGGGGGGCGTTCTGGACAGTTTTTTCATACCTTTCTTACAGGTTGTTGTTCAGTGGCTCCGGGGTATCCTCTGGTCCGAAGCTGGGGCCCCTGGGGTCAAAGGCCGCCGCGCAGTGGCAAAAGGGACACGTTTTTTAAAAAGTACTGTGTTTCCTTTAATAACTCATCAACGCTTTGAAGTAGGGGGCTGACCTTTGAGTATGATCATCAGGACGCCACAGGCGACCAAAGTGTAAAGTTTCAGATCCCTGTGACCTTTGGAAAGGTCAAAGGTCAACCCTAGGGGGGGCGTTCTGGACAGTTTTTTCATACCTTTCTTCCAGATTATCGTTTAGTGGCTCCGGGGTATCCTCTGGTCCGAGGCTGGGGCCCCTGGGGTCAAAGGCCGCCGCTCAGTGGCAAAAGGGACATGTTTTTTTAAAAAGTACTGTGTTTCCTTTAATAACTCATCAACGCTTTGAAGTAGGGGGCTGACCTTTGAGTATGCGCATCAGGAGGCCACAGGCGACCACAGTGTAAAGTTTCAGATCCCTGTGCCCTTGGGAAAGGTCAAAGGTCAACCCTAGGGGGGCGTTCTGGACAGTTTTTTCATAACTTTCTTCCAGATTATCGTTTAGTGGCTCCGGGTGATCCTCTGATCTGAACCTGGGGCCCCTGGGGTCAAAGGCCGCCGCACAGTGGCAAAAGGGACACGTTTTTTAAAAAGTACTGTGTTTCCTTTAATAACTCATCAACGCTTTGAAGTAGGGGGCTGACCTTTGAGTATGCGTATCAGGAGGCCACAGGGGACCACAGTGTGAAGTTTCAGATCCCTGTGCCCTTGGGAAAGGTCAATGGTCAACCCTAGGGGGGCGTTCTGGACAGTTTTTTCATACCTTTCTTACAGATTGTTGTTCAGTGGCTCCGGGGTATCCTCTGGTCCGAAGCTGGGGCCCCTGGGGTCAAAGGCCGCCGCTCAGTGGCAAAAGGGACATGTTTTTTTAAAAAGTACTGTGTTTCCTTTAATAACTCATCAACGCTTTGAAGTAGGGGGCTGACCTTTGAGTATGCTCATCAGGACGCCACAGGCGACCACAGTTTAAAGTTTTAGATCCCTGTGCCCTTGGGAAAGGTCAAAGGTCAACCCTAGGGGGGCGTTCTGGACAGTTTTTTCATACCTTTCTTACAGATTGTTGTTCAGTGGCTCCGGGGTATCCTCTGGTCCGAGGCTGGGGCCCCTGGGGTCAAAGGCCACCGCTCAGTGGCAAAAGGGACATGTTTTTTTAAAAGGTACTGTGTTTCCTTTAATAACTCATCAACGCTTTGAAGTAGGGGGCTGACCTTTGAGTATGCTCATCAGGACGCCACAGGCGACCAAAGTGTAAAGTTTTAGATCCCTGTGCCCTTGGGAAAGGTCAAAGGTCAACCCTAGGGGGGCGTTCTGGACAGTTTTTTCATACCTTTCTTACAGATTATTGTTCAGTGGCTCCGGGGTATCCTCTGGTCCGAAGCTGGGGCCCCTGGGGTCAAAGGCCGCCGCGCACTGGCAAAAGGGACACGTTTTTTAAAAAGTACTGTGTTTCCTTTAATAACTCATCAACGCTTTGAAGTAGGGGGCTGACCTTTGAGTATGCGCATCAGGAGGCCACAGGCGACCACAGTGTAAAGTTTTAGATCCCTGTGACCTTGGGAAAGGTCAAAGGTGAACCCTAGGGGGGGCGTTCTGGACAGTTTTTTCATACCTTTCTTCCAGATTATCGTTTAGTGGCTCTGTTCCGAACCTGGGGCCCCCGGGGTCAAAGGCCGCCGCGCAGCGGCAAAAGCGACACGTTTATTGTCAAAAGGCACTGTCTTTTCTTTAATTAATCATCAACGCTTTGAGCTAGGAGGCTGACCTTATATTATGTGTATCAGGAGGTCAGGGGGATCGAGCGTGCCGAGTTTCAGACTCGTTTTCAGACTTTGAGTTTTATTTATTCCAGATTGTTGTTCAGTGGCTCCGGGGTATCCTCTGGTCCGAAGCTGGGGCCCCTGGGGTCAAAGGCCGCCGCGCAGTGGCAAAAGGGACACGTTTTTTAAAAAGTACTGTGTTTCCTTTAATAACTCATCAACGCTTTGAAGTGGGGGCTGACCTTTGAGTATGCGCATCAGGAGGCCACAGGCGACCACAGTGTAAAGTTTCAGATCCCTGTGCCCTTGGGAAAGGTCAAAGGTCAACCCTAGGGGGGCGTTCTGGACAGTTTTTTCATACCTTTCTTCCAGATTATCGTTTAGTGGCTCCGGGTGATCCTCTGTTCTGAACCTGGGGCCCCTGGGGTCAAAGGCCGCCGCGCAGTGGCAAAAGGGACACGTTTTTTAAAAAGTACTGTGTTTCCTTTAATAACTCATCAACGCTTTGAAGTAGGGGGCTGACCTTTGAGTATGCATATCAGGAGGCCACAGGGGACCACAGAGTAAAGTTTTAGATCCCTGTGCCCTTGGGAAAGGTCAAAGGTCGACCCTAGGGGGGCGTTCTGGACAGTTTTTTCATACCTTTCTTACAGATTGTTGTTCAGTGGCTCCGGGGTATCCTCTGGTCCGAAGCTGGGGCCCCTGGGGTCAAAGGCCGCCGCGCAGTGGCAAAAGGGACGCGTTTTTTAAAAAGTACTGTGTTTCCTTTAATAACTCATCAACGCTTTGAAGTAGGGGGCTGACCTTTGAGTATGTGCATCAGGAGGCCACAGGCGACCATAGTGTAAAGTTTCAGATCCCTGTGCCCTTGGGAAAGGTCAAAGGTCAACCCTAGGGGGGGCTTTCTGGACAGTTTTTTCATACCTTTCTTCCAGATTATCGTTTAGTGGCTCTGGGGGAACCTCTGTTCCGAACCTGGGGCCCCCGGGGTCAAAGGCCGCGGCGCAGCGGCAAAAGCGACACGTTTATTGTCAAAAGGCACTGTCTTTTCTTTAATTAATCATCAACGCTTTGAGCTAGGAGGCTGACCTTACAGTATGTGTATCAGGAGGTCAGGGGGATCGAGCGTGCCGAGTTTCAGACTCGTTTTCAGACTTTGAGTTTTATTTATTCCAGATTGTTGTTCAGTGGCTCCGGGGTATCCTCTGGTCCGAAGCTGGGGCCCCTGGGGTCAAAGGCCGCCGCGCAGTGGCAAAAGGGACACGTTTTTTAAAAAGTACTGTGTTTCCTTTAATAACTCATCAACGCTTTGAAGTGGGGGCTGACCTTTGAGTATGCGTATCAAGAGGCCACAGGGGACCACAGAGTGAAGTTTTAGATCCCTGTGCCCTTGGGAAAGGTCAAAGGTCAACCCTAGGGGGGCGTTCTGGACAGTTTTTTCATACCTTTCTTACAGATTGTTGTTCAGTGGCTCCGGGGTATCCTCTGGTCCGAAGCTGGGGCCCCTGGGGTCAAAGGCCGCCGCGCAGTGGCAAAAGGGACACGTTTTTTAAAAAGTACTGTGTTTCCTTTAATAACTCATCAACGCTTTGAAGTAGGGGGCTGACCTTTGAGTATGATCATCAGGACGCCACAGGCGACCAAAGTGTAAAGTTTCAGATCCCTGTGACCTTGGGAAAGGTCAAAGGTCAACCCTAGGGGGGGCGTTCTGGACAGTTTTTTCATACCTTTCTTCCAGATTATCGTTTAGTGGCTCTGTTCCGAACCTGGGGCCCCCGGGGTCAAAGGCCGCCGCGCAGCGGCAAAAGCGACACGTTTATTGTCAAAAGGCACTGTCTTTTCTTTAATTAATCATCAACGCTTTGAGCTAGGAGGCTGACCTTATAGTATGTGTATCAGGAGGTCAGGGGGATCGAGCGTGCCGAGTTTCAGACTCGTTTTCAGACTTTGAGTTTTATTTATTCCAGATTGTTGTTCAGTGGCTCCGGGGTATCCTCTGGTCCGAAGCTGGGGCCCCTGGGGTCAAAGGCCGCCGCGCAGTGGCAAAAGGGACACGTTTTTTAAAAAGTACTGTGTTTCCTTTAATAACTCATCAACGCTTTGAAGTGGGGGCTGACCTTTGAGTATGCGCATCAGGAGGCCACAGGGGACCACAGTGTGAAGTTTCAGATCCCTGTGCCCTTGGGAAAGGTCAAAGGTCAACCCTAGGGACAGTTTTTTTATACTTTTCTTCCAGATTATCGTTTAGTGGCTCCAGGTGATCCTCTGTTCTGAACCTGGGGCCCCTGGGGTCAAAGGCCGCCGCGCAGTGGCAAAAGGGACACGTTTTTTAAAAAGTACTGTGTTTCCTTTAATAACTCATCAACGCTTTGAAGTAGGGGGCTGACCTTTGAGTATGCGTATCAGGAGGCCACAGGGGACCACAGTGTGAAGTTTCAGATCCCTGTGCCCTTGGGAAAGGTCAAAGGTCAACCCTAGGGGGGCGTTCTGGACAGTTTTTTCATACCTTTCTTCCAGATTATCGTTTAGTGGCTCCGGGTGATCCTCTGTTCTGAACCTGGGGCCCCTGGGGTCAAAGGCCGCCGCGCAGTGGCAAAAGGGACACGTTTTTTAAAAAGTACTGTGTTTCCTTTAATAACTCATCAACGCTTTGAAGTAGGGGGCTGACCTTTGAGTATGCGTATCAGGAGGCCACAGGGGACCACAGAGTAAAGTTTTAGATCCCTGTGCCCTTGGGAAAGGTCAAAGGTCGACCCTAGGGGGGCGTTCTGGAGAGTTTTTTCATACCTTTCTTACAGATTGTTGTTCAGTGGCTCCGGGGTATCCTCTGGTCCGAAGCTGGGGCCCCTGGGGTCAAAGGCCGCCGCGCAGTGGCAAAAGGGACACGTTTTTTAAAAAGTACTGTGTTTCCTTTAATAACTCATCAACGCTTTGAAGTGGGGGCTGACCTTTGAGTATGCGCATCAGGAGGCCACAGGCGACCACAGTGTAAAGTTTCAGATCCCTGTGCCCTTGGGAAAGGTCAAAGGTCAACCCTAGGGGGGCGTTCTGGACAGTTTTTTCATACCTTTCTTCCAGATTATCGTTTAGTGGCTCCGGGTGATCCTCTGTTCTGAACCTGGGGCCCCTGGGGTCAAAGGCCGCCGCACAGTGGCAAAAGGGACACGTTTTTTAAAAAGTACTGTGTTTCCTTTAATAACTCATCAACGCTTTGAAGTAGGGGGCTGACCTTTGAGTATGCATATCAGGAGGCCACAGGGGACCACAGAGTAAAGTTTTAGATCCCTGTGCCCTTGGGAAAGGTCAAAGGTCGACCCTAGGGGGGCGTTCTGGACAGTTTTTTCATACCTTTCTTACAGATTGTTGTTCAGTGGCTCCGGGGTATCCTCTGGTCCGAAGCTGGGGCCCCTGGGGTCAAAGGCCGCCGCGCAGTGGCAAAAGGGACGCGTTTTTTAAAAAGTACTGTGTTTCCTTTAATAACTCATCAACGCTTTGAAGTGGGGGCTGACCTTTGAGTATGCGTATCAGGAGGCCACAGGGGACCACAGAGTGAAGTTTTAGATCCCTGTGCCCTTGGGAAAGGTCAAAGGTCAACCCTAGGGGGGCGTTCTGGACAGTTTTTTCATACCTTTCTTACAGGTTGTTGTTCAGTGGCTCCGGGGTATCCTCTGGTCCGAAGCTGGGGCCCCTGGGGTCAAAGGCCGCCGCGCAGTGGCAAAAGGGACACGTTTTTTAAAAAGTACTGTGTTTCCTTTAATAACTCATCAACGCTTTGAAGTAGGGGGCTGACCTTTGAGTATGATCATCAGGACGCCACAGGCGACCAAAGTGTAAAGTTTCAGATCCCTGTGACCTTTGGAAAGGTCAAAGGTCAACCCTAGGGGGGGCGTTCTGGACAGTTTTTTCATACCTTTCTTCCAGATTATCGTTTAGTGGCTCTGTTCCGAACCTGGGGCCCCCGGGGTCAAAGGCCACCGCGCAGCGGCAAAAGCGACACGTTTATTGTCAAAAGGCACTGTCTTTTCTTTAATTAATCATCAACGCTTTGAGCTAGGAGGCTGACCTTATAGTATGTGTATCAGGAGGTCAGGGAGATCGAGCGTGCCGAGTTTCAGACTCGTTTTCAGACTTTGAGTTTTATTTATTCCAGATTGTTGTTCAGTGGCTCCGGGGTATCCTCTGGTCCGAAGCTGGGGCCCCTGGGGTCAAAGGCCGCCGCGCAGTGGCAAAAGGGACACATTTTTTAAAAAGTACTGTGTTTCCTTTAATAACTCATCAACGCTTTGAAGTAGGGGGCTGACCTTTGAGTATGATCATCAGGACGCCACAGGCGACCAAAGTGTAAAGTTTCAGATCCCTGTGACCTTGGGAAAGGTCAAAGGTCAACCCTAGGGGGGGCGTTCCGGACAGTTTTTTCATACCTTTCTTCCAGATTATCGTTTAGTGGCTCTGTTCCGAACCTGGGGCCCCCGGGGTCAAAGGCCGCCGCGCAGCGGCAAAAGCGACACGTTTATTGTCAAAAGGCACTGTCTTTTCTTTAATTAATCATCAACGCTTTGAGCTAGGAGGCTGACCTTATAGTATGTGTATCAGGAGGTCAGGGGGATCGAGCGTGCCGAGTTTCAGACTCGTTTTCAGACTTTGAGTTTTATTTATTCCAGATTGTTGTTCAGTGGCTCCGGGGTATCCTCTGGTCCGAAGCTGGGGCCCCTGGGGTCAAAGGCCGCCGCGCAGTGGCAAAAGGGACACGTTTTTTAAAAAGTACTGTGTTTCCTTTAATAACTCATCAACGCTTTGAAGTGGGGGCTGACCTTTGAGTATGCGCATCAGGAGGCCACAGGCGACCACAGTGTAAAGTTTCAGATCCCTGTGCCCTTGGGAAAGGTCAAAGGTCAACCCTAGGGGGGCGTTCTGGACAGTTTTTTTTATACTTTTCTTCCAGATTATCGTTTAGTGGCTCCAGGTGATCCTCTGTTCTGAACCTGGGGCCCCTGGGGTCAAAGGCCGCCGCGCAGTGGCAAAAGGGACACGTTTTTTAAAAAGTACTGTGTTTCCTTTAATAACTCATCAACGCTTTGAAGTAGGGGGCTGACCTTTGAGTATGCGTATCAGGAGGCCACAGGGGACCACAGTGTGAAGTTTCAGATCCCTGTGCCCTTGGGAAAGGTCAAAGGTCAACCCTAGGGGGGCGTTCTGGACAGTTTTTTCATACCTTTCTTCCAGATTATCGTTTAGTGGCTCCGGGTGATCCTCTGTTCTGAACCTGGGGCCCCTGGGGTCAAAGGCCACCGCACAGTGGCAAAAGGGACACGTTTTTTAAAAAGTACTGTGTTTCCTTTAATAACTCATCAACGCTTTGAAGTGGGGGCTGACCTTTGAGTATGCGTATCAGGAGGCCACAGGGGACCACAGTGTGAAGTTTTAGATCCCTGTGCCTTGGGAAAGGTCAAAGGTCAACCCTAGGGGGCGTTCTGGACAGATTTTTCATACCTTTCTTACAGATTGTTGTTCAGTGGCTCCGGGGTATCCTCTGGTCCGAAGCTGGGGCCCCTGGGGTCAAAGGCCGCCGCGCAGTGGCAAAAGGGACACGTTTTTTAAAAAGTACTGTGTTTCCTTTAATAACTCATCAACGCTTTGAAGTGGGGGCTGACCTTTGAGTATGCGTATCAGGAGGCCACAGGGGACCACAGAGTGAAGTTTTAGATCCCTGTGCCCTTGGGAAAGGTCAAAGGTCAACCCTAGGGGGGCGTTCTGGACAGTTTTTTCATACCTTTCTTACAGGTTGTTGTTCAGTGGCTCCGGGGTATCCTCTGGTCCGAAGCTGGGGCCCCTGGGGTCAAAGGCCGCCGCGCAGTGGCAAAAGGGACACGTTTTTTAAAAAGTACTGTGTTTCCTTAAATAACTCATCAACGCTTTGAAGTAGGGGGCTGACCTTTGAGTATGATCATCAGGACGCCACAGGCGACCAAAGTGTAAAGTTTCAGATCCCTGTGACCTTTGGAAAGGTCAAAGGTCAACCCTAGGGGGGGCGTTCTGGACAGTTTTTTCATACCTTTCTTCCAGATTATCGTTTAGTGGCTCTGTTCCGAACCTGGGGCCCCCGGGGTCAAAGGCCACCGCGCAGCGGCAAAAGCGACACGTTTATTGTCAAAAGGCACTGTCTTTTCTTTAATTAATCATCAACGCTTTGAGCTAGGAGGCTGACCTTATAGTATGTGTATCAGGAGGTCAGGGGGATCGAGCGTGCCGAGTTTCAGACTCGTTTTCAGACTTTGAGTTTTATTTATTCCAGATTGTTGTTCAGTGGCTCCGGGGTATCCTCTGGTCCGAAGCTGGGGCCCCTGGGGTCAAAGGCCGCCGCGCAGTGGCAAAAGGGACACGTTTTTTAAAAAGTACTGTGTTTCCTTTAATAACTCATCAACGCTTTGAAGTAGGGGGCTGACCTTTGAGTATGCGTATCAGGAGGCCACAGGGGACCACAGTGTGAAGTTTCAGATCCCTGTGCCCTTGGGAAAGGTCAAAGGTCAACCCTAGGGGGGCGTTCTGGACAGTTTTTTCATACCTTTCTTCCAGATTATCGTTTAGTGGCTCCGGGGTATCCTCTGGTCCGAAGCTGGGGCCCCTGGGGTCAAAGGCCGCCGCGCAGTGGCAAAAGGGACACGTTTTTTAAAAAGTACTGTGTTTCCTTTAATAACTCATCAACGCTTTGAAGTAGGGGGCTGACCTTTGAGTATGCGTATCAGGAGGCCACAGGGGACCACAGAGTAAAGTTTTAGATCCCTGTGCCCTTGGGAAAGGTCAAAGGTCGACCCTAGGGGGGCGTTCTGGACAGTTTTTTCATACCTTTCTTACAGATTGTTGTTCAGTGGCTCCGGGGTATCCTCTGGTCCGAAGCTGGGGCCCCTGGGGTCAAAGGCCGCCGCGCAGTGGCAAAAGGGACACGTTTTTTAAAAAGTACTGTGTTTCCTTTAATAACTCATCAACGCTTTGAAGTGGGGGCTGACCTTTGAGTATGCGCATCAGGAGGCCACAGGGGACCACAGTGTGAAGTTTTAGATCCCTGTGCCTTGGGAAAGGTCAAAGGTCAACCCTAGGGGGCGTTCTGGACAGATTTTTCATACCTTTCTTACAGATTGTTGTTCAGTGGCTCCGGGGTATCCTCTGGTCCGAAGCTGGGGCCCCTGGGGTCAAAGGCCGCCGCGCAGTGGCAAAAGGGACACGTTTTTTAAAAAGTACTGTGTTTCCTTTAATAACTCATCAACGCTTTGAAGTGGGGGCTGACCTTTGAGTATGCGTATCAGGAGGCCACAGGGGACCACAGATTAAAGTTTTAGATCCCTGTGCCCTTGGGAAAGGTCAAAGGTCAACCCTAGGGGGGCGTTCTGGACAGTTTTTTCATACCTTTCTTACAGGTTGTTGTTCAGTGGCTCCGGGGTATCCTCTGGTCCGAAGCTGGGGCCCCTGGGGTCAAAGGCCGCCGCGCAGTGGCAAAAGGGACACGTTTTTTAAAAAGTACTGTGTTTCCTTTAATAACTCATCAACGCTTTGAAGTAGGGGGCTGACCTTTGAGTATGATCATCAGGACGCCACAGGCGACCAAAGTGTAAAGTTTCAGATCCCTGTGACCTTGGGAAAGGTCAAAGGTCAACCCTAGGGGGGGCGTTCCGGACAGTTTTTTCATACCTTTCTTCCAGATTATCGTTTAGTGGCTCTGTTCCGAACCTGGGGCCCCCGGGGTCAAAGGCCGCCGCGCAGCGGCAAAAGCGACACGTTTATTGTCAAAAGGCACTGTCTTTTCTTTAATTAATCATCAACGCTTTGAGCTAGGAGGCTGACCTTATAGTATGTGTATCAGGAGGTCAGGGGGATCGAGCGTGCCGAGTTTCAGACTCGTTTTCAGACTTTGAGTTTTATTTATTCCAGATTGTTGTTCAGTGGCTCCGGGGTATCCTCTGGTCCGAAGCTGGGGCCCCTGGGGTCAAAGGCCGCCGCGCAGTGGCAAAAGGGACACGTTTTTTAAAAAGTACTGTGTTTCCTTTAATAACTCATCAACGCTTTGAAGTGGGGGCTGACCTTTGAGTATGCGCATCAGGAGGCCACAGGGGACCACAGTGTGAAGTTTTAGATCCCTGTGCCTTGGGAAAGGTCAAAGGTCAACCCTAGGGGGCGTTCTGGACAGATTTTTCATACCTTTCTTACAGATTGTTGTTCAGTGGCTCCGGGGTATCCTCTGGTCCGAAGCTGGGGCCCCTGGGGTCAAAGGCCGCCGCGCAGTGGCAAAAGGGACACGTTTTTTAAAAAGTACTGTGTTTCCTTTAATAACTCATCAACGCTTTGAAGTGGGGGCTGACCTTTGAGTATGCGTATCAGGAGGCCACAGGGGACCACAGAGTGAAGTTTTAGATCCCTGTGCCCTTGGGAAAGGTCAAAGGTCAACCCTAGGGGGGCGTTCTGGACAGTTTTTTCATACCTTTCTTACAGGTTGTTGTTCAGTGGCTCCGGGGTATCCTCTGGTCCGAAGCTGGGGCCCCTGGGGTCAAAGGCCGCCGCGCAGTGGCAAAAGGGACACGTTTTTTAAAAAGTACTGTGTTTCCTTTAATAACTCATCAACGCTTTGAAGTAGGGGGCTGACCTTTGAGTATGATCATCAGGACCCCACAGGCGACCAAAGTGTAAAGTTTCAGATCCCTGTGACCTTTGGAAAGGTCAAAGGTCAACCCTAGGGGGGGCGTTCTGGACAGTTTTTTCATACCTTTCTTCCAGATTATCGTTTAGTGGCTCTGTTCCGAACCTGGGGCCCCCGGGGTCAAAGGCCACCGCGCAGCGGCAAAAGCGACACGTTTATTGTCAAAAGGCACTGTCTTTTCTTTAATTAATCATCAACGCTTTGAGCTAGGAGGCTGACCTTATAGTATGTGTATCAGGAGGTCAGGGGGATCGAGCGTGCCGAGTTTCAGACTCGTTTTCAGACTTTGAGTTTTATTTATTCCAGATTGTTGTTCAGTGGCTCCGGGGTATCCTCTGGTCCGAAGCTGGGGCCCCTGGGGTCAAAGGCCGCCGCGCAGTGGCAAAAGGGACACGTTTTTTAAAAAGTACTGTGTTTCCTTTAATAACTCATCAACGCTTTGAAGTAGGGGGCTGACCTTTGAGTATGATCATCAGGACGCCACAGGCGACCAAAGTGTAAAGTTTCAGATCCCTGTGACCTTGGGAAAGGTCAAAGGTCAACCCTAGGGGGGGCGTTCCGGACAGTTTTTTCATACCTTTCTTCCAGATTATCGTTTAGTGGCTCTGTTCCGAACCTGGGGCCCCCGGGGTCAAAGGCCGCCGCGCAGCGGCAAAAGCGACACGTTTATTGTCAAAAGGCACTGTCTTTTCTTTAATTAATCATCAACGCTTTGAGCTAGGAGGCTGACCTTATAGTATGTGTATCAGGAGGTCAGGGGGATCGAGCGTGCCGAGTTTCAGACTCGTTTTCAGACTTTGAGTTTTATTTATTCCAGATTGTTGTTCAGTGGCTCCGGGGTATCCTCTGGTCCGAAGCTGGGGCCCCTGGGGTCAAAGGCCGCCGCGCAGTGGCAAAAGGGACACGTTTTTTAAAAAGTACTGTGTTTCCTTTAATAACTCATCAACGCTTTGAAGTGGGGGCTGACCTTTGAGTATGCGCATCAGGAGGCCACAGGCGACCACAGTGTAAAGTTTCAGATCCCTGTGCCCTTGGGAAAGGTCAAAGGTCAACCCTAGGGTGGCGTTCTGGACAGTTTTTTTATACTTTTCTTCCAGATTATCGTTTAGTGGCTCCAGGTGATCCTCTGTTCTGAACCTGGGGCCCCTGGGGTCAAAGGCCGCCGCGCAGTGGCAAAAGGGACACGTTTTTTAAAAAGTACTGTGTTTCCTTTAATAACTCATCAACGCTTTGAAGTAGGGGGCTGACCTTTGAGTATGCGTATCAGGAGGCCACAGGGGACCACAGTGTGAAGTTTCAGATCCCTGTGCCCTTGGGAAAGGTCAAAGGTCAACCCTAGGGGGGCGTTCTGGACAGTTTTTTCATACCTTTCTTCCAGATTATCGTTTAGTGGCTCCGGGTGATCCTCTGGTCCGAAGCTGGGGCCCCTGGGGTCAAAGGCCGCCGCGCAGTGGCAAAAGGGACACGTTTTTTAAAAAGTACTGTGTTTCCTTTAATAACTCATCAACGCTTTGAAGTAGGGGGCTGACCTTTGAGTATGCGTATCAGGAGGCCACAGGGGACCACAGAGTAAAGTTTTAGATCCCTGTGCCCTTGGGAAAGGTCAAAGGTCGACCCTAGGGGGGCGTTCTGGACAGTTTTTTCATACCTTTCTTACAGATTGTTGTTCAGTGGCTCCGGGGTATCCTCTGGTCCGAAGCTGGGGCCCCTGGGGTCAAAGGCCGCCGCGCAGTGGCAAAAGGGACACGTTTTTTAAAAAGTACTGTGTTTCCTTTAATAACTCATCAACGCTTTGAAGTGGGGGCTGACCTTTGAGTATGCGCATCAGGAGGCCACAGGGGACCACAGTGTGAAGTTTTAGATCCCTGTGCCTTGGGAAAGGTCAAAGGTCAACCCTAGGGGGCGTTCTGGACAGATTTTTCATACCTTTCTTACAGATTGTTGTTCAGTGGCTCCGGGGTATCCTCTGGTCCGAAGCTGGGGCCCCTGGGGTCAAAGGCCGCCGCGCAGTGGCAAAAGGGACACGTTTTTTAAAAAGTACGGTGTTTCCTTTAATAACTCATCAACGCTTTGAAGTGGGGGCTGACCTTTGAGTATGCGTATCAGGAGGCCACAGGGGACCACAGATTAAAGTTTTAGATCCCTGTGCCCTTGGGAAAGGTCAAAGGTCAACCCTAGGGGGGCGTTCTGGACAGTTTTTTCATACCTTTCTTACAGGTTGTTGTTCAGTGGCTCCGGGGTATCCTCTGGTCCGAAGCTGGGGCCCCTGGGGTCAAAGGCCGCCGCGCAGTGGCAAAAGGGACACGTTTTTTAAAAAGTACTGTGTTTCCTTTAATAACTCATCAACGCTTTGAAGTAGGGGGCTGACCTTTGAGTATGATCATCAGGACGCCACAGGCGACCAAAGTGTAAAGTTTCAGATCCCTGTGACCTTGGGAAAGGTCAAAGGTCAACCCTAGGGGGGGCGTTCCGGACAGTTTTTTCATACCTTTCTTCCAGATTATCGTTTAGTGGCTCTGTTCCGAACCTGGGGCCCCCGGGGTCAAAGGCCGCCGCGCAGCGGCAAAAGCGACACGTTTATTGTCAAAAGGCACTGTCTTTTCTTTAATTAATCATCAACGCTTTGAGCTAGGAGGCTGACCTTATAGTATGTGTATCAGGAGGTCAGGGGGATCGAGCGTGCCGAGTTTCAGACTCGTTTTCAGACTTTGAGTTTTATTTATTCCAGATTGTTGTTCAGTGGCTCCGGGGTATCCTCTGGTCCGAAGCTGGGGCCCCTGGGGTCAAAGGCCGCCGCGCAGTGGCAAAAGGGACACGTTTTTTAAAAAGTACTGTGTTTCCTTTAATAACTCATCAACGCTTTGAAGTGGGGGCTGACCTTTGAGTATGCGCATCAGGAGGCCACAGGCGACCACAGTGTAAAGTTTCAGATCCCTGTGCCCTTGGGAAAGGTCAAAGGTCAACCCTAGGGGGGCGTTCTGGACAGTTTTTTTATACTTTTCTTCCAGATTATCGTTTAGTGGCTCCAGGTGATCCTCTGTTCTGAACCTGGGGCCCCTGGGGTCAAAGGCCGCCGCGCAGTGGCAAAAGGGACACGTTTTTTAAAAAGTACTGTGTTTCCTTTAATAACTCATCAACGCTTTGAAGTGGGGGCTGACCTTTGAGTATGCGCATCAGGAGGCCACAGGCGACCACAGTGTAAAGTTTCAGATCCCTGTGCCCTTGGGAAAGGTCAAAGGTCAACCCTAGGGGGGCGTTCTGGACAGTTTTTTTATACTTTTCTTCCAGATTATCGTTTAGTGGCTCCAGGTGATCCTCTGTTCTGAACCTGGGGCCCCTGGGGTCAAAGGCCGCCGCGCAGTGGCAAAAGGGACACGTTTTTTAAAAAGTACTGTGTTTCCTTTAATAACTCATCAACGCTTTGAAGTAGGGGGCTGACCTTTGAGTATGCGTATCAGGAGGCCACAGGGGACCACAGTGTGAAGTTTCAGATCCCTGTGCCCTTGGGAAAGGTCAAAGGTCAACCCTAGGGGGGCGTTCTGGACAGTTTTTTCATACCTTTCTTCCAGATTATCGTTTAGTGGCTCCGGGTGATCCTCTGTTCTGAACCTGGGGCCCCTGGGGTCAAAGGCCACCGCACAGTGGCAAAAGGGACACGTTTTTTAAAAAGTACTGTGTTTCCTTTAATAACTCATCAACGCTTTGAAGTGGGGGCTGACCTTTGAGTATGCGTATCAGGAGGCCACAGGGGACCACAGTGTGAAGTTTTAGATCCCTGTGCCTTGGGAAAGGTCAAAGGTCAACCCTAGGGGGCGTTCTGGACAGATTTTTCATACCTTTCTTACAGATTGTTGTTCAGTGGCTCCGGGGTATCCTCTGGTCCGAAGCTGGGGCCCCTGGGGTCAAAGGCCGCCGCGCAGTGGCAAAAGGGACACGTTTTTTAAAAAGTACTGTGTTTCCTTTAATAACTCATCAACGCTTTGAAGTGGGGGCTGACCTTTGAGTATGCGTATCAGGAGGCCACAGGGGACCACAGAGTGAAGTTTTAGATCCCTGTGCCCTTGGGAAAGGTCAAAGGTCAACCCTAGGGGGGCGTTCTGGACAGTTTTTTCATACCTTTCTTACAGGTTGTTGTTCAGTGGCTCCGGGGTATCCTCTGGTCCGAAGCTGGGGCCCCTGGGGTCAAAGGCCGCCGCGCAGTGGCAAAAGGGACACGTTTTTTAAAAAGTACTGTGTTTCCTTAAATAACTCATCAACGCTTTGAAGTAGGGGGCTGACCTTTGAGTATGATCATCAGGACGCCACAGGCGACCAAAGTGTAAAGTTTCAGATCCCTGTGACCTTTGGAAAGGTCAAAGGTCAACCCTAGGGGGGGCGTTCTGGACAGTTTTTTCATACCTTTCTTCCAGATTATCGTTTAGTGGCTCTGTTCCGAACCTGGGGCCCCCGGGGTCAAAGGCCACCGCGCAGCGGCAAAAGCGACACGTTTATTGTCAAAAGGCACTGTCTTTTCTTTAATTAATCATCAACGCTTTGAGCTAGGAGGCTGACCTTATAGTATGTGTATCAGGAGGTCAGGGGGATCGAGCGTGCCGAGTTTCAGACTCGTTTTCAGACTTTGAGTTTTATTTATTCCAGATTGTTGTTCAGTGGCTCCGGGGTATCCTCTGGTCCGAAGCTGGGGCCCCTGGGGTCAAAGGCCGCCGCGCAGTGGCAAAAGGGACACGTTTTTTAAAAAGTACTGTGTTTCCTTTAATAACTCATCAACGCTTTGAAGTAGGGGGCTGACCTTTGAGTATGCGTATCAGGAGGCCACAGGGGACCACAGTGTGAAGTTTCAGATCCCTGTGCCCTTGGGAAAGGTCAAAGGTCAACCCTAGGGGGGCGTTCTGGACAGTTTTTTCATACCTTTCTTCCAGATTATCGTTTAGTGGCTCCGGGGTATCCTCTGGTCCGAAGCTGGGGCCCCTGGGGTCAAAGGCCGCCGCGCAGTGGCAAAAGGGACACGTTTTTTAAAAAGTACTGTGTTTCCTTTAATAACTCATCAACGCTTTGAAGTAGGGGGCTGACCTTTGAGTATGCGTATCAGGAGGCCACAGGGGACCACAGAGTAAAGTTTTAGATCCCTGTGCCCTTGGGAAAGGTCAAAGGTCGACCCTAGGGGGGCGTTCTGGACAGTTTTTTCATACCTTTCTTACAGATTGTTGTTCAGTGGCTCCGGGGTATCCTCTGGTCCGAAGCTGGGGCCCCTGGGGTCAAAGGCCGCCGCGCAGTGGCAAAAGGGACACGTTTTTTAAAAAGTACTGTGTTTCCTTTAATAACTCATCAACGCTTTGAAGTGGGGGCTGACCTTTGAGTATGCGCATCAGGAGGCCACAGGGGACCACAGTGTGAAGTTTTAGATCCCTGTGCCTTGGGAAAGGTCAAAGGTCAACCCTAGGGGGCGTTCTGGACAGATTTTTCATACCTTTCTTACAGATTGTTGTTCAGTGGCTCCGGGGTATCCTCTGGTCCGAAGCTGGGGCCCCTGGGGTCAAAGGCCGCCGCGCAGTGGCAAAAGGGACACGTTTTTTAAAAAGTACTGTGTTTCCTTTAATAACTCATCAACGCTTTGAAGTGGGGGCTGACCTTTGAGTATGCGTATCAGGAGGCCACAGGGGACCACAGATTAAAGTTTTAGATCCCTGTGCCCTTGGGAAAGGTCAAAGGTCAACCCTAGGGGGGCGTTCTGGACAGTTTTTTCATACCTTTCTTACAGGTTGTTGTTCAGTGGCTCCGGGGTATCCTCTGGTCCGAAGCTGGGGCCCCTGGGGTCAAAGGCCGCCGCGCAGTGGCAAAAGGGACACGTTTTTTAAAAAGTACTGTGTTTCCTTTAATAACTCATCAACGCTTTGAAGTAGGGGGCTGACCTTTGAGTATGATCATCAGGACGCCACAGGCGACCAAAGTGTAAAGTTTCAGATCCCTGTGACCTTGGGAAAGGTCAAAGGTCAACCCTAGGGGGGGCGTTCCGGACAGTTTTTTCATACCTTTCTTCCAGATTATCGTTTAGTGGCTCTGTTCCGAACCTGGGGCCCCCGGGGTCAAAGGCCGCCGCGCAGCGGCAAAAGCGACACGTTTATTGTCAAAAGGCACTGTCTTTTCTTTAATTAATCATCAACGCTTTGAGCTAGGAGGCTGACCTTATAGTATGTGTATCAGGAGGTCAGGGGGATCGAGCGTGCCGAGTTTCAGACTCGTTTTCAGACTTTGAGTTTTATTTATTCCAGATTGTTGTTCAGTGGCTCCGGGGTATCCTCTGGTCCGAAGCTGGGGCCCCTGGGGTCAAAGGCCGCCGCGCAGTGGCAAAAGGGACACGTTTTTTAAAAAGTACTGTGTTTCCTTTAATAACTCATCAACGCTTTGAAGTGGGGGCTGACCTTTGAGTATGCGCATCAGGAGGCCACAGGCGACCACAGTGTAAAGTTTCAGATCCCTGTGCCCTTGGGAAAGGTCAAAGGTCAACCCTAGGGGGGCGTTCTGGACAGTTTTTTCATACCTTTCTTCCAGATTATCGTTTAGTGGCTCCGGGTGATCCTCTGTTCTGAACCTGGGGCCCCTGGGGTCAAAGGCCGCCGCACAGTGGCAAAAGGGACACGTTTTTTAAAAAGTACTGTGTTTCCTTTAATAACTCATCAACGCTTTGAAGTGGGGGCTGACCTTTGAGTATGCGTATCAGGAGGCCACAGGGGACCACAGAGTGAAGTTTTAGATCCCTGTGCCCTTGGGAAAGGTCAAAGGTCAACCCTAGGGGGGCGTTCTGGACAGTTTTTTCATACCTTTCTTACAGGTTGTTGTTCAGTGGCTCCGGGGTATCCTCTGGTCCGAAGCTGGGGCCCCTGGGGTCAAAGGCCGCCGCGCAGTGGCAAAAGGGACACGTTTTTTAAAAAGTACTGTGTTTCCTTTAATAACTCATCAACGCTTTGAAGTAGGGGGCTGACCTTTGAGTATGATCATCAGGACGCCACAGGCGACCAAAGTGTAAAGTTTCAGATCCCTGTGACCTTTGGAAAGGTCAAAGGTCAACCCTAGGGGGGGCGTTCTGGACAGTTTTTTCATACCTTTCTTCCAGATTATCGTTTAGTGGCTCTGTTCCGAACCTGGGGCCCCCGGGGTCAAAGGCCACCGCGCAGCGGCAAAAGCGACACGTTTATTGTCAAAAGGCACTGTCTTTTCTTTAATTAATCATCAACGCTTTGAGCTAGGAGGCTGACCTTATAGTATGTGTATCAGGAGGTCAGGGGGATCGAGCGTGCCGAGTTTCAGACTCATTTTCAGACTTTGAGTTTTATTTATTCCAGATTGTTGTTCAGTGGCTCCGGGGTATCCTCTGGTCCGAAGCTGGGGCCCCTGGGGTCAAAGGCCGCCGCGCAGTGGCAAAAGGGACACGTTTTTTAAAAAGTACTGTGTTTCCTTTAATAACTCATCAACGCTTTGAAGTAGGGGGCTGACCTTTGAGTATGCGTATCAGGAGGCCACAGGGGACCACAGTGTGAAGTTTCAGATCCCTGTGCCCTTGGGAAAGGTCAAAGGTCAACCCTAGGGGGGCGTTCTGGACAGTTTTTTCATACCTTTCTTCCAGATTATCGTTTAGTGGCTCCGGGGTATCCTCTGGTCCGAAGCTGGGGCCCCTGGGGTCAAAGGCCGCCGCGCAGTGGCAAAAGGGACACGTTTTTTAAAAAGTACTGTGTTTCCTTTAATAACTCATCAACGCTTTGAAGTAGGGGGCTGACCTTTGAGTATGCGTATCAGGAGGCCACAGGGGACCACAGAGTAAAGTTTTAGATCCCTGTGCCCTTGGGAAAGGTCAAAGGTCGACCCTAGGGGGGCGTTCTGGACAGTTTTTTCATACCTTTCTTACAGATTGTTGTTCAGTGGCTCCGGGGTATCCTCTGGTCCGAAGCTGGGGCCCCTGGGGTCAAAGGCCGCCGCGCAGTGGCAAAAGGGACACGTTTTTTAAAAAGTACTGTGTTTCCTTTAATAACTCATCAACGCTTTGAAGTGGGGGCTGACCTTTGAGTATGCGCATCAGGAGGCCACAGGGGACCACAGTGTGAAGTTTTAGATCCCTGTGCCTTGGGAAAGGTCAAAGGTCAACCCTAGGGGGCGTTCTGGACAGATTTTTCATACCTTTCTTACAGATTGTTGTTCAGTGGCTCCGGGGTATCCTCTGGTCCGAAGCTGGGGCCCCTGGGGTCAAAGGCCGCCGCGCAGTGGCAAAAGGGACACGTTTTTTAAAAAGTACTGTGTTTCCTTTAATAACTCATCAACGCTTTGAAGTGGGGGCTGACCTTTGAGTATGCGTATCAGGAGGCCACAGGGGACCACAGATTAAAGTTTTAGATCCCTGTGCCCTTGGGAAAGGTCAAAGGTCAACCCTAGGGGGGCGTTCTGGACAGTTTTTTCATACCTTTCTTACAGGTTGTTGTTCAGTGGCTCCGGGGTATCCTCTGGTCCGAAGCTGGGGCCCCTGGGGTCAAAGGCCGCCGCGCAGTGGCAAAAGGGACACGTTTTTTAAAAAGTACTGTGTTTCCTTTAATAACTCATCAACGCTTTGAAGTAGTGGGCTGACCTTTGAGTATGATCATCAGGACGCCACAGGCGACCAAAGTGTAAAGTTTCAGATCCCTGTGACCTTGGGAAAGGTCAAAGGTCAACCCTAGGGGGGGCGTTCCGGACAGTTTTTTCATACCTTTCTTCCAGATTATCGTTTAGTGGCTCTGTTCCGAACCTGGGGCCCCCGGGGTCAAAGGCCGCCGCGCAGCGGCAAAAGCGACACGTTTATTGTCAAAAGGCACTGTCTTTTCTTTAATTAATCATCAACGCTTTGAGCTAGGAGGCTGACCTTATAGTATGTGTATCAGGAGGTCAGGGGGATCGAGCGTGCCGAGTTTCAGACTCGTTTTCAGACTTTGAGTTTTATTTATTCCAGATTGTTGTTCAGTGGCTCCGGGGTATCCTCTGGTCCGAAGCTGGGGCCCCTGGGGTCAAAGGCCGCCGCGCAGTGGCAAAAGGGACACGTTTTTTAAAAAGTACTGTGTTTCCTTTAATAACTCATCAACGCTTTGAAGTGGGGGCTGACCTTTGAGTATGCGCATCAGGAGGCCACAGGCGACCACAGTGTAAAGTTTCAGATCCCTGTGCCCTTGGGAAAGGTCAAAGGTCAACCCTAGGGGGGCGTTCTGGACAGTTTTTTTATACTTTTCTTCCAGATTATCGTTTAGTGGCTCCAGGTGATCCTCTGTTCTGAACCTGGGGCCCCTGGGGTCAAAGGCCGCCGCGCAGTGGCAAAAGGGACACGTTTTTTAAAAAGTACTGTGTTTCCTTTAATAACTCATCAACGCTTTGAAGTAGGGAGCTGACCTTTGAGTATGCGTATCAGGAGGCCACAGGGGACCACAGTGTGAAGTTTCAGATCCCTGTGCCCTTGGGAAAGGTCAAAGGTCAACCCTAGGGGGGCGTTCTGGACAGTTTTTTCATACCTTTCTTACAGGTTGTCGTTCAGTGGCTCCGGGGTATCCTCTGGTCCGAAGCTGGGGCCCCTGGGGTCAAAGGCCGCCGCGCAGTGGCAAAAGGGACACGTTTTTTAAAAAGTACTGTGTTTCCTTTAATAACTCATCAACGCTTTGAAGTAGGGAGCTGACCTTTGAGTATGCGTATCAGGAGGCCACAGGGGACCACAGTGTGAAGTTTCAGATCCCTGTGCCCTTGGGAAAGGTCAAAGGTCAACCCTAGGGGGGCGTTCTGGACAGTTTTTTCATACCTTTCTTACAGGTTGTCGTTCAGTGGCTCCGGGGTATCCTCTGGTCCGAAGCTGGGGCCCCTGGGGTCAAAGGCCGCCGCGCAGTGGCAAAAGGGACACGTTTTTTAAAAAGTACTGTGTTTCCTTTAATAACTCATCAACGCTTTGAAGTAGGGGGCTGACCTTTGAGTATGCGTATCAGGAGGCCACAGGGGACCACAGAGTAAAGTTTTAGATCCCTGTGCCCTTGGGAAAGGTCAAAGGTCGACCCTAGGGGGGCGTTCTGGACAGTTTTTTCATACCTTTCTTACAGGTTGTTGTTCAGTGGCTCCGGGGTATCCTCTGGTCCGAAGCTGGGGCCCCTGGGGTCAAAGGCCGCCGCGCAGTGGCAAAAGGGACACGTTTTTTAAAAAGTACTGTGTTTCCTTTAATAACTCATCAACGCTTTGAAGTAGGGGGCTGACCTTTGAGTATGATCATCAGGACGCCACAGGCGACCAAAGTGTAAAGTTTCAGATCCCTGTGACCTTTGGAAAGGTCAAAGGTCAACCCTAGGGGGGGCGTTCTGGACAGTTTTTTCATACCTTTCTTCCAGATTATCGTTTAGTGGCTCTGTTCCGAACCTGGGGCCCCCGGGGTCAAAGGCCACTGCGCAGCGGCAAAAGCGACACGTTTATTGTCAAAAGGCACTGTCTTTTCTTTAATTAATCATCAACGCTTTGAGCTAGGAGGCTGACCTTATAGTATGTGTATCAGGAGGTCAGGGGGATCGAGCGTGCCGAGTTTCAGACTCGTTTTCAGACTTTGAGTTTTATTTATTCCAGATTGTTGTTCAGTGGCTCCGGGGTATCCTCTGGTCCGAAGCTGGGGCCCCTGGGGTCAAAGGCCGCCGCGCAGTGGCAAAAGGGACACGTTTTTTAAAAAGTACTGTGTTTCCTTTAATAACTCATCAACGCTTTGAAGTGGGGGCTGACCTTTGAGTATGCGCATCAGGAGGCCACAGGCGACCACAGTGTAAAGTTTCAGATCCCTGTGCCCTTGGGAAAGGTCAAAGGTCAACCCTAGGGGGGCGTTCTGGACAGTTTTTTCATACCTTTCTTCCAGATTATCGTTTAGTGGCTCCGGGTGATCCTCTGTTCTGAACCTGGGGCCCCTGGGGTCAAAGGCCGCCGCACAGTGGCAAAAGGGACACGTTTTTTAAAAAGTACTGTGTTTCCTTTAATAACTCATCAACGCTTTGAAGTAGGGGGCTGACCTTTGAGTATGCGTATCAGGAGGCCACAGGGGACCACAGTGTGAAGTTTCAGATCCCTGTGCCCTTGGGAAAGGTCAAAGGTCAACCCTAGGGGGGCGTTCTGGACAGTTTTTTCATACCTTTCTTACAGGTTGTTGTTCAGTGGCTCCGGGGTATCCTCTGGTCCGAAGCTGGGGCCCCTGGGGTCAAAGGCCGCCGCGCAGTGGCAAAAGGGACACGTTTTTTAAAAAGTACTGTGTTTCCTTTAATAACTCATCAACGCTTTGAAGTGGGGGCTGACCTTTGAGTATGTGTATCAGGAGGCCACAGGGGACCACAGAGTGAAGTTTTAGATCCCTGTGCCCTTGGGAAAGGTCAAAGGTCAACCTTAGGGGGGCGTTCTGGACAGTTTTTTCATACCTTTCTTACAGGTTGTTGTTCAGTGGCTCTGGGGTATCCTCTGGTCCGAAGCTGGGGCCCCTGGGGTCAAAGGCCGCCGCGCAGTGGCAAAAGGGACACGTTTTTTAAAAAGTACTGTGTTTCCTTTAATAACTCATCAACGCTTTGAAGTAGGGGGCTGACCTTTGAGTATGATCATCAGGACGCCACAGGCGACCAAAGTGTAAAGTTTCAGATCCCTGTGACCTTGGGAAAGGTCAAAGGTCAACCCTAGGGGGGGCGTTCTGGACAGTTTTTTCATACCTTTCTTCCAGATTATCGTTTAGTGGCTCTGTTCCGAACCTGGGGCCCCCGGGGTCAAAGGCCGCCGTGCAGCGGCAAAAGCGACACGTTTATTGTCAAAAGGCACTGTCTTTTCTTTAATTAATCATCAACGCTTTGAGCTAGGAGGCTGACCTTATAGTATGTGTATCAGGAGGTCAGGGGGATCGAGCGTGCCGAGTTTCAGACTCGTTTTCAGACTTTGAGTTTTATTTATTCCAGATTGTTGTTCAGTGGCTCCGGGGTATCCTCTGGTCCGAAGCTGGGGCCCCTGGGGTCAAAGGCCGCCGCGCAGTGGCAAAAGGGACACGTTTTTTAAAAAGTACTGTGTTTCCTTTAATAACTCATCAACGCTTTGAAGTGGGGGCTGACCTTTGAGTATGCGTATCAGGAGGCCACAGGGGACCACAGTGTGAAGTTTTAGATCCCTGTGCCTTGGGAAAGGTCAAAGGTCAACCCTAGGGGGCGTTCTGGACAGATTTTTCATACCTTTCTTACAGATTGTTGTTCAGTGGCTCCGGGGTATCCTCTGGTCCGAAGCTGGGGCCCCTGGGGTCAAAGGCCGCCGCGCAGTGGCAAAAGGGACACGTTTTTTAAAAAGTACTGTGTTTCCTTTAATAACTCATCAACGCTTTGAAGTGGGGGCTGACCTTTGAGTATGCGCATCAGGAGGCCACAGGCGACCACAGTGTGAAGTTTCAGATCCCTGTGCCCTTGGGAAAGGTCAAAGGTCAACCCTAGGGGGGCGTTCTGGACAGTTTTTTCATACCTTTCTTCCAGATTATCGTTTAGTGGCTCCGGGTGATCCTCTGTTCTGAACCTGGGGCCCCTGGGGTCAAAGGCCGCCGCGCAGTGGCAAAAGGGACACGTTTTTTAAAAAGTACTGTGTTTCCTTTAATAACTCATCAACGCTTTGAAGTGGGGGCTGACCTTTGAGTATGCGCATCAGGAGGCCACAGGCGACCACAGTGTAAAGTTTCAGATCCCTGTGCCCTTGGGAAAGGTCAAAGGTCAACCCTAGGGGGGCGTTCTGGACAGTTTTTTCATACCTTTCTTACAGATTGTTGTTCAGTGGCTCCGGGGTATCCTCTGGTCCGAAGCTGGGGCCCCTGGGGTCAAAGGCCGCCGCGCAGTGGCAAAAGGGACACGTTTTTTAAAAAGTACTGTGTTTCCTTTAATAACTCATCAACGCTTTGAAGTGGGGGCTGACCTTTGAGTATGCGTATCAGGAGGCCACAGGGGACCACAGTGTGAAGTTTTAGATCCCTGTGCCTTGGGAAAGGTCAAAGGTCAACCCTAGGGGGCGTTCTGGACAGATTTTTCATACCTTTCTTACAGATTGTTGTTCAGTGGCTCCGGGGTATCCTCTGGTCCGAAGCTGGGGCCCCTGGGGTCAAAGGCCGCCGCGCAGTGGCAAAAGGGACACGTTTTTTAAAAAGTACTGTGTTTCCTTTAATAACTCATCAACGCTTTGAAGTGGGGGCTGACCTTTGAGTATGCGCATCAGGAGGCCACAGGCGACCACAGTGTAAAGTTTCAGATCCCTGTGCCCTTGGGAAAGGTCAAAGGTCAACCCTAGGGGGGCGTTCTGGACAGTTTTTTCATACCTTTCTTCCAGATTATCGTTTAGTGGCTCCGGGTGATCCTCTGTTCTGAACCTGGGGCCCCTGGGGTCAAAGGCCACCGCACAGTGGCAAAAGGGACACGTTTTTTAAAAAGTACTGTGTTTCCTTTAATAACTCATCAACGCTTTGAAGTAGGGGGCTGACCTTTGAGTATGCGTATCAGGAGGCCACAGGGGACCACAGTGTGAAGTTTCAGATCCCTGTGCCCTTGGGAAAGGTCAAAGGTCAACCCTAGGGGGGCGTTCTGGACAGTTTTTTCATACCTTTCTTCCAGATTATCGTTTAGTGGCTCCGGGTGATCCTCTGTTCTGAACCTGGGGCCCTTGGGGTCAAAGGCCGCCGCGCAGTGGCAAAAGGGACACGTTTTTTAAAAAGTACTGTGTTTCCTTTAATAACTCATCAACGCTTTGAAGTAGGGGGCTGACCTTTGAGTATGCGTATCAGGAGGCCACAGGGGACCACAGAGTAAAGTTTTAGATCCCTGTGCCCTTGGGAAAGGTCAAAGGTCGACCCTAGGGGGGCGTTCTGGACAGTTTTTTCATACCTTTCTTACAGATTGTTGTTCAGTGGCTCCGGGGTATCCTCTGGTCCGAAGCTGGGGCCCCTGGGGTCAAAGGCCGCCGCGCAGTGGCAAAAGGGACACGTTTTTTAAAAAGTACTGTGTTTCCTTTAATAACTCATCAACGCTTTGAAGTGGGGGCTGACCTTTGAGTATGCGCATCAGGAGGCCACAGGCGACCACAGTGTAAAGTTTCAGATCCCTGTGCCCTTGGGAAAGGTCAAAGGTCAACCCTAGGGGGGCGTTCTGGACAGTTTTTTCATACCTTTCTTCCAGATTATCGTTTAGTGGCTCCGGGGTATCCTCTGTTCTGAACCTGGGGCCCCTGGGGTCAAAGGCCGCCGCACAGTGGCAAAAGGGACACGTTTTTTAAAAAGTACTGTGTTTCCTTTAATAACTCATCAACGCTTTGAAGTAGGGGGCTGACCTTTGAGTATGCGTATCAGGAGGCCACAGGGGACCACAGTGTGAAGTTTCAGATCCCTGTGCCCTTGGGAAAGGTCAAAGGTCAACCCTAGGGGGGCGTTCTGGACAGTTTTTTCATACCTTTCTTCCAGATTATCGTTTAGTGGCTCTGTTCCGAACCTGGGGCCCCCGGGGTCAAAGGCCGCCGTGCAGCGGCAAAAGCGACACGTTTATTGTCAAAAGGCACTGTCTTTTCTTTAATTAATCATCAACGCTTTGAGCTAGGAGGCTGACCTTATAGTATGTGTATCAGGAGGTCAGGGGGATCGAGCGTGCCGAGTTTCAGACTCGTTTTCAGACTTTGAGTTTTATTTATTCCAGATTGTTGTTCAGTGGCTCCGGGGTATCCTCTGGTCCGAAGCTGGGGCCCCTGGGGTCAAAGGCCGCCGCGCAGTGGCAAAAGGGACACGTTTTTTAAAAAGTACTGTGTTTCCTTTAATAACTCATCAACGCTTTGAAGTGGGGGCTGACCTTTGAGTATGCGTATCAGGAGGCCACAGGGGACCACAGTGTGAAGTTTTAGATCCCTGTGCCTTGGGAAAGGTCAAAGGTCAACCCTAGGGGGCGTTCTGGACAGATTTTTCATACCTTTCTTACAGATTGTTGTTCAGTGGCTCCGGGGTATCCTCTGGTCCGAAGCTGGGGCCCCTGGGGTCAAAGGCCGCCGCGCAGTGGCAAAAGGGACACGTTTTTTAAAAAGTACTGTGTTTCCTTTAATAACTCATCAACGCTTTGAAGTGGGGGCTGACCTTTGAGTATGCGCATCAGGAGGCCACAGGCGACCACAGTGTGAAGTTTCAGATCCCTGTGCCCTTGGGAAAGGTCAAAGGTCAACCCTAGGGGGGCGTTCTGGACAGTTTTTTCATACCTTTCTTCCAGATTATCGTTTAGTGGCTCCGGGTGATCCTCTGTTCTGAACCTGGGGCCCCTGGGGTCAAAGGCCGCCGCGCAGTGGCAAAAGGGACACGTTTTTTAAAAAGTACTGTGTTTCCTTTAATAACTCATCAACGCTTTGAAGTGGGGGCTGACCTTTGAGTATGCGCATCAGGAGGCCACAGGCGACCACAGTGTAAAGTTTCAGATCCCTGTGCCCTTGGGAAAGGTCAAAGGTCAACCCTAGGGGGGCGTTCTGGACAGTTTTTTCATACCTTTCTTACAGATTGTTGTTCAGTGGCTCCGGGGTATCCTCTGGTCCGAAGCTGGGGCCCCTGGGGTCAAAGGCCGCCGCGCAGTGGCAAAAGGGACACGTTTTTTAAAAAGTACTGTGTTTCCTTTAATAACTCATCAACGCTTTGAAGTGGGGGCTGACCTTTGAGTATGCGTATCAGGAGGCCACAGGGGACCACAGTGTGAAGTTTTAGATCCCTGTGCCTTGGGAAAGGTCAAAGGTCAACCCTAGGGGGCGTTCTGGACAGATTTTTCATACCTTTCTTACAGATTGTTGTTCAGTGGCTCCGGGGTATCCTCTGGTCCGAAGCTGGGGCCCCTGGGGTCAAAGGCCGCCGCGCAGTGGCAAAAGGGACACGTTTTTTAAAAAGTACTGTGTTTCCTTTAATAACTCATCAACGCTTTGAAGTGGGGGCTGACCTTTGAGTATGCGCATCAGGAGGCCACAGGCGACCACAGTGTAAAGTTTCAGATCCCTGTGCCCTTGGGAAAGGTCAAAGGTCAACCCTAGGGGGGCGTTCTGGACAGTTTTTTCATACCTTTCTTCCAGATTATCGTTTAGTGGCTCCGGGTGATCCTCTGTTCTGAACCTGGGGCCCCTGGGGTCAAAGGCCACCGCACAGTGGCAAAAGGGACACGTTTTTTAAAAAGTACTGTGTTTCCTTTAATAACTCATCAACGCTTTGAAGTAGGGGGCTGACCTTTGAGTATGCGTATCAGGAGGCCACAGGGGACCACAGTGTGAAGTTTCAGATCCCTGTGCCCTTGGGAAAGGTCAAAGGTCAACCCTAGGGGGGCGTTCTGGACAGTTTTTTCATACCTTTCTTCCAGATTATCGTTTAGTGGCTCCGGGTGATCCTCTGTTCTGAACCTGGGGCCCTTGGGGTCAAAGGCCGCCGCGCAGTGGCAAAAGGGACACGTTTTTTAAAAAGTACTGTGTTTCCTTTAATAACTCATCAACGCTTTGAAGTAGGGGGCTGACCTTTGAGTATGCGTATCAGGAGGCCACAGGGGACCACAGAGTAAAGTTTTAGATCCCTGTGCCCTTGGGAAAGGTCAAAGGTCGACCCTAGGGGGGCGTTCTGGACAGTTTTTTCATACCTTTCTTACAGATTGTTGTTCAGTGGCTCCGGGGTATCCTCTGGTCCGAAGCTGGGGCCCCTGGGGTCAAAGGCCGCCGCGCAGTGGCAAAAGGGACACGTTTTTTAAAAAGTACTGTGTTTCCTTTAATAACTCATCAACGCTTTGAAGTGGGGGCTGACCTTTGAGTATGCGCATCAGGAGGCCACAGGCGACCACAGTGTAAAGTTTCAGATCCCTGTGCCCTTGGGAAAGGTCAAAGGTCAACCCTAGGGGGGCGTTCTGGACAGTTTTTTCATACCTTTCTTCCAGATTATCGTTTAGTGGCTCCGGGGTATCCTCTGTTCTGAACCTGGGGCCCCTGGGGTCAAAGGCCGCCGCACAGTGGCAAAAGGGACACGTTTTTTAAAAAGTACTGTGTTTCCTTTAATAACTCATCAACGCTTTGAAGTAGGGGGCTGACCTTTGAGTATGCGTATCAGGAGGCCACAGGGGACCACAGTGTGAAGTTTCAGATCCCTGTGCCCTTGGGAAAGGTCAAAGGTCAACCCTAGGGGGGCGTTCTGGACAGTTTTTTCATACCTTTCTTCCAGATTATCGTTTAGTGGCTCCGGGTGATCCTCTGTTCTGAACCTGGGGCCCCTGGGGTCAAAGGCCGCCGCGCAGTGGCAAAAGGGACACGTTTTTTAAAAAGTACTGTGTTTCCTTTAATAACTCATCAACGCTTTGAAGTAGGGGGCTGACCTTTGAGTATGCGTATCAGGAGGCCACAGGGGACCACAGAGTAAAGTTTTAGATCCCTGTGCCCTTGGGAAAGGTCAAAGGTCGACCCTAGGGGGGCGTTCTGGACAGTTTTTTCATACCTTTCTTACAGATTGTTGTTCAGTGGCTCCGGGGTATCCTCTGGTCCGAAGCTGGGGCCCCTGGGGTCAAAGGCCGCCGCGCAGTGGCAAAAGGGACACGTTTTTTAAAAAGTACTGTGTTTCCTTTAATAACTCATCAACGCTTTGAAGTGGGGGCTGACCTTTGAGTATGCGCATCAGGAGGCCACAGGCGACCACAGTGTAAAGTTTCAGATCCCTGTGCCCTTGGGAAAGGTCAAAGGTCAACCCTAGGGGGGCGTTCTGGACAGTTTTTTCATACCTTTCTTCCAGATTATCGTTTAGTGGCTCCGGGTGATCCTCTGTTCTGAACCTGGGGCCCCTGGGGTCAAAGGCCGCCGCACAGTGGCAAAAGGGACACGTTTTTTAAAAAGTACTGTGTTTCCTTTAATAACTCATCAACGCTTTGAAGTAGGGGGCTGACCTTTGAGTATGCGTATCAGGAGGCCACAGGGGACCACAGTGTGAAGTTTCAGATCCCTGTGCCCTTGGGAAAGGTCAAAGGTCAACCCTAGGGGGGCGTTCTGGACAGTTTTTTCATACCTTTCTTCCAGATTATCGTTTAGTGGCTCCGGGGTATCCTCTGGTCCGAAGCTGGGGCCCCTGGGGTCAAAGGCCGCCGCGCAGTGGCAAAAGGGACACGTTTTTTAAAAAGTACTGTGTTTCCTTTAATAACTCATCAACGCTTTGAAGTGGGGGCTGACCTTTGAGTATGCGTATCAGGAGGCCACAGGGGACCACAGTGTGAAGTTTTAGATCCCTGTGCCCTTGGGAAAGATCAAAGGTCAACCTTAGGGGGCGTTCTGGACAGTTTTTTCATACCTTTCTTACAGATTGTTGTTCAGTGGCTCCGGGGTATCCTCTGGTCCGAAGCTGGGACCCCTGGGGTCAAAGGCCGCCGCGCAGTGGCAAAAGGGACACGTTTTTTAAAAAGTACTGTGTTTCCTTTAATAACTCATCAACGCTTTGAAGAAGGGGGCTGACCTTTGAGTATGCGTATCAGGAGGCCACAGGGGACCACAGAGTGAAGTTTTAGATCCCTGTGCCCTTGGGAAAGGTCAAAGGTCAACCCTAGGGGGGCGTTCTGGACAGTTTTTTCATACCTTTCTTACAGATTGTTGTTCAGTGGCTCCGGGGTATCCTCTGGTCCGAAGCTGGGGCCCCTGGGGTCAAAGGCCGCCGCGCAGTGGCAAAAGGGACGCGTTTTTTAAAAAGTACTGTGTTTCCTTTAATAACTCATCAACGCTTTGAAGTAGGGGGCTGACCTTTGAGTATGCGCATCAGGAGGCCACAGGCGACCATAGTGTAAAGTTTCAGATCCCTGTGCCCTTGGGAAAGGTCAAAGGTCAACCCTAGGGGGGCGTTCTGGACAGTTTTTTCATACCTTTCTTACAGATTATCGTTTCGTGGCTCCAGGGGATCCTCTGGTCCGAAGTTGGGGCCCCTGGGGTCAAAGGCCGCCGCGCAGTGGCAAAAGGGACACGTTTTTTAAAAAGTACTGTGTTTAATTTAATAACTCATCAACGCTTTGAAGTTGGGGGCTGACCTTTGAGTATGTTCATCAGGACGCCACAGGCGACCAAAGTGTAAAGTTTCAGATCCCTGTGACCTTGGGAAAGGTCAAAGGTGAACCCTAGGGGGGGCTTTCTGGACAGTTTTTTCATACCTTTCTTCCAGATTATCGTTTAGTGGCTCTGGGGGAACCTCTGTTCCGAACCTGGGGCCCCCGGGGTCAAAGGCCGCCGCGCAGCGGCAAAAGCGACACGTTTATTGTCAAAAGGCACTGTCTTTTCTTTAATTAATCATCAACGCTTTGAGCTAGGAGGCTGACCTTACAGTATGTGTATCAGGAGGTCAGGGGGATCGAGCTTGCCGAGTTTCAGACTCGTTTTCAGACTTTGAGTTTTATTTATTCCAGATTGTTGTTCAGTGGCTCCGGGGTATCCTCTGGTCCGAAGCTGGGGCCCCTGGGGTCAAAGGCCGCCGCGCAGTGGCAAAAGGGACACGTTTTTTAAAAAGTACTGTGTTTCCTTTAATAACTCATCAACGCTTTGAAGTGGGGGCTGACCTTTGAGTATGCGTATCAGGAGGCCACAGGGGACCACAGTGTGAAGTTTTAGATCCCTGTGCCCTTGGGAAAGGTCAAAGGTCAACCCTAGGGGGGCGTTCTGGACAGTTTTTTCATACCTTTCTTACAGATTATCGTTTAGTGGCTCCGGGTGATCCTCTGTTCTGAACCTGGGGCCCCTGGGGTCAAAGGCCGCCGCACAGTGGCAAAAGGGACACGTTTTTTAAAAAGTACTGTGTTTCCTTTAATAACTCATCAACGCTTTGAAGTAGGGGGCTGACCTTTGAGTATGCGTATCAGGATGCCACAGGGGACCACAGTGTGAAGTTTCAGATCCCTGTGCCCTTGGGAAAGGTCAAAGGTCAACCCTAGGGGTGGCGTTCTGGGGGCGTTTTTTCATACCTTTCTTCCAGATTATCGTTTAGTGGCTCTGGGGGATCCTCTGTTCCGAACCTGGGGCCCCCGGGGTCAAAGGCCGCGGCGCAGCGGCAAAAGCGACACGTTTATTGTCAAAAGGCACTGTCTTTTCTTTAATTAATCATCAACGCTTTGAGCTAGGAGGCTGACCTTACAGTATGTGTATCAGGAGGTCAGGGGGATCGAGCGTGCTGAGTTTCAGACTCGTTTTCAGACTTTGGGTTTTATTTATTCCAGATCGTTGTTCAGTGGCTCCGGGGGATCCTCTGGTCTGAAGCTGGGGCCCCATTCTGACTCCATCAAAGCCGTCCGTGTCAAGTTCAAAAACACCAAGTTGACTTCTCCAAATTGGGACACTTTCTCAATAGGAAAAGTGCCCCAATGTGAAGAGGTAAAATTGGGACACTTTAACTCCATATGGGAAGATTTGATGAAGTCAGAATGGGACACTTTCTCAATGGGAAAAGTGTCCCAATTTGACTTCAGCACTCAAGCACACGAGTGGATTTGATGAAAAAAAAAGACTGCAGCGCCATCATTGGGTCACGGTAATGCGGCACAACTGAGGTGGCCGAAGAAGAACTAAGTTCCCCAAAACGACTGCTTAATCGGCCTCTTTAAGTTTTTTTTGGCCCGCAGAGTTAAAGTGGCCGATTCTGAGTGGCCCCGAACAGTTCTGGGCCACTTTTGACGCAGGGTGTGCTAAAATTCAGCGTAGAGAATACCCCATTCTGAATCATACCCTCAGGTCTTCAAGTCACTCTAAATCCAGAGTGGGGGGACCCCCAAGCTCTTTAGTAGCTCAGGGGGTGGGCGCAATCGCCTGCCGCCCAAGATAGTCAAGTAGCCCCATGAGCATTAGGGGAACGACAGGGCCATCCCAGCCCGCAACCGCAAAACTATCTAACTACATCACAACCGGTGGGAAGCTTCTTGACACCCTCACTGAACTCATCCTTCATCTGAGGCGCTTCCAGATGGCCCCCCGCCCCTACAGGCCCTGTCCCCCAGAGCTGACACGCCATGCCGGGGCCCCGAAATGCGGCAAGGACCATCCTTTCACGCCCCTCGGGCCGGTTCGGCTTGAGTGCGGGCTTATATTGCGAGCACCGAGGCGCCAAAATGCAGTCAGGAGCGAATTGCATGACAAATGTGACATGGCTGAACGGGTGTCATGCCCCCGTAAAACCCTGAGGCCCTGGACCCACCGCCCCTCCCCGCGACCACGATGATGCCTGGGTCACCGTCACGACTACATCCCGCAGCTAGCGACAGATCTTCTGGTGGACACACCTAAGGTGCCTGGAGGCCCGATCCTCCAGGTAGTGCAGCTGCCTCTGTGACGGGCAATGCAAAGTGGTTGCATTGCCCGTCACAGAGCAACCCCAAGCCAGAGGTGGGTGTGAGTCAGATCTAAAGAAGGCACAGGCCGCAGATGCAGGTATCAGGAGCCTGCACCGCTACCGACCCTCCCGTCGAGCTCTTCAGAGGCTAACAGCGCATCTCCTCCAGCACGACACCTGTAACTGGCAGCAAGCCACCAGCCCAGCCTCCACGCTGCAGACGTCTACGCCTTTTCCAACGTCCAGTGCCCAGACCGGCAGGACCATCAGCGGAAAGCCCCGCCAGGCCCAGACACCAGGGTGTTGTTTCTGGAAAATCACCGCGGGCCGACATCTGTAACCACCATGGCGAGCTGCCCAGCCTCCGCCCCACATGGTGACCCCCACTTAAGTGCACAGAATACAGGCCGACATCTGTAACTGCCGGAAACAGACAGCCCAGCCTTCTCCCGCATAACCAATACACTCGTTCACTGAGATGCCCCTGGTGGCGGCCCAGCTGAGGCTATTACAACATACACACGCCTATTGAGGGATCCCCGTAGCCCATCTCCTTCAAGGAACGGGGTCCCTTTCGTGCCGGAGGCTGCTCCTACCTCCCCTCATTAGTACATGAAGTTCCTCAAGACGTCCAGGGAGTACAGGAGGGTTCTGTAGCTGACGAGTTAAGCGAAGCTCAGGCGTCGAGCTCGCTGCAAGCCCAAGCTTTTCAGGAAAGTATCATTGGTTGAGGGCCACTTGCCCCTGGCGCCCACTGGGAAACCGATAACCTGCACCCTTCGAACCGCTGATAGTTCCCGGAGTAGCACAGGAACGAGAGGGCGGTACTTAGTGAGCTTCTGTAGCCGCGCAGCCTCCAGAGAGTCTTCATCAAACTCGTACCTGATTGTCACATCTACCACCAACGCCAAATCGCCCTTTGTAAAAGGTCGGGCGCCAGCACCTGCCCTGAGGGGCAGGTCAAACGGACCTCCCTCATCACCTTCCAACTGTAGCGCTCAGCTTCCGTGACGACGAGATCACACACCTTGTGGTGCCTGCGGATCCGGCTACACTGGACCTTTGGGCAGTCCCCAAGAATGTGCGAACAGGTCTCGGGAGAACCCCGACAGTAACGACAAAGGGCGTTGGAGGACGGTCTCCCCCTCCCTCCCGACTCTAGAGTAGGAAAGCTAGCTAAAGTTAGCTCTTAGCTGAAGTGCCGCAATGTACCGGCCGGGAGTAAACCCCCCCGAATAGGGGTTTACTAGCCAGCAATTACTGACCCGAATGCCCAACCCCTGAGAATTCAGGTTAGCCCATTTGTCAAACTCGACCTGGCGCCAATCACACGCGATCAGTCGCCTCTTCAGCATCAATGAGCTGGGGGTTTTCGTACTCCCCTCCACAGGGGAGCCTGTCTCTGGACTAGTCCCCAACTCCCTCCCCTCCGCAGGGGAGTCCAGACTGGGGAGTTCGTCCAGTGAACCCCCCGCTCTCAGCCATGCCCTCTCGAAAATCCTGTGCTTAATCGTTCGACTTCCTGGAGTACAGTAACCCATTGGTTGTACAAGTTGGCAGGTGAAGCCACTTCTTCATCGCCTGTCTGATGCGGACGTCCACTTCCGTCAGGGCCAGGTCTGACATCCACCCGTGATCGGCCTCGAAGATCACCCTCGGCAGAGCATAGTCAACCAACAGGTCCACCCTTTCGATCGGGCTCAAGGGTGTCCCTCCGATGGCAGCTATCCAATGCTGGAGTCGCTCGCCGATACCCTTGGAGACAATCCCTGTCCATGGGTTAATGGTAACGCCCAAGTACTTAACGCCCCCCTCCGGCCCGATCAGGTGAAGGGGCACGCCTCCCAACAGCCAGGGCGGCTGACTGTTGATCGAACGCACTGCCCCACCGTCTCGGCAAAGAACCCATGGCACTTACTGGGCTGAACGCTCATCCCAGTAAGCTTGCAGAAAGCCTCCAGAATATCCAAGTTGGCCGCCATGCCCTCCCATGAGCTGCTCAACAAAACCAGATCATCAGCAAATGCCAGCGCTGTAATGGATTTACCCTCCGCAAGAAATCCTTGGCCCTCGCGTTCGAGTGTCTGGACCAGTGGATCCAGAGCAATGTTGAAGAGTAGGGGCGACATGGAGTCGCCCTGCTTTACCCCTACCTTCATGGCGATGTCAGCAGTGAACCCTTCTGCGCATCGCACCTTAGTCACATGAATTCCTGACCAATTCCAACATGTGCCGGTCTAACCCCTTCCGCTCCAGAACACTCAGGAGGTGCTCATGTGAAACAGTGTCAAAGGCCTTCGCAAAGTCGACGAATACAACCCCGAGGGATGACCTTTCTTGTCTGCTCAACCTCATTACGCCCTCCAGTACCGACAGGTTCTCAGAACAGCCCAGAGAGGTTATAAAGCCCCTCTGGCGCGGATGGATAGGACACGCCGCCGTCATCCTAACCGTCAGGATCCGCGAGAAAAGCCTCAAAACCAAAGACCCAACCGTGATGGGACGCCACTGGTTGACGTCCCCGAGCCGGCCGGGGTCAGTGGTCTTAGGTATAAGTACCATGCAGCACTTTTTGAAGGCCCCCGGCAGAGTCCCCGAGACCAACCATGTGGAGTACATGTGTGCCAACTTCTCCCCTTTAGGGTCCCAACCAAGTAGCAGGGACTTGGTTATCCCATCAGGACCTGGGGAGGAGCGGCCCTTGACAGCTCGCAAATTCTTCATGACCTCCAGAGGCGTCACCAGGTGACAGAAGACTGTGTTATCAGCCCTTCCGAGACCACCAAACGAGCCGAGCCCCCGGAACGGTCTGACGTCACCCCACCTGCCCTCAAACACCGCAGTGATTTCAGACAGCGGGACCGGGCATTTCTGCCCAGTTTGCCCATCCAGGACAAGAGACGCCAACTTCGCCCTGTCTTTCTGATATAAGCGGAGCAGGCGTTGGCGGGAAACACGCCTCAGCCTACACCGCCTGACTGAACCAGTGGCTGGTCGCCCAGCCGGCCTCTTAGGAGCAGAAGGTCCAGCTCCCATCTCCCGGCCCACCTCTCAGATCAGAATGGAGGAGGCGGCCGCGATTGCTTCCTGAGAACAATCGCCCTCTTGAATGGGGACCTCGTCAGACTTACCAGTCAGACCCATGGCCGCAGTCTGGAGGATCTCACGAAAGGCATCCTCGACCGTCTGCCGCTTGGGTCTCCGCGCCCACCGATGCCTGCGACTGGTTAAGTCTCCCCAGTGTCCGAATGGCCTTGCTCGAGAGGCCGCACCTTGACCGAATGTGCCCCTTAGCCTTCCCGGTGTCACGGTTAGTGGCCACCGACCCTGATGTCGAGGGCATATCCTGACAGCCGGGAGTCAGCTCGTTGACCTCCTCAGGCCTCCGCTGACCAACACCATCCCGACGCCGACCATGACCGCCAAGCCTAGACCCTTCCCGCAAGTAGGCAGCAGTGTGTGCTTTAAGCTTGTGCTGGGACCGACCTCTAACCGAACGAAAGACCCTAGGGCAGAGGTTGCAGCGCAACTTGCCCACCGCCACCACGCTACCCCGACACTTGGGTAAGTGACAGGAAACCTGATGACGGTTAGGTCGTGACATCCCACACTTGCCGCAAGCCCACAGCACAGACCCCACCCCATGAACCAGACCCACTTGGGCCTCAAATTCAGGGGCAGAGCCCGGCTGCGTTCCACACAACCCACATGGTTCTAGATCAGGCAGGCAAATCGTGTACGACACCAGGCCAGCATCAGTTGGGTCCCCTGAATCGCGACTAGTTGGGGGCATTAGGTGTGATAGCACTACCACTGGACCCAGGCTTTGATTCATCCAACACCTTGGATCGCTGTACCCGAGCGGTGGGCTCGCCATCGGACGGCCGAGCTGAGGACCGCTTGCGTTTTTTGGGGCTGCGAAAGCCCATCACCCCACCTGTCGACATGGGGCGCCCCTCTACCTTAGAACCTGTACCAACGCTCAGGCTTGGGGACGCAGAAGTCTCCTTGGCCAACAAGTGGCTAGGGTAAGGGGCTACGCTAGGGCCCGGGGAAGGAGCGTCCGCACTCCCCAAGCCCTCCCTCTGCCCATCTCCCGAAACGGGGAAGGTGAGTGTTCGCCTCCACGACGAAGACAGACGGACACGGCACCTAAAGGACTTAGGCGTGAACCCAGCCCCCCAGGCACTGGCCGGCGCCCCACCATGAAGGTTACTGTCACCAGCGTTCGATAGAAGTGGGAAGGTACCTAGGGATGGGCCCCGGAGGGCTTCACCCCTGGTAGACCGAAGATTGTACCGACCTTGGGGGGGGGGGGAGAACGAGTTAAGGCGCCAGGCCAAAGAGGGCGACAAGCCCCTCGACCGGCTCCAGTTCCCCGCACCCCTCCCGGGCCGACACAGGCACCGCCACCTCTGGTCCTGACCATCATGGTCCTTCTGGTATCAATGTTGCTGGAAGAAGGGGCGGAATCCCGGTGAGGGGAAGCCACGCTCCCGGGACCCTCTCCAGCTGTCTCTCTCAAGGAGGGATGGCCATACACAACAGGCAGGGGCGAGAGATGAACCCGACACCGGAACGGCCGGGGGGTTAGCCCGGGGTCCCAGTGACCAGCCGCCCCCACCCCACCTGAGCGCTCGCCATCAGCAATCGAATGGAGCCAGGTGCCAGGGAAGGGAAGCCCCGCAGCATCCCTACGGCGTCTCCGCAACAGGTACCGCCCCTGGATGGGGGACAGCCATTTAAGGCGCCAAGCCAGAGAGGGCGGAAACCCCCTCCAACCGACGGCCGCTGCCCCCACCCCTGGAGCGGCATCGACGGCTGGACTCCGAGACCGGAACCGCATCCTGAAACCTCGGGGATAAGTGTGAGAAACTCACAAGTCCAACCAGGGAAGTTAGATATCAGAGAACCAGAAAACTAACAACCCAACGCACCAACCGAGCTACTATCCAAAAATACTGTCACGCTTCTAGGATAGCGGGTCTTGCACCCTGACCTACCCAGCACCGAATCCAACTGCCGCACGGAATGCACTATCTCTGTTCTGCCCTAAAGGCCGACCAAGGGAATATAACAAAGACGAGCAGCCGGAACGAACGCACATTTGCCAGGTAGGACAGGAAAAAGCTGGGGAAATTATGGAACATCTTAGCCATCTGGACAGATGTTGCCCGCGGACCACCACGAGGAGGCGAGTTCCAACCGACTGAGCCCATGGTACCCCGCCGCCATCGGAATGTACCAGGGCGAAGCTGAACGTGCCCATCCCCGGCACACGTCCAACTAAGAACTGCCTGGCGTGCCTATCTGCCAGCACACGCCCAAGGCAGCCCTTATTTCTGCCATTACCCGTACTGGTTGAACGTCTTCACTTTGATATTCATAGCACTGGGCAGAAATCACATCACGTACCACCGCAACTGCTATGAGGAAGCAGCGCGGCAGTCAGGCCTGGGGAAGGTGCCTGCCTATCTCCAGCACAAGCACCTTAATGGAAGTACATGCCTATCACCAGCACATGCACTGCGGACTGGAGGGTGAGACTGCGGACACACTCCCAGCTCTGTGTGTATCCGGCCAATGTGACTATCACATCGCGTCAACACCCGCCATGGGCCTTCGCGATGCTTTGTTTTAATTAAACAGTCGGATTCCCCTGGTCCGCACCAGTTCTAAGTCAGCTGCTAGGCGCCAGCCGAGGCGACCCGCTGGGACCCCCGCGCGAACAGGGGCCCGACGGGTGCCGTAGCTGCGGAGATCCGTGAGAAGGGCCCGACGCGCATCCAGAGTCGCCACCGCCGACCGCCATATCCGATCCCCTCCGCCGGCTCGCCTTCCGCACGGCGTCGGACACCGCCCCGCAAAAACCCCCGCCCGGCGACGCACGAGGCGCCGCGGACAAGCTTCGGAACAGAGGATCCCCTGGAGCCACTGAACGATAATCTGGAACAAAGGTATGAAAAAACTGTCCAGAACGCCCCCGTGGGGTTGACCTTTGACCTTTCCCAAGGTCACAGGGGTCTGAAACTTTGTAGTCTTGTCACCTGTGGCGCCCTGATTTGCATACTCAAAGGTCGGCCCCCTACCTCAAAGCGTTGCCGAGTTATTAAAGGAAACGCAGTACTTTTTAAAAAACGTGTGTTTTCAGCCGCTGCGTGGCGACCTTTGGCCCCAGGGGCCCCAGGGGCCCCAGCTTCGGACCAGAGGATCCCCTGGAGCCACTGAACAATAATCTGGAATACAAAAACGGGAGGCCTCTATCGGTCTCCTCGAGTCCCAAGTCCGTAGACCCTCCGTGCCACAACGGGACAAGAAAATCCTAGCAGAGGGCTGTGTGGCGCACGACATAGTCAAGAATCAGGCAGAAATTCCAACAAACGGCTTTGCTGGCGTTGTTTGACCTTTACTCATTTTCATTGAAAACGAGTCTGAAACTCGGCATGCTCGATCCCCCTGACCTCCTGATACACATACTGTAAGGTCAGCCTCCTAGCTCAAAGCGTTGATGATTAATTAAAGAAAAGACAGTGCCTTTTGACAATAAACGTGTCGCTTTTGCCGCTGCGCGGCGGCCTTTGACCCCAGGGGCCCCAGGTTCGGAACAGAGCCACTAAACGATAATCTGGAAGAAAGGTATGAAAAAACTACCAGAACGCCCCCCCTAGGGTTGACCTTTGACCTTTCCCAAGGTCACAAGGATCTGAAACTTTACACTTTGGTCGCCTGTGGCGTCCTGATGCACATACTCAAAGGTCAGCCCCCTACTTCAAAGCGTTGATGAGTTGTTAAAGGAAACACAGTACTTTTTAAAAAACGTGTGTTTTTGGCCGCTGTGCGGCGACCTTGACCCCAGGGGCCCCAGCTTCGGACCAGAGGATCCTCCGGAGCCACTGAACAACAATCTGGAATAAAAAAACCCCAAAGTCCTGTCGTTTTCTTAATTGGCGGCCCGCCTCGGATCAGGACCCCTTCCGGTAAGTTTCGTGCCCAAGTGTCCCAAACCGACCGAAAAGTGCCCCAAACTGAAGGGGGGAGGGGGCCCTTCCGATTCACAAGCGCCCTCTCCCCCGGGTTCCCTATGGTGGCGATTGCGAGGATAAAGTGGCCAATTCAGAATCCGGCCCAAGTTTCCCTAACTATCCATCATACAGTTCCAGCCTCCAGTATCTAGCCTCCACAACCCTTTAATGCAGTGAACCCTTCATGTAAAGAAAGAAATGATCCCTGACTTACTTTAATTTCCCTTTTGTATTGTTCATTCTAGCTACTGAGTATTCAAAGGAAGCGGTTTCTCCAATTCAGTGACTTCTGGTATTTTTGTGTTCTTCCATGGGCTTGTTCCATTCAATATCCAAGTGTTTTAATTTTAGGTTTTGCAGGTGAGAATACATATTAGTCAAAAAGGGTATTTTCAAATTGTCTTTGTCAGTTTTTAAAGTACAGGCTGTGAAAAGAAATCTCTATACTGAGACATCTATACAAGTCAGTTATCCATAGATACAGAAATCTCTTCTATAAGTTTGCAATGCTTTATCTGTGTGCATCTTCATCTGTCAACAAACCTCCGGACTCAATCCCTGAGGGGCCTGCTGCCTCTCCCTGGTCCTCAACCGGCCCTGCTTCCAACTCTCTGTACCCTGCGGCCCTATCCTCAACTCCCCGACCCATGTTCCCGCTGGTCTCCCTCGGGGTTATGAAGGGGTCGAGGAAAGAAAGGGCCGCAGAGTACTTCCACCTCTTCACTGGCCCTGCCGCTGCCCCGCTCTTTTTCTCTGCCTCCTTCCTCTTTTCCTTTAAATAAGTGTCCCTGAGGCTCTTCCATTTCTTTCGACATTGATCCACTGACAAAAAACACAGTCGGTAACAGACAAGTAGGCCTACGTTATGGTGGGGAAGCCGGCTGTGATAACTGGAGCTAAGCTAGTGCTAACGTTAACGTTCATAGTACAACCATTCTGCAAACTAATAAAAGACACTTATTTACAGAACTTACCGGGTACACCAGTATCCTCGGCGACTTTCACCCAAACCTGCTCCTTTTTGTTGCAGTCTCTGTAGAGTAGACATGTTGTATCGTAGAGCTCCGGGTAGCCGCACACCGCAATCACTATTTTCTCCTCCATCTTGGCATCAACAACTGGACATCAGGGCGTGAAGACGCCAGTGACGTTGGGAGAATCTCAACGCTGATTGGCTTTCGCGGTACAGCGTCACGCGAATTCGCCTCAAAAGTTCAATATTTTCAACTCAAACGATAAGGCATTGGACACAAATTTGGCGTCTATCGCGCCTCGTCCATCGCGTCGCACTAGATGCGTCTATCGTGCCACCCGGCGCGAATTCGCGTCTAATCGCGTCTTTGCATTGACTTTGTATATAATCTTGACGCGCGAATTTGCGACTTCGCATTTGGTGTGAACGCACAGTAATACATCACTAATATTTCAAAGGAATAAATTACTTATTTACTTACTTATTCATACTTCAAAAACAGCAGCAATAAGTGATTAACATAGGGGGGGATCAAAATAAAATAAAAAAAATAAAATAAAAATCAACCAGCCACCCTCCTCCCCTGACAAGTAAAGAACAGTCCCTCTATAAGTAAAGAACAGTCCTTAAAGTGCGGTGAGCTTTGTGGACCGTTACCTGCCACAAAGAGAGAAACGTGAACGGCTTGTTTCTCCTCTGACACGCCTAACGCCCCCCGGGAAATCATAAACGGGCAAAGAGGCGGGCCGAAGGAAGCCTGGTTGCTTAAACACGCCCACCTCGCTCGGCGCTGCTAAGTTAGCTAAGGCTAACAAGCTAAGCTAACAAGCCACGATGATAAGAAGCTACGCTACTTTGGCTAGCCCTGTGGTGTTGGCTGCTCCCGCTTGGTGCCAGCTCCCTCACAAAACTTAAGATAAGTTGAGTTTAGCTTAAACTAAAGTTTTTCAACAAACCTTGAAACAATGATTCAGCTGTTAAAAAAACATTTCAACAATTTTTAAATATATAATATATATATTTATATATTTATATAATATATGTATTTATTACACTCATTTTACTTTCATATGCAATGTGGAGCACTGGTGACAGCATGATGAAGGAGGACCTGCACCAACTTCACCTCCAGCATCTTGGCATTAAGATAGTATTTTCTTCACTGGCCCAAAGGTGCAGGTGGGAGGCTGGTGGCAATCCAGCAAAGATTTTTTTTTAAATATATATTTGCATGCTCCATCCAGAAAAACATATTAAACATACACAAGATAACATTAAACACAACATTAAACATAGACAAAATAAGTTGAATTTGTGATTGGTGAGAGATTTGAATTTGTGAGAGACAACAATAAAGTGTATTTTGAATGAAATACGGTGGACTTTTTCATCCCAGCAAACACGGACGGACCCGGACCTGTCCGAGAGAGCCCAATTGGGTTGTGATCATGTCAAATCACAACTAGTCCGATCAGGCCCAGAATATGAGCTTATCACAACCAATTACTTGCGCACGGACGGACCAGTACAAGTCCGAGAGAGCCCAGTGGGGTCGTTATCGAGTCATATCATGACCAGTTACATTAGAACATTAGAGACTATCACCCTATCTCTATTATATATATGTATTAATTAATGTATTTATTTATTCATGTGATTTGGTGAAGACGTACAAAAACTTTTTAGATTGCTACCGAGGTTTGAGTCTTCTTGGCGATTGGTGAAGAAAGTGGGCGTGATCTGACCTACGACCCAGCACGTGATGCAATTCTCCAACTTGCTGCAGCACATTCACTTACGCCACAGAGACGAGGAGGACTCAGCAACTCAGCAAGCAAACGCCACCAACAGAGCTGTTAAGTAAGTAACCTTACACTATTTTCATTATTTCGGAGTTTGATTTAAGTAAAATAATACTGTCGAAAGTGCTAGCTGAATTAAGAAGAGTATCCCGTCAACTAGGCCACAAAGGCCTGCTGCTAGCTGCTAGCAGCATTCTGACCGCACTCAGTCAAACACAGGGAGGCTGAGAAAATAAAAATTAAAGTTCCTAAATTCTACTTTTTTTATGTTGAATTAAGCTAAATAGCTGCTAAGTAAGCGTACACCATAATAACGTTAACCATAATGTTATTTGCTTGCTGAATTGCGAAAAACTAGTTCGTCGACTAGGCCGTAATGGCCTGCTGCTAGCAGCATTTCAGCGCACTCAGCTTAAAGGTAGAGTCTGGAGGTTTGATCATTGCAGTTTGTAAACAAAACATTCAAACTGGGCCCCTCCTCTCGGGCTCAACTGTGTGACCTGCCCCTAACAGCAGCAGTTGTCAGGACCGCAATGAAAAGGAAATACAGTCCGAGAGAAGCACTAGAGCGGCGGGCTGATACCCAGCCGTCACCAACAGCTGGCGCCTCAAGTGTTATGCTGTAACGAGTAGGAGGACCATTGTGGTGAGCTGGGAAGCGTGTGTTAGCGGCGGATGCTAGCTGCCACCGCTAGTGGAAGTTAGCATCGAGCTAGCACCCGCTGCTAACACTCGCTAGCATCCGGGACAGCTAGCAGGGCTATATGTCTATGGGGCTAGCGGCTGCAGTAACAGCCCTCCTGCTCGGTGAGTTTCACTTTCGCTGCACGGAGCTTCACCTGAGCTCTGTCATTGGCTGGAGAGAAAATACGTTTCTCCACCCAGAAGCATCCCCGTGCACAACAAAAAAGAAGCAAAACACCAACATAAAGGCGGGGGGAGGGGGCTCTGCAGACACAATCATTACCACACAGGACTAGAAGCCCATAGGTGGTGTTTGAGCCGGATTTCATTTGTGTAAGTCTAGCGTTTATTCTTGAGCAAAAACCCCCAGACTCTACCTTTAACACAGGTAGGATGTAATAATAATGATGATAATGGTGTAATGTAAATGGGTATTGGGCGAAGGTAAACTAATGTTATCGATTCAAATTTAATCTTGTGAAAAAACTTTTAAAAAAATCATCAAAAAATAGTTTGGATAAGAAATGTGTTTTGTTCACAGCTCTAATAAATATTAGAGAAGGTATTATGACCAGTTAACTTCCTGACAAGTGTGGCAAGGCGAGCGGTGTATAAAAGGTTGCTGACAACGCCACCTGGGGGCTTCCACCCCAGGATATAACAAAATTTATAATTTACCAGTTTTCAATCTAGAACAAAGGCACACAGTTCGAAAAAATCCCACCGGACAAGAGCGTGATTTCCGATTATAAAAATATTTTATTAAACAATTAGCCTAAAATGAGCAACAGACTAAATAATAATAATACTAATAATAACGATAATAATGGTAAGTAGTGATATAAGGAGTTACCAAAAAGGAAAAGGAGGACAAGGCTGAGGGCTTACCATGACAGCGGTAAGGAAAAGGGGAGGGATCCAAAAACTACACTACACCCGTGACACAGCAAACCAAAACGTGAAAAAGGAACCACCACCAGGGGAACCGCTGCCGCTCTGGGTCCTCAGCACCTGTCAAAAGAAAAGGACACAATTAAAAACATGAAACCAAGGTAACTCTCAGACACACCATAACCAATATATCAGTCACCCCAAACCCAACGTAAACTATTCTAAATCACAAATTATTAAATTAAAGAACAAAAAAAAATTTCTAAACAATCAATCTAAACCAAAAACCCAATCAATAATAATAAAAAAAAAAAAGAAACAGAAAAGAAATCAACTCAGGTAAATTATTAAGTGTCTGCCACTCCAAATTAGTTAAAAGGCAGTCTTTAGAGGGGATGGCTCTGTGTCAAGGAGGGTCAGAACGCCCCCTTCCGGCTCACGTCGGCAACTTAGGCTGTACTGCCACGGCTTTGGCCGCAGTTAATGGAAACCGTTAAGAGAGTTAGTTAAGAGCCGAATCACAATTAAGGCGATTGGAGTCCCAACCGAGCCAAACCCACGGAGTAACTGCACAGGAGTAACGAGGGAGGGAAAGAGAGAAAAAGCCAAGACAGCAGCAAGGCTCACAGCGGCGAGTGACGGCCGCGCACTGCAAAATAAACAAATTAACCTAATTAGAATTTGGATATAAAACATTACAAAAAGTAACAAAAGCTACAACTAAACATTTCCAACCGGAGAGCAGGATCAAGGTGTCACACAGCGGCCGGAGGAGGAAGCCCGCAGCTCAGACTCTACCAGTGATGGCTGGGAGAGAACAATAATCAGTACACCTCACCAGACCATCGGCAGCTTAAACCAGCACTAAGTAACTTTTCAACCTTCATAAAATATTTTCATAACTTTTGTGATGATACATCGACTTACAACTAGTTGAATGACACCTCTGTCATGGCCTGAGGGGGTCTGTATTGTTTTAACTGGCACTAAGCAACTTCGAGGAGGGTGGCAGGAACCCTGCCACACAAAAAACTACAAATGTGTTGACTGCTTTACGGCATACGTCACTTCCCCCTTTCCCCATTCGTTACAAAGGCGGAAGTCGATGCGAAAGCCTGCACGCAATTACTGCTATCATGGCAGAAGCTGCAAAACAACCAAGGAAATGAAAAGTTTTGTCTGAGGAGACAAAAAAAGAAAGAGGGAGGCTACCCGGATGAAAGGACAGCCAAGGATCAACATTGGCCCGGCTTTCACTCGCTGAGCTCAAAGACGAGGAGGGATTTCCGACCGATGCTGCCTTGGCTCTGTTCCTGCTGGACTAGTAAGTAGCTTTCGATGCTCAAATCAAAATGATAACGCTGATGTGAGCTATCGGAAATATGCGTGGTAGCAATGAATAGCCACCAGCGTGATAGTTTGCAGTTCCACACTGACGCGACCAGCCACGCAACAAGCTCAAAAGTACTGTATAAAGATAAAACAATGCGATGGCTGCAAACCGCAAATATAAAGTTTGAGTAAAATATGTAGGTTCCTATTGTGGAAAGATCAGTCATACTGAATCATTGTGGTGTTATCGTGTCAGTTTGTGTGTACGTGACAGTAGTTTCTGATGATTGTTATGCAATAGTTTCAGAGAATAACAGGATTCTTGTCGTGTTTTTGTTGAGTTGACTAAAGTGATTGCAAAAGAAGTCAAACCATGTTGCTTGCTCTAAATAATCAGTAAAACAAAACCCGTGTGCAATGTGCATTGAGTTATGACTTTTCATAGTCCTGCTTATCAATAGCACCTTGTGCTGAGTGTAGCTAAAACTACAGGGATTGTTGCATGTTTAAAATTCTACATGTAATGTTTATTTAGTCAGTCCTGAAGGGTCTGTGTGTAGCTCACTTCAGTAGCACCAAGCACCTAACTTTGAAGGTTACAATCTCAGTTAGCCAGTAAACTTGACATCTTCAAGTCAGTCTGATAACAAGATATTTTTGTTATTGTTATGTGTCTATTGGACATTATGTTGTGTAAGGTGTACGGTGTTGTTCCATATTTATTTTTTTCATGTTATTATCTTTTTATATTTTATGTTGTATTGCTAATTATTGTTATTCTTATCTTATAATTCTCTAGTATAACATAGATGATGCATTTTATTACAGTGTGATGTTTATATAGTGCCTTTATTTCCAGTGTGTATACTTTTGTTTGTCTTGCATTACTCTTTATCCATATAAATTTCTTACATGTTATTTCTCTACAGCTATCAAAAGAAGCAAGTAACGTCTACTCCCCACAAGCAACACCTCCAACCGCTACAGCCTATAGTTTCCAGCTTTACAGAAGAGTCGGATCATGTTAGGTACTTTGTGTTTCCCAGGGCCTGCATTTGTTTGTTTTGGGCAACGTTTAGTATTTTTCAACATGTCCTATTTTCTGTTTTGACTCAGGGGAGAACCGATAGAGGGTGTCCAAATGCTGGAAGAAGGCGCTGCGGCAGAATCTTACAATCTACTCTATCTGCAGCATGCATTCTCTGAGTGTTGTGGAGGAAGAAGAGCGGCATGACTCTCCAGATGACTCCAGATAACTTCTAACATTGTCACACAGATTATTCAGTGTTTCTTATTTTAACTGTCATAGTTTATTTTTTATCCTGCTCTATTTATCCATGTACATGCATCACACTCCCCTTTTGTTTTGTTTTTTTATTCACAGTAATTTTTTTCAGCTGTCACTGTCGTTCATTTACTACCACTGTAATACAGTGTTGTTGTGCCATTTATTTATTCAAATCATACACATACCCCGTCATTGCAAAAATGCACATTGCATTTATGCCACTCTTTTTTTTTCATGATATTTCTTGCGTAACACTGTGCATGTGCCTGGAAATGTTTTTCTTTTTTCTCTAGGTTGTATGTTTTACTTGTTACTTCCTTTACTGTGAAGGGACAAGTGGCAAAATAACAATTTGAATGTGTTGAATGTGACAAAGTACTTGAATTTTGACAACTGTGAAAGAGGGTGTAGAAATAAAAGTTTGTCTGGGTCTGTCTGGGTCTCGGGGTTCAAGTCCTCTGGTGTCCTACTTCTTCCCCTCCCTCTCCCTCTCCCTCTGCCTGCACCTACTCCCCTCGCCCCTCTGCCCCTGCCTCTGCCAGCACTAGTGTGTGGGGGCTCAAACTGGTGGAAGTAGTGTCCGGGACAGCAAATTCCTGATAAAACAACAGACAGAAATGTTATGTAACAAATATAAAAAATTTTGATGTTCAATAAGCATCAGAATCATATTGAACTTTATTGCCGAGGACATACAGGAATTCGTCTTGGCTTTTAGTAATTCAAAAATGACAGTGACAATAACAGACTTGCATAGAGTAATTTTAGTAATAAATGTATGTATAATTCTCCATATAGAATCCTAATAATAGAATTATAACAGTATAGGAAACAATACAATGTGAAGAAACTGTTTAGAATGAACAGTAGTACTTTCCCTGAGAGACTGAACTGTATATTCGTGCGCATTTTACAGGGTTGATATTCAGGCAATGCGGCACCTTCCTGCCGGTATCTGTACGTGTGTTTACTGTGAAATGATCCAACATAACGTTTTATTTATCTGTTTCAAGGCTCAACTCGTCAGCCGCCGCTGACAAGTCGGGTGAGGGGGGGCGGTGGGGGAATACGGCACTAAACCAAAGTTAAACGTTTCTTATTTTCAGCGTCATCATATGATATTGTTTAGCCACAATTACATTCATTACCTCATCGCTATTCATCCTTCACACAGCCACTGGAAACAGCAATGTAGCTCAATCCAACTACAGGCGACCGGGAGATCAGGATTTTACGACACTATGCGCTGGTCCTCATGGGAAATGTGGTCTTCCTTCAGGCAAAACACTACCGCTTTGGACCACTGGCGCCGCCAAAATCAACCAAAACTGAAAGTTCTTAAGGGTTGCTTTAATATAAATGGCAGACAACTACGCGTCTTACCCACAGAGAGCGCACCGCGCGCGCACAGACCAGAGGGAGAAAGCCCTGCTCCCGGCAACTAGTGATGTTACGCTCGAGCCAGTTTGTTCGACACAGAGTCAAGCTTTTGAAGCGCAAGTGTTCCGATGCAGTGTTTGATCCCTGCTTCAGCACGCCCACAATCACGTGACTACTGGGAGCGAGGCCTCGTTACAGGCAGTCCCAATGGTCTTCCACTTAGATGCAGTTCTGATTCACAGCCAGCAGATGTCACTCTTTTGACTGTATGAAATGCTTCGAAGCAGTGTGTCATTCTTGAAGCAGGTGTGTCAAAGTGGTTCAATGCTTCATGAAGCTTCGATTTCACCATCACTACCGGCAACCCCACACTGCTGGACGGAGCGAAACTGGGGTAAACACAAGGCCCACAGCACTGAACAACTCAAGTGGAGCAGAGCATGCATACCTTTGTTTTGAAACCCGATCTGCGAACCAGCGAGATGCCGCCACACACGGCTGTCGGCTCCGTGAAGGAGGGAGAGGAAGCGGAAAAGGAAGAGGAAAGGTACGACCGGGTCTATTTATAGGGGATCGTTCGCCAATTGTCTGCCACACTGCCCCTCATGGTAGGGGAGTGTAGCGCTATCCTGCCACACAAGTTTAGTTTAGTTTATTCGGATCCCCATTTGCAACAGCTACTCTTCTTGGGGTCCACACAAACTTAAAAATACATACAATATAACTTAAAATAAAATGGCAAGAAATTCATAATCTATACTTAAATTAAAGATTTAAAAGCCCTAGCAGTTTTGAATACATAATTAATTAAATTATCAATTACAATATATTTTTTAATCAAATTCAAATTAAATCAAAATAAAATCATTAATTTCCTAATAATTTAAATTGTAAATTAAAACCAAAGTGTGGAGATCTTGCAATAAGAGTTTGAATATACTATTTCTTTGTTATCTGTTTTAATAACATCTGTGTTGTTTTTTTTCTTGCAGGATCACAAAAGACAACAAAGAGGTAGGTCATCATAACATTTCAATGGATAAGCAACTATAACCTTGACTGGAAACGATCTAACAAGCGGCTCAGATTTTTTGTTGAGGCAGATGATGACATTGATACATTAGACAGTGACACGTCAGGAGAGGGTGATAAAGCACCAGAGGGCGCTACCACTAGTGAGAGCAATATAGCAACAAGCGACACCTCACCTAGTGCTGCAGAAGTGGGTGGTACCACAGCTGAGGACAATGTTGTTAATCCAGTTGAGGAGTCTGATGATGACATCGCTCATGACTATGGCTTCAACGAGCACGTTTACTCAAGTGACTCTGAACCAGAACTTCTTGGTGCAGGTGCTGCTCCAGAAGTGGAAGTGCCAACGTTAGACCAAGAGCTGGCAAAGTGGGCTGTAGAAACAAGGCAAACCGATCATGCCATGAACTTACTCCTTGGCATTCTTAGAGGGCATGGGCATAACCTTCCCAAAGATAAGCGTACACTTCTTGCTACCCCACGTCAAGTTGAAGTAAAGGACAAATGCAATGGCCAGTACATTTATTACGGAGTGGAACAAGGAGTTACCCATTATCTGTCTGTGTGCCCTGAGTTCACAGGAGATATAGAACTTTTTATCAGTTTTGATGGGACTCCGCTTTTCAAGTCTAGCAGAACAGAATTGTGGCCAATACTTGCCAAATTCCATGACTCCCAACCATTTCTAGTAGGACTGTATTGTGGTATAGGAAAGCCAAAGCCTGTTGCAGAATATCTGCTAGACTTGGTTGCAGAGCTGAAGCACCTGCATACCAATGGCATTATGTATGGCGGCACAATGCACAGATTCATCTTGAGGGGATTTGTGTGTGATGCACCTGCCAGGGCCTTCCTCAAAAACATAAAGGGCCACAATGCTACTGAGGGCTGTCAGTGTTGTGTGGAAAAAGCAGCAAGGTCAAATAACAAACAAACATTCCTGTCCACAGCCACTCATGAATCTGATCTGATCTCTGATCTCGGTTTCAGTCAGCTTCAGTACCCACAGCACCAACCGGGCCCATCTCCTTTATTCGATGCTGGCATACTCTGTATTCAACAGTTTCCGTTGGATTATATGCACCTTATATGCCTGGGAGTGACAAAGAGATTGCTTCATTTTTTGTTATGTGGCCCCGATGTCGGTAGACTTAGACCAAGAGTGAGAGAGCAGATATCTGAAAGACTGGTAATGCTGCAGGGTGCCATACCAGCTGAGTTTGCCAGACAGCCACGTTTTCTCAAGGAGCTCGACCGACGGAAGGCAACAGAGCTACGGCAGTTCATTCTCTACACTGGGTCTGTTGTTCTCAGGGGTGTAGTTGAAGATGCTTACTATGAGCATTTTTTGACTCTCTCAGTTGCCACATCCATTCTCCTGGAGTACAATGAACATTCGATGAGGCATGTGGCAGACGATGCTGCATATTTTGGCAGTTCATTAAATGACATCTCCTGCTTCCCCTTTGAAAACCACCTCCAGAGCCTGAAGAAAATGGTCAGGAAGAGCTGCAACCCAATTGCACAGATAACCAAGAGAGTGGCTGAAAGACAGCATGTTCAGAGTGACATACTGCGCCCCAAACACAAAGGTCACTTTGTTTCAGCAAAACCACCGAATTTCTGCTTCCTCCTGAAGAACGAGGACTTTGTCTTTGTCCGACAAAACAGACCAGAAGGCACGGTTGTTGTAGACCTCATTTCACAGGACAGTGCAGAGGACCTGTTTAAAAAACTGTGCAACTCCAAAATAATCAATGTTGCATACATAAAACACAGCGTTTTGAATGGAGCTACAAGACAGTTATTTCACAAAGTTGACCTTTACCGGAAGTGTGTCTGTCTTCCACATTTGGAGGGCTATGCTGTCTTCCCCCTTCTCCATATCATGGAACAATGAAGCAACCCTAAAAGTAAGATGATGCATAAATCAAATATTCCAACATATACTGCTGGTACCAATAAATAGTAATAAAAAGTAATAACTAATATAGTAACACAATTACACTAACTTGTTTTCCTACTAACCCTTTAACCACTTGGAGGAGGATGACTGTTAAATGTGAAGCCTAAGGGCTACTGGGTAGGCTGAAGTATGTTGAGAGACCCATAGATGAGGTCAAGTTCAAAAAGCAGAGCAGTTTTATTTTCTTTCCATTTCTTTGCAGATTTCATATATGGTTTCTTATATGTGTGGTTTAAGCTCTGCAAATAGAGAACAAAACGATTAACATAGGTTCAAACATGTCAACAGAAATTGTGTGCAATAATAAAGTAACTCAAATATTAAACAAGGAATTCAACTTATACTTAGGACGCACACATGGCTGGGGTCAAAAAGAAAGAACAAAGAGAGGCAGGCAGTATATATAAGCTCTCAGCAGGTGACATGATTGCACCTGAGGTGGGTGTGTCCTTCTCAGGTAGGAGCGCTTGTATTCCCCTCCTGGCCTTCAGTGAGATCATGTGACCTCTAGATTGGGACTATTGACAGCCGCCCCCAAAACGGATGTTTTGAAACACAAAGTCACCACTAATCATCCTCCTTTATCTCTGGGAGAGGTACCAGGCGGGCAACGGGATGGTGGTAAGTCTGATCCTTTACTTTGATCTCGGCGGTCCTCACACGGCCATCTGTTCCAGGATGGGTCTTTGTTACTCGTCCCACAGGCCATAGGGAACGAGGAAGTTGAGGATCGACAACCATAACCACTTGTCCCAGTTTTAAGTTCTCCTTGTCAGTGTTCCATTTTAGTCTTGGTTGCAGGTCTGGAAGGTGATGCCTGATAAAGCTTGTCCAGAAGTGATAAGCTAGGATTTGAGTGTGGCGCCAGCGTCTCTTCCCTATCAGCTGATTGTTAGCATACACAGCCTGAGGAAGTGATGCATCCCGCCGTCCCATCAAGAGCAGATTTGGGGTGACAGGGTCTAGATCGGCGACATCTGAGGATATGTTTTCAAGAGGCTTTGAATTAAGGATCCCCTCCACCTCTACTAGCACAGTATGGAGTACTGGTGCAGGTACAGATTGGCTGCCTACAACCACACTCAGAGCATCCTTCACAGACTTAATTTCCCTCTCCCAGGTTCCACCGAAGTGTGGAGAGCTGGGGGGATTGAAATTGAAAGTCACCTGTTGTTGCTGCAGCTGCTCCTGACGGGCAGTGGCCATATCACAGAATGCTCTTTTTAGCTCAGTGTATCCTCCTCGGAAATTGGTGCCACAGTCAGCCAGGATTTCATAGGGCTTACCCCTTCGTGCCACAAAACACCAGAAGGCCATCAGGAATGCATCCGATTCTAGACTTTCCAAGATGTCCAGATGGACACATCTTGTGGTCATACATTTGAAGAGTATTCCCCAACGTTTCTCAGACCTTCTGCCTACTTTTACAGTGAATGGCCCAAAGCAGTGTACACCAGTAGACCAGAAAGCTGGCTTAAACAGACGGAGTCTAGCTGGTGCTAAGTCAGCCATCTTGGGAACATTAGGCGTGGCACGCCATCTTTGACACTGTGGACAAGACCGTTGGTGTTGATGTGGTGGTGGTGATTGCTGCTCTTCCTCTCAGTAGCCAGTACCTCCGCCGCAGCTCAGCAAAGAGTCGTTCAGGTCCTGGGTGAAGGAGATTTTCATCATATTCCCGAATTTGAAGTTTGGTAACTGGGTGACAGGAGTCCAACACGATTGGATGTATAGTGTCAGGGTCAAGATTCTCTGCTCTCCTGAGCCATCCGCCAACTCTGATGAGACCAAGAACCTGGTCTAGCTCTGGGGCTAAGGATGATAACTTGCTGGAAGAGGGGAAAGCTTTGTCCAATTGGAGCGCTGATAAATCAGATGGAAAACTGTCCAATTGGGCCTTTCTCAAGAGAAGGATCTCAGCCTCCAGCTGTTGTGGAGAGGTTGGATTGGGAGCAAGTAGAGGCATAGCCGCAGCAATTGCATCCTTCCATGTGCTGCACTGAGAGACGTCCAATTTGTGTGAAACAGCAGATACAGAGATGTTGAGGAAGCTGGATGGCTTTTTAACCTCACTAATGTCCTCTTCACCTTGTGTAGTGGGAAGGCAAGGCAACTGGGAACGGTCAAGAAGAAGGAAGGAGGGTCCCAGACACCATCTCTGTGGTTGGGTCAGTTCAGAGAGCGTTTTTCCTCTGGTGATGTCATCAGCAGGATTGAGGGAACTCTTTACATATCTCCAGTCCTCCGCATTTGTCAATTCCTGGGTCTCAGTGATTCGCGTGCCAACAAAGACTTTGTAACGGCAAGAGTCGGATTGTAGCCATTGCAGAACGGTAGTGGAGTCACTCCAAAAGATGGTCTTGGGTATTGGCAGGGTGAGTTCCTGTTTGACCATTGTAGCCAACTGTGCACCACTAAGAGCAGCACACAGCTCTAACCGGGGCATGGAGATTTGTTTTTTAGGTGACACTCTGGTTCTGGCCATGATGAAGGCGATTGATACCTGGCCATGCTGGTCTTCAGAGCGAAGATAAGCCACTGAGCCATAAAATCTCTCTGAGGCATCGCAAAATATATGCAATTCTCTGTTCATGCACTGCAGGTCAAGAGAGGATGGTTCATAGCATCTGTGAAGTGTCACTTCTGAGAGCATGTTAAGCTCGACTTCCCAGGCAATCCAGCGTTCTGCAAGGCTAGCAGGTTCGATGGGATCATCCCAGCCTCTCTCAGTCTTCCACAGATCCTGCACCAATATTTTTGCCCTAGTGGTGAATGGAAGAATGTATCCAAGGGGATCATACTGACTTGCAAGGGTTCTGTAGATCTCCCTCAGAGTGGGAGCTGTAGGATGAGGGGAGTCAAGGATCCTGCACTTGTACCCCAAACGATCAGTGTGGCAGTTCCACTGGAGTCCTAGCGTGGGCTCCTGTGGGTCATTTGTGCTGTGGGAGAGCCATAATTTACACGACTCAGACCGGGCTGAAGTGGGCAGATGTTGTATGACCGATGGAATGTTGCTTGCCCACTGACGGATTTCAAATGCTCCACTGGCTAGGAAGCTCCTCAAGTTGTTCACAAAGCATCAGGCAGCATCCGGAGATGGAAAACTTTGCAGGCAGTTATCCACATAGAAGGACTGTTCAATGGACTTTCGGAGCTCATCCTCCTCCTCAGGGTGATCCCTGGCATGGCGCTGTGCAGCATAAATGGCACAGCAAGGGCTGCATGTTGTTCCGAAAGGTAAAACTTGCCATTCATAGATGTTAGGTTCTTCATGTTGGCAAGCTCTCCAGAGGAAGCGGAGGAGAGGCTTGTCCTTAGGAAGTAAGCGCACTTGATGGAACATGGCTTTGATGTCACTGGTGACTGCGACTTGTTGCTGCCGGAAGTGAAGAAGCACGCCAACTAGGGATGCACCAAGAATTGGGCCTGGTAGAAGGTTACCATTCAAGCTCTGACCTTGGTGCTGGTAAGAACAGTTGAACACAAGCCTGTGCTTTCCCCTGTACTGTCTGACCACATGATGAGGGAGAAACCAAGACTCCACTGCGTTGGGATCAGAGCCTGGCTCTAGTTGGGTGACATAACCAGCGTCAACAAGTTTGCAAACTTCCTCGGAATGAACTTGTGCCAAAGGCGGATCTCTCTTCAGGCGCCGTTCAGTGCTCAAGAGAAGGGGGAGAGCAGATGACTTTGTGGCATACAAAGAAGGAAAATTGGGATGACGGAGTAACGGAGTAGCATATCGCATCTGTCCATCAATGTTGACTCTTTCAGTGAGAGAATCAAGGAGGTAAAGGGCATACATATCAAGTTTGGATCGGGTGACTTCCTTTTCATTTCGATGAGGGAAGGAATCCAAGGAATCCAATTGCCACAACTTTGCTACGTTCCTCATGAGTTCGGTTGTTGCTGTTGAGGAAGGGGTAGCAGCAAAGTAGGATTGTTGCCCTTGTGTGGTGGGCAGGTTCAGTCCTGAAGGCCCTTGCATAGCCCATCCCAGGGCTGTACAGACTCCGTATGGGGTCCCTGGAGGGCCAGTATGGAAAGTTACTGTGGCTCCTTTCACTTGCAGAACATCTTGTCGGATGGTTTGTATACTGAGGACTTCAGGATTACCATTAAGGCCAAGACATTTGGCAGCTTCAGTTAAGATAATCGATCGTTCTGAGCCATCATCCAAAATGGCATATGTCTGAAGTTCCTTGTCTTGGCTATACAGTACAACTGGGACAACCTTCAAGATGACTCGAGGGGATCTGTTAGGACGGTCAAGGTAGTATTGCGGAGCTGGTGTGCTGACCATCATGCATGTGTTGTTAGTTAACGGAATGGTGTCATGGAGAATGGTTAAGTGGATCTTGTTACAGGCTGCACAAGGCCTTTTCAGCGTACAAACATCTGGAGAATGAGTCCTGCAACATTTCCAACAACGCTTATTTTCCTTTATCCACTTAACTCTCTCTGCAGTGTCAAGCTTGGAAAAGTCAGTACAGCTGTTCAGAAAGTGTTCTTTCTTATTGCAGAATGGACGGTAAGGAAAGAATTTGGTTTTACCAGCTGGTTTCTTGGTTGGCTTGGAATAGGTAGTGGTCTCCAAGTTAGGTTGGGACTCCTTGGCAAGATACACCGTAGCCTTCCTGACATTCTCCTTCGGGGGTTGCCCAGGCTTGTACTTTGAAACTTCCCTCCTTTTAGAATCTGCGGAGTTCAGAACAGCTCTCTGAGCTAGGAGCCGTGCATGTGCCTTGTCCTGCAGCCATACTGAGAAGTCTTCAAGTGTGTAAGTTTGCTGAACTCTGTCACCAAGAGTGCCCCGCTGCAAGCAGTATTCAATGAAGGAATCATGGTAAGTACCAGGTAATTTGCTGAGTAATTTGTCAACATTTGAACCACATTTCTTCTCAGTTCCATTATTTCCCTCTGTGGACTTGAGCAAACCAACCAAGGACTGGACAGACAAGAAGAAGTCCTCAAAAGCATCGACATCTCCACTCTTCACTGGTTGGGAGTTGAGGATGAGGCCAATTTCACTCTGGATAAGTTGACGTGGCTGACCATATCTAGAGTCTAAAGCCCTCATAGCAGAGGTGTAAGGCTGGTGTTTGGTGGCTGCATGAGACCTGGAGGACCCACCTGAGGCTCGGGTCTTGGTCGTGACGGTTGAGGGAGACCAAAAGGAATGGCACCAAGGGAATGAGAAGTAGGGGGAATGTGAGAAGGACTTGAACTCACTCGGATCTCCCCACTCAAGTCGGTGTGTTTCTCCTTAAATAAAGAAGAAACGAGCTTAGCCTCCTCCAGATCTCACTCAGCTTGTCTAAGCTTCCTTGCTCTAGACAGATGGTTGGTGAGACACTCCCGGCTTCATACAGCTTCATGGGCCTGGTCATCAAGCCGCCTACAAAAGCTTTCAGTCTCCTCTTCCTCATGCTGCTGCTGGCGGAGTTCATCCAGCTCCGTCTGTCTCAGTTGTTCCTCCAGAGTCGCTGACTGTGCAGGGTTGAGCGCCTCTCTCAAAGCCTGACTTGATCTCTGGCTGCGGGATGACGAAGAACTGCTGACTGAAACCTCTTGTGTCAGTTGAGGTGGCAGTCCTCGTTCATTTAGTTTGCTTGTAAAACCCATTTCATAGTCCTTAATGTGGGATGGCAGTCTCCTGTGCCTTGTGCTGCTCCTAGTACTGGGGGCTGTCTTGGGCACTTTAGGTTGAGCTCCAGGGTCAAGTAGAGTTGGCGCTGCAGTGGCTCCTTGCAAAATGGACAGTTAAACAAGTGTTTATAACTGTCAAATTCAAGAGGCCTTCACTAATTCTTTGACATCTTGGGTAACAGTTAACAAATGTACGAGCATGTGTGAACATGACTGTACTTTGACTGGAACATGAATGGTTAAATTTGGTGCACTGTGTTAATTAATGTCTCTCTACTCAACTTTCTTTACAGATGATGCAGAAAGAACAAGGTTCAGGTATTTATGCACTCAAATACACATGGTTCTTCTCGTTTTATTTTGAATTATACTTGTAGTATAAATAAAAACATGGAATATGTCACAGCAGGAAAGAGACCCAAGTTTCCAAAATAGGACCCAGACTATGAGTACGGTGAGTATGTCTTATTGAATATTTTAATGTAGGCTACACATTTTTGCACAGATTTGAATGCATTATAATGAATGTAATATATTCAATGGTTGTGTGCCCTAGATCTAAAAGAGGAAGAATGTGGAAAAAGAGGGGTGAAAAGTAAGTTCATTGTGCATATGGGGCTGCAACTTCTGCCTGTTCAGATACCTTAAAAGCTGGAGCCTTGACGGCATCCAAGGGGACAGCGCCAAAGAAGACCCCAGGTAAGCTCTTTTGCAGTTTACGAGGGTCTGGTTCATGACACAACAATAATCCTTACATTAAAATAAAAATGTCAGTTATTTAAAATCCATTAATGAAAATTGACACTTTATCTATAGTTGAAGACACGGAGAGCTCAACTGGTGAAGATCCACCCTTGGCTCAAAAGAAAGGTAACCTTTTAGTCAGTTACACAACAGTAAAGACAATTGGTCCTATACTGTAATGTTAAAGTTAGTTGTATTGCCAGAAAAAGTTATGGTTGATGTCAAAAAAAGTTTCCTGTTTGATGGGACAACTTCTGTCTGTTCAGATACCTCAAAAGCTGGAGCCTTGAATTTGAAGAAGGCACCCAGGGGGACAGCACCAAAGAAGACCCCAGGTAAGCTCATTGTTGGTTTAGTAGTGTTTGTGAATAGTGTCATAAATCCATTAAAGAAAAAGAAGCCCAAAGAACTAGTGCTAAAGAAGACACAAGGGCCCGTATTCACAAAGAATCCTAAGACTAAAAGTAGCTCTTAGTGTCGTTATTCTAAGAAAACTCTTGGAATTTCTCGAATTCTAAGATTTTTCTTAGAATTTTCCCTTGGTAAGATAAAAGTTATTCACAAAGCATCTTAGACCTTAAGAGAGCAAGGAGGAGGACTTTTAAGAAGCCTAAGAGTGTCTTAAACAGAGAAGATGGTGGAAAGACAGAGAGGAAGGAGAGATATTCTCTGTATATTGAACAACAGTGATTTAATAAGACGCTACCAGCTTGATCGTGCAGGGATAATGTTTGTGGTTGACCTCATCAGGGATGAGCTTACTTTTCCCACCCAGCGTAGTAACGCAATTACGCTATGAGCACATACAATTCTATAACATTCATACAATTCTTAATATCCAAGTAAGCGATGTCAGCAGCCATAGCCGAAATGGTAGGCTACAACACCCACCTGTTTGAGAAGAACTTTGCTTGTGTGCTGCAATCTCCACTCTCGCTTTGGATTGCAGCACGTACCAGCACTTCTCACACTCATCGCTTGTGCGTAAAAGGAGAGGGAACGACACATTGATTTGTCGGGCAATGCGCTCCCAAGTCTGCCTCTTCCCTCCCTTGTGCCGTGATCCCGGGACCGAATTTCCCTCTTAAAACTCCTTTGTTCTCTTCCACGAGCTGTGCCAACAGCAGGCACTGCTCTTCTGTCCAGTTCGGCTTTCTCATTCTTTTTGTCTCCATTTCGTTTGTTGTTTTGGTCTTTCTGCCAAATCAAACTGCTTTTTACAAGGAGGCCAGTAATCACAGTAATTGCTGACAGCTGAGTTTGCATCCACCATTACTATCAAATAGATTAAGTAGTAAAATTACCAGCATGGCGAGTAAACATAACAATAAGCAAATCAATATAATAATCGGCATGTGAATGAGGTACGTTCAAACATTTTGAAGCTGTGTAACAATTAATTTCATTTTGCTGAGTTTCATCATCATGACATAAATTTATTTTCACGATTACACATTTCTTAATACAGTCTAAGGTCTATGATCGGTTGATTTCACTGTCCATTCCTTACTAGGAATGCATTTGTTTTTGTTTTGTTTTTTTCTTTTTTCCTTTTTGTAACAACCAATCACAGCTTTTAGAAGACTGCGTCATACCTAGCAACGGGGTCAACCACACCTCCTCACTAAGATAAAAGTTTCTGTCCCCTCCTTGCTCAGAGTTGCTCTCAGAAACTTCTTGTCCACCATCACACTGTAACAGTCGAATATATGAAATGTGCCTTTAACATGATGTATATTGTGTCGCTTAACAGCAGCGTCATCAAGCCGCGCTTGTTAAGATTTCTGTCTGTGGAGAGTGCACCCAAACGCTGGTCGTACTACACCTATGTGCTCCCGCTTTTTATGTTTCTCAACACAACAGTAACGGTTGTAAGTACGTGTGGCAAGTGTTCATGTGTGGAATCGTAGTAGCCGTACAACCGGGCTTGGTAAGGTTGGAGTGTTTTAAGTGGACGTAAAGAATAAACGACGAGCATTTGTGAAATTTGTGAAAGTGAGTTTCTGCCTGTCCTCTATCTCCAAAGAGCTACACGGACCCAAAACCATTACAACACTCAACACCGGCTCACCACAAGGCTGTGTGCTGAGCCCAACTCTGTACTCACTGTACACCCAAGACTGCACACCTGCTCACTCCACAAACACTATTATCAAATTTGCGGATGACACGACAGTGGTGGGGCTAATATCAGGAGAAGATGAGTCTGCATATCGGGATGAGGTCCAGCGGCTAGTGAGGTGGTACTCAGCCAATAACCTAACACTAAACCACAAAAAAAACTAAAGAACTCATAATTGATTTCAGGAAGCGCAGCAGGGAACATCTTCCACTATTCATAGGGGATGAATGTGTGGATAGGGTTCAGGGCTTCAGATTTCTTTTTTATTATTATTAATCTTTATTTACCCAGGCAAGCAATTAAGAACAAATTCTTATTTACAAATGCAGCCTGAACCAAAGCGCAAAGGCTCTCTGGAGGGAGAGGGGGAGTGGATGCTAAAATAAAAAAAATAAGTTATATAAAATACACAATAAACAATTAATAAATACAATACAATAAAGGTGGAAAACAGTACAAACATGACAAGTAGGCCAACTCAACAGGTGCAAGAGTGAACTATAATTTGTTGCAAATTTTGTTTAAAGACTGTAAGTGATGTGACGACGGTAAGTTTGAGGGTGTTTTGAATGGTGTTCCAGTCATTAGCTGCAGCAAAGCGGAAAGAATTGCGTCCAAAGACTGTGCGGGCTTTGGGGATAGAGAGTTTAATGAGTTTACTGGACCTTAAATTGAGGGCAGAGTGGGAGAGCTGCAGGAGGGAGGAGAGGTAGGGAGGTGTCATACCAAGTAAGATTTTGTAAATGAGCTGAAGCCAATGGCGGAGTCGTCTGGTGTGGTATCCACATCTCCAATAACCTCACCTGGTCTGTCAATACCACAGCTGCAGTGAAAAGGGCTCAACAACATCTGTATTTCCTGAGGCTTCTGAGAAGGGACGGTCTGAATACACAGCTGCTGGTGGTATTCTACCGTTCTGCCATTGAAAGCATTCTGGTGTACTGCATCACAGTTTGGCATGCTGGCTGTTTTGCGATGGACAAGAAGGCTCTGCAGAGGGTAATAAAAGCTGCCCAAAAAATCATCGGCTGTTCTCTCCCCTCCCTTGATGACATCGCCAGTAGCCGCTATCTCAGCAGAGCCTCAACCATCATCACAGACTGTACACATCCTGGTCACCATCTGTTCCACCTTCTGCCCTCTGGGAGGTGCTACAGATCACTCAAAACCCGGACTACCAGATTCAATCACAGCTTTTTTTCGACAGCAATACGCACCCTGAACGGACTCAATAACACACACACCACTAATGCTCCTTCCGTGCAATACAAATAATTAGTGGGAATGCAATAGCATTCCCACTATTGTTCTTCTGTTCTTTATTATTATTATTATTATTATTCCTCTTCCGTACCTTTTTTGACATCTATCTACTCCTTCATACTTTATTCTATTAAAACCATTCAACTACCAGAATGTTAAGCTCTTTTAGGACATTGATGCTATTACTTTTCAGCTTTCTAACTTTTATAGTTTTTACACTGTAAAACTTTTTTTAACCAATTTTTACAATGGAAGTCTATGAGAGAATTCTTCAAACCCACTTCTGCTATTACTTTTACTACTTCTACTAATTCTACTACTACTTTTACTACTATTGCTATTACTTCTATAACTATTACTTCTTCTATTACTATTACTTTTACTGCTACAAGTTTACTACAATTACTATTACTTCTCTTACTATTACTTCTTCTATTACAATTACTTTTACTACTACTACTTTTACTACTATTACTTCTATTACTATTACTTCTTCTATTACTATTACTACTTTTACTACTATTGGTATTACTTATATTACTATTACTTCTTCTATTACTACTACTTTTATTCTTCTATTACTATTACTTTTACTACTTCTACTACTTCTACTGCTACTTCTAGTACTACTTCTACTATTACTTCTACTACTACTTCTACTACTTCTATTACTACTATTACTACTACTTCTACTATTACTATTACTATTACTACTATTACTATTACTTTTTCTCTTACTATGACTTCTACTGCTACTAATTCTACTACTATTACTATTACTTCTCTTACTATTAACTCTTCTATTACTATTACTTTTACTACTACTACTACTTTTACTACTATTACTTCTATTACTATTACTTCTTCTATTACTATTAGTACTACTACTATTACTACTTTTACTATTATTACTAGTACTTATATTACTATTACTTCCTCTATTACTACTACTACTACTTTTACTATTACTATATTACTATTACTTCTTCTATTACTATTACTACTTTTACTACTATTGCCATTACTTCTATTACTATTACTTCTTCTATTACTATCACTTTTACTACTACTACTTTTACTACTATTACTATTACTTCTATTACTATTACTTCTTCTATTACTATTATTACTTCTACTACTATTACTACTTTTACTACTATCACTATTACTTCTATTACTATTACTTCTTCTATTACTACTACTACTCCTTTTGCTATTACTATTACTTCTCTTACTATTACTTCTTCTACTACTATTACTTCTGCTGCTACTAGTTTTAGTACTATTATTATTGCTTCTATTACTATTACTACTATTACTATTTCTATTACTACTACTACTACTACTACTATTACTTCTTCTATTACTATTACTGCTACGAGTTTACTACAATTACTATTACTTCTTCTATTACTATTACTGCTACGAGTTTACTACAATTACTATTACTTCTCTTACTATTACTTCTTCTGTTACTATTAGTTTTACTACTAAGACTACATTTACTACTATTACTATTACGATATTACTATTACTTCTTCTATTACTATTACTGCTTTTACTACTATTGCTATTACTTTTATTACTATTACTTCTTCTATTACTACTACTACTACTTTTACTACTACTTCTACTACTACCGCCACTCCTTTTTACTTTTACTAGCTTCCATTTCTGCCACTTTTACATGTTTCAGCTTCCACATTTTTCAGCATTACACTGTTTTATGTGAGATTCATGCATTTTTAGCAGCGTTTTTCAAATTCTTTTCAGCAATGAGCATTCCCACTGCATTTTCGCTAGGAAATGCAATTTTTTCTAGTTATTATTAGTGGGAATGCAATAGCAAGTCCCAATCTGAGCTGCTGACAAACACCCTGGACGTGGCTCACGAGCAATCTCTACAGATCGCCTCATTGAAAGCTGCTCTTCAGGACACAGTAGCCTGGGATCCTACATCCTCTCCTCCGCAGCCCAGCAGTTCAACGCCCTGTCGTAAGCCACAATGGTCGGAGGTGGTGTTACGGAGCAAAAAAAGGACCTCAGTCGGCATCGGTCTCTCATCCCACCTCAGCCTTTCCAACAGATTTGAGCCTCTGTCATCGCAGGTCGAAGCGCCGGACTCCAGTGAGCTCAAGGATGATGCAGCCCGTCCCACGTCTCCCCAGTCCGGGAGTCATCCTCTGCCGGCAGCTCCCCTCCCGGCAGCTCCCCTCCCGGCTAACAGCTGGCAGCCTCCCCGCATGGACAGCTCTGTGTCCCCCCTCGCACACACCATGGAAACAGAGCGGCAACAGAGGAAACAGAGTCGCTTAACTCATAAAGGTGAGACTATGAAACTGAGCAATAACAAAGTAAACAGGTCACAAGCCAGTGCCAGGCCAAGAGCCAGAGAGCATTCTGCCAAAAACAAAGCTAAGAGGATAGACACTATTCTGATTGGGGATTTTATAACGAGGCAGGTGGAAATGGCCAGGACTGAAAATCTAACTGTGAATAACACATCAGTCAGAGAGGTGGCAGCTATGCTACCAGACATTATGTCTACACGGCCACATATTAAGAAGATTGTTATTCATGCTGGCTCATTTGACATCCTCATGAATAAATCTGGGTCTGAGACCCTAAAGAAAGACTTTTTGTTTTTATTGGAAACACTTAAAAAACTTCACTCAGGAGTGTCTTTCATCTCTGGACCTATCCCAACACTCGGCAGAGGTTGCGAGTCCTTCAGCAGACTCCTTGGCTTAAGCACCTGGCTGTCATCAGCCTGCCTCGAGCAACAGGTTGGATTTATTGACAATTTTAATATTTTTTGGAACATAAAAAGCCGCTTCATGTCAGACGGGATTCACCCAAACAACCTTGGCTCCAGACATCTTGGCTGCAACATACGTCACACCATCGAGTCATCTTATCAGAACATATATGCACTGATAAGCAGGAAGGTCAGCACACAGGGAGCAGACAGACAGACAGTTACTGCTCCAAAAACAACAACCGCCTCCCATGATGATAACGTCACGGTCTGTGGCTCTGTCCTCCACATTACAAGAAACCTGCAGAGATTGTCTCTCCCAGCAAGAATGTCAAGAAAAGAAGAGGTAGGACAGTCACCATGCCGCTTTCCCCCTTATGCCGGCAATTTCATTCAGCCGGCGGCATGGCGAAAATAAAAACAACTGCAGAAAATCAAGGACAGTCAACCCATCAAATCTGATATGTATCTCATGTCAAACACAGTCTGTCTCTAAACTTATGCCAGATAACGTTTCACAACTAGCACTTCTAAATATCAGGTCTCTGGCTGGCAAATCCTTCTTAATCAATGATTTTATTAACAAGCACAAACTTGATTTTATGTTTTTAACTGAAACTTGGCTAAGTCAGGAAAATAGTGCAGCAGTTTTAATTGAGACAGCCCCTCCAAATTTTAGTTTCTTTAGTGAAGCAAGAACACATAAGAGAGGAGGCGGAGTTGCCACTCTGTTCAAGGACAGCTTCCAGTGTAAGCAAATGTTTTATGGTCAATTTGACTCCTTTGAATATGTTGCCACTCAGTCAAAATCCCCCTGTCGAGCAATTTTAGTGACCATCTATAGACCCCCCAAATATGATACAAGGTTTTTTGATGAGTTTGCCAAATTGCTGTCTATTGTGTGCATGGACTTTGACTGTGTTGTTTTAGTGGGAGATTTTAACATTCATGTTGATAATCTTACAGATGGAAGTGCTAAGGAACTGTTAAATATTCTGGATAACTTTGGGCTTTCGCAGCATGTCACAGAACCGACACATAACAGAGGACACATATTAGATCTAATTATTTCCAAAGGTCTTAATATCTCTGAGGTTGTGGTGAACGATGTCGCTTTATCTGACCATTACTGTGTTTCATTCAAAATGACCACCCTTGCTAATCCTATGAAAAGTGAAGCAGAGGTGATCAGAAAGCGTTATATAAATGATAACACCTGTGCATTATTATTCACCCAGCGTTTTACACCATCACAAACCCTGCCCTCAGCTCTAGTTGATGACCTTGTAAGCAGTTTTAGTTCCAATGTTATGAATGTTATTGATTCTATCGCCCCAATTAAGACCAAAGTTATGTCAGGTAGGAAAAAGGCACCCTGGAGAAACGCCACACTGGTTAAAGAATACAAAAGAGTATGTAGACAAGCTGAACGCAGGTGGCGTAAAAACAAACTCCAGGTATATTATGACATTTATAAAGAGAGTCTTCACAACTATAACCAGGAACTGAAGAATGCAAGGCAATCATATTTTTCAGAGATTATCAATAGAAACAGTAATAATGCCCGCACACTTTTTTCTGTAGTGGACAGACTGACAAACCCCACAGCATCACTCCCTCCTGAACTACTGTCTAACAAGTCATGTAATGACTTTGCAGCCTTCTTCACAAACAAAATATTACAGATAAGACAGGCAGTGTGCAGCTCCAGCTCCGGAATGATAACACTTGTGCCTTCCTGTCCTCCGGTTAATCTAGGACATTTTAGCCTCCTAGATTACACAACTCTAACAGAAACGGTTTCAAAATTAAAGCCCACAACATGCTGCCTTGATATTCTGCCTTCAAACTTTTTTAAAACCATTTTTAACTGCATAGCTCCAGATGTACTGCAGATAATAAATACTTCTCTTATAGCAGGCCAGTTTCCCCAGGCCTTGAAAACTGCAGTAATAAAACCTCTCCTAAAAAAATCAAATCTGGACGCCACAACAATTAGTAACTACAGGCCAATATCAAATCTGCCATTTTTGGGGAAAATCATTGAAAGGGTTGTCTTTCAGCAAATCCATACATTTATGATGCAAAACAATCTTTTAAACACATTTCAGTCTGGATTTCGGCCACATCACAGCACTGAGACTGTACTTATCAAAGTCTTAAATGATATTCATCAGAATACCGATGCATGCAAATCCTCTGTCCTGGTATTACTAGATCTCAGTGCTGCATTTGATACAGTTGATCATAATATACTACTTAGTAGATTGGAAAAGTGGGTGGCACTGTACTACAATGGTTCAAATCTTACTTACAAGATAGGGACTTTTTTGTGTCAGTTGGTAACCATGAATCTGAGCGAACTACGATCACATGTGGGGTTCCTCAAGGGTCCATTCTCGGACCACTTCTATTCAACATCTATATGCTACCCCTAGCCCAGATTATGGAACATCACAACATCTCCTATCATACGTATGCCGACGACACACAACTCTATATCTCAGTGTCATCACATGGCTATAGTCCCTTACTCTCACTGAGTAACTGTATTCATCAAATCAATGACTGGATGTGCCAGAATTTTCTCCAGCTAAATCCAGAAAAGACAGAGGTATTAATTTTTGGCCCTAGAAATGAAAGGGCAAAGATCAGCGCCCACCTTGGCTCTATGTCATTGACAGCTACAAATCAAGCCAGAAATCTTGGTGTTATTATTGACTCAGACCTGAACTTCAAAAGCCATTTAAAGTTTATTACTAAATCTGCCTATTACCACCTGAAAAATATAGCTAGAATTAAGGGGTTTCTGTCTAAACAAGACATGGAAAAACTTATTCATGCATTCATTTTTAGTAGGTTGGATTATTGCAATGGCTTATTTACAGGCCTTAACAAAAAATCAATCAGAACGCTGCCGCCAGAGTCCTTACAAACACCAGGAAACTGGACCATATTACACCGGTCATTAAATCGCTACACTGGCTTCCTGTGAGTCAAAGAATAGATTTTAAAATCTTACTGCTGGTCTACAAAGCCCTGAATGGTCTCGGACCAAAATACATGCTTGACCTACTGGTTCCCTACGAAGCATCCAGACCCCTTAGGTCATCTGGAACAGGTTTGTTGTGTGTTCCAAGAACAAGAACCAAGCAAGGTGAGGCAGCATTCAGTTATTATGCTCCTCACCTGTGGAACAAACTTCCCGTAGATCTGAGGTCTGCTCAAACTGTCAGCTCCTTTAAATCAGGGCTAAAAACACTGTTGTTTACTGAAGCATATTCTTAGATTAAATACTTACCTGCTGTATTCTACTGCCCGTACTTTTTAACTACACACTGTTGATTTATGCCTTTTGTTATTCTACTTCTTTTCTTATCCTGACTGTTCAATGTATTGAGCCTGTTTTTATTTTATGTTATTGTATTTTATTATTATCACTATTATTCTCAATTTCTATTTCCCTTTTTAATCAACTGTTTTTATTGTTTTAAATTGTGTCTTGTTGCTTTTAATGTCTCTGTAAAGCACTTTGAATTACCTTGTGTTGAATTGTGCTATACAAATAAACTTGCCTTGCCTTGCCTTACTATTTCTACTACTTCTACTACTATTTCTACCACTAATTCTACTACTACTTCTACTACTATTTCTACTACTTCTACTACTACTTCTACTACTATTTCTACTGCTTCTACTACAACTTCTACCACTAATTCTACTATTTCTACTACTTCTACTACTACTTCTACTATTACTACTACTACTACTTCTACTACTACTACTACTACTACTTTTACTACTACTTCCACTACTTCTACTACTGTTTCTACTACTTCAACCACTAATTCTACTACTACTTCTACTACTTCTACTACTACTTCTAGTACTACTTCTACTACTTCTACTACTACTTCTACTACTATTTCTACTACTTCTACTACTACTTCTACTACTATTTCTACTGCATCTACTACTACTTCTACCACTAATTCTACTATTTCTACTACTTCTACTACTACTTCTACCACTAATTCTACTACTATTTCTACTACTTCTACTACTATTTCTACCACTAATTCTACTACTACTTCTACTACTACTTCTACTACTACTTTTACTACTTCTACTACTATTTCTACTACTTTTACTACTACTAATACTACTTCTACTACTACTTCTAACACTAAATCTACTACTATTTCTACTACTTCTACTAATTCTACTACTACTTCTAATACTTCTCCTACTACTTTTACTACTACTATTACTACTACTACTACTACTACTATTTCTACTACTTCTACTACTACTTCTACTACTACTTCTACCACTAATTCTACTACTTTTTCTACTACTTCTACTACTATTTCTACTACTTCTACTACTATTTCTACCACTAATTCTACGACTACTTCTACTACTACTTCTACTACTACTTTTACTACTTCTACTACTATTTCTACTACTTTTACTACTACTAATACTACTTCTACTACTACTTCTAACACTAATTCTACTACTATATCTACTACTTCTACTTCAACCACTAATTCTACTACTATTTCTACTACTTCTACTAATTCTACTTCTACTTCTACTACTTCTACTACTACTTTTACTACTACTATTACTACTACTACTACTACTACTACTATTTCTACTACTTCTACTACTACTTCTACTACTATTTCTAGTATTTCTACTACTTCTACTACTACTTCTACCACTAATTCTACTACTATTTCTACTACTTCTACTACTATTTCTACTACTACTATTACTTCTACTACTGTTTCTACTACTTCTACTACTACTTCTACCACTAATTCTACTACTATTTCTACTACTTCTACTACTACTTCTAGTACTACTTCTATATTACTACTACTACTACTACTACTTTTACTACTACTATTACTACTACTACTACTACTACTACTATTTCTACTACTTCTACTACTACTTCTACTACTATTTCTAGTATTTCTACTACTTCTACTACTACTTCTACCACTAATTCTACTACTATTTCTACTACTTCTACTACTATTTCTACTACTACTATTACTTCTACTACTGTTTCTACTACTTCTACTACTACTTCTACCACTAATTCTACTACTATTTCTACTACTTCTACTACTACTTCTAGTACTACTTCTATATTACTACTACTACTACTACTACTTTTACTACTACTTCTACTACTACCGCCACTCCTTTTTACTTTTACTAGCCTCCATTTCTGCCACTTTTACATGTTTCAGCTTCCACATTTTTCAGCATTACACTGCATTTTATGTGAGATTCATGCATTTTTAGCAGAGTTTTTCAAACTCTTTTCAGCAATGAGCATTCCCACTGCATTTTCGCTAGGAAATGCAATTTTTTCTAGTTAGTGGGAATGCAATAGCATTCCCACTATTGTTCTTCTGTTCTTTATTATTATTATTATTATTATTCCTCTTCCGTACCTTTTTTGACAGCTATCTACTCCTTCATACTTTATGCTATTAAAACCAATCAACTACTAGAATGTTAAGCTCTTTTAGGACATTGATGCTATTACTTTTCAGCTTTCTAACTTTTATAGTTTTTACACTGTAAAACTTTTTTTGAACCAATTTTTACAATGGAAGTCTATGAGAGAATTCTTTAAACCCACTTCTACTATTACTTTTACTACTTCTACTAATTGTACGACTACTTCTACTACTGCTACTACTACTTTTACAACTTCTACTACTCCTAGTACTATTTCTACTACTTCTACTACTACTTTTACTACTTCTACTACTATTTCTACTACTTTTACTACTACTAATACTACTTCTACTACTACTTCTAACACTAATTCTACTACTATATCTACTACTTCTACTTCAACCACTAATTCTACTACTATTTCTACTACTTCTACTAATTCTACTTCTACTTCTACTACTTCTACTACTACTTTTACTACTACTATTACTACTACTACTACTACTACTACTATTTCTACTACTTCTACTACTACTTCTACTACTATTTCTAGTATTTCTACTACTTCTACTACTACTTCTACCACTAATTCTACTACTATTTCTACTACTTCTACTACTATTTCTACTACTACTATTACTTCTACTACTGTTTCTACTACTTCTACTACTACTTCTACCACTAATTCTACTACTATTTCTACTACTTCTACTACTATTTCTACTACTACTATTACTTCTACTACTGTTTCTACTACTTCTACTACTACTTCTACCACTAATTCTACTACTATTTCTACTACTTCTACTACTACTTCTAGTACTACTTCTATATTACTACTACTACTACTACTACTTTTACTACTACTTCTACTACTACCGCCACTCCTTTTTACTTTTACTAGCCTCCATTTCTGCCACTTTTACATGTTTCAGCTTCCACATTTTTCAGCATTACACTGCATTTTATGTGAGATTCATGCATTTTTAGCAGAGTTTTTCAAACTCTTTTCAGCAATGAGCATTCCCACTGCATTTTCGCTAGGAAATGCAATTTTTTCTAGTTAGTGGGAATGCAATAGCATTCCCACTATTGTTCTTCTGTTCTTTATTATTATTATTATTATTATTCCTCTTCCGTACCTTTTTTGACAGCTATCTACTCCTTCATACTTTATGCTATTAAAACCAATCAACTACTAGAATGTTAAGCTCTTTTAGGACATTGATGCTATTACTTTTCAGCTTTCTAACTTTTATAGTTTTTACACTGTAAAACTTTTTTTGAACCAATTTTTACAATGGAAGTCTATGAGAGAATTCTTTAAACCCACTTCTACTATTACTTTTACTACTTCTACTAATTGTACGACTACTTCTACTACTGCTACTACTACTTTTACAACTTCTACTACTCCTAGTACTATTTCTACTACTTCTACTACTACTTCTACTACTATTTCTACTACTTCTACTACTACTTCTACCACTAATTATACTACTTCTACTACTTCTACTACTACTTCTACTACTATTTCTACTACTTCTACTACTACTAATACTACTTCTACTACTACTTCTACTACTTCTGCTACTATTTCTACTACTTCTACTACTACTAATACTACTACTACTTCTACTACTTCTACTACTATTTCTACTACTTCTACTATTACTTCTACTACTATTTCTACTATTTCTACTACTACTTCTACCACTAATTCTACTACTATTTCTACTACTTCTAGTACTACTTCTACTATTACTACTACTATTACTTCTACTTCTACTTCTACTACTACTACTACTACTACTACTACTACTTTTACTACTACTTCCACTACTTCTACGACTGTTTCTACTACTTCTACTTCAACCACTAATTCTACTACTATTTCTACTACTTCTACTACTATTTCTACCACTAATTCTACTACTACTTCTACTACTACTTTTACTACTACTTTTACTACTTCTACTACTATTTCTACTACTTTTACTACTACTAATACTACTTCTACTACTACTTCTAACACTAATTCTACTACTATATCTACTACTTCTACTTCAACCACTAATTCTACTACTATTTCTACTACTTCTACTAATTCTACTACTACTTCTACTACTACTTTTACTACTACTATTACTACTACTACTACTACTACTACTATTTTTTCTACTTCTACTACTACTTCTACTACTATTTCTAGTATTTCTACTACTTCTACTACTACTTCTACCACTAATTCTACTACTATTTCTACTACTTCTACTACTATTTCTACTACTACTATTACTTCTACTACTGTTTCTACTACTTCTAGTACTACTTCTACCACTAATTCTACTACTATTTCTACTACTTCTACTACTACTTCTAGTACTACTTCTTCTATTACTACTACTAGTACTAATACTACTACTTTTACTACTACTTCTACTACTACCGCCACTCCTTTTTACTTTTACTAGCCTCCATTTCTGCCACTTTTACATGTTTCAGCTTCCACATTTTTCAGCATTACACTGCATTTTATGTGAGATTCATGCATTTTTAGCAGCGTTTTTCAAACTCTTTTCAGCAATGAGCATTCCCACTGCATTTTCGCTAGGAAATGCACTTTTTTCTAGTTATTATTCCTCTTCCGTACCTTTTTTGACAGCTATCTACTCCTTCATACTTTATGCTATTAAAACCATTCAACTACTAGAATGTTAAGCTCTTTTAGGACATTGATGCTATTACTTTTCAGCTTTCTAACTTTTATAGTTTTTACACTGTAAAACTTTTTTTGAACCAAGTTTTACAATGGAAGTCTATGAGAGAATTCTTCAAACCCACTTCTACTATTACTTTTACTACTTCTACTAATTGTACGACTACTTCTACTACTGCTACTACTACTTTTACAACTTCTACTACTCCTAGTACTATTTCTACTACTTCTACTACTACTTCTACTACTATTTCTACTACTTCTACTACTACTTCTACCACTAATTCTACTACTATTTCTACTACTTCTACTACTACTTCTACCACTAATTCTACTACTTCTACTACTTCTACTACTACTTCTATTACTTCTACTACTATTTCTACTACTTCTACTACTACTAATACTACTTCTACTACTATTTCTACTACTTCTACTATTACCTCTACTACTATTTCTACTACTACTTCTACCACTAATTCTACTACTTCTACTACTACTTCTAGTACTATTTCTACTATTACTACTACTATTACTTCTACTTCTACTACTACTACTAGTACTACTACTACTTTTACTACTACTTCCACTACTTCTACTACTGTTTCTACTACTTCTACTTCGACCACTAATTCTACTACTATTTCTACTACTTCTACTACTACTTCTAGTTCTACTTCTACTAATTCTACTACTACTTCTACTACTTCTACTACTTCTACTACTATTTATACTGCTTCTACTACTACTTCTACTACTACTTGTACTACTATTTCTACTGCTTCTACTACTACTTCTACCACTAATTCTACTATTTCTACTACTTCTACTACTACTTCTAGTACTACTTCTACTATTACTACTACTACTACTTCTACTACTACTACTACTACTTTTACTACTACTTCCACTACTTCTACTACTGTTTCTACTACTTCAACCACTAATTCTACTACTATTTCTACTACTTCTACTACTACTTCTAGTACTACTTTTATTTCTAATATTACTACTACTTCTACTACTTCTACTACTACTTTTACTACTTCTACTACTTCTACTACTATTTCTACTACTTCTACTACTACTTCTACCACTAATTCTACTACTATTTCTAGTACTTCTACTACTATTTCTACTACTTCTACTATTACTTCTACTACTGTTTCTACTACTTCTACTACTACTTCTACCACTACTTCTACTACTATTTCTACTACTTCTACTACTACTTCTAGTACTACTTCTACTATTACTACTACTACTACTACTACTACTTTTACTACTACTTCTACTACTACCGCCACTCCTTTTTACTTTTACTCGCTTCCATTTCTGCCACTTTTACATGTTTCAGCTTCCACATTTTTCAGCATTACACTGCATTTTATGTGAGATTCATGCATTTTTAGCAGCGTTTTTCAAACTCTTTTCAGCAATGAGCATTCCCACTGCATTTTCGCTAGGAAATGCAATTTTTTCTAGTTGACTCTTCTTCTCCATGTGCAATATTCTTGTTTTATTGATTGATTTTATGTATTTATTTATTTATCTATGTATGTATGATCTGAGATGAGATATGTGAATCTGGCACCTAACAGAGCAGCACTTTTAATTTCGTTGGATTGATCTCAATTTAATGACAATAAAGGCACTTGGACTTTGACTTTGACTGTGCTTTTACAAACAGTGCTCAGTAGAGTGTAGGAAAGACAACTGGAGAATTATTGACTGCTGCACTCATTGCATAGCTCTGCATTAAAGTTTAGTGAGAAAACACCTGTGTCATAGTGGATGGGAAACAAAGGATTGGATCTGGCTCATTATAACCAAAATCGATTAGTGTAAAAAAGCCTAGATCGGCCATTATAACATTAAGATTGGATTGGGTCCTCCCTTTTAGTTATATTAATGAAAGCAATTGAGTCATTTTAAATTTAGTATTGAAAGAAGACAATTTTTCTTCTCTATTCAGATGCTGGGGATAGCATTTCAACAGAAAGCAGCGACTTGGAGTTGCTGCCTGCTGCGCCAGTGCCTCAGGTGACACCATGTAAGTTTCACATGATGGCCTCTCGCAATTATTGACACTGGCTTAATTTTAAAGTGTTCTTTGCATAAGGTACAATATGTGAATAAGTGTATTGCTTGTTGTTCAACTGTAATTTGTTCTTTGTCAAAATAAAGGAAAGTTTGAGTAATGTAATCAAAGAACTGGCATGTGGGTTTCTGTAGAAGGGTAAACTTAAGTGTACCATAAAAGTAATACTTTATTTCAGTGATCGCAATGGCAAGATGGTGTACATGCAAAAGTTATGCTTTTCATATAGCTCCAATGTCTCATGCAAAAAAAAAGTATACCTGCTGAAAATATTATAATTAATTACTTTCCACATTGTGCTTATACTATAGTGAGGAGATCCCCAAGGAAACGGTTAAGACAGCAGCCAACCACTTCCTTGTTGACATCACCAAGGAAGAAGGCGGCTGTTGGCTTGCCTGGGAGGACATCACCAAGGAAGAGGGGGAGCCAGAGGCCACTGACCTATTCCCTTGGTTCTGCCACAAAGTCGCTGAAGAAGACGACGAAGACGGCAGGTAAGCCTAAAAAATATGCAGCATCAAAATTCTGAACCACATTGTCTATATTCTGAAAAGCTGAGGCAATGTTTTCATAATTGCTCTGTTTTATTCCTCTCCTTTCAACTAAAATCGAGCACCAGCCTTCCCAATGTCTGAAGAAAGTATGTATAGCCATGCATATACAATGATTCCATCAATAACAAGATCTCCTCCCATCTGTTGTCTGTTACATCCTTATATTGTATTCAAGTGCTAACAACTAGAATATTAAATAACCGTATTTCCTCAAATGGTAGTCAGGGCCTTTATTTACACAACTGCCCAGTATACCCGGCATTTATTTCTAAATCCCTCTGTTTCTTTTTACACATTAGCGACTAAGCTCATCGTTCAGTAGCTCATTTTCATCTTTCTCACGTGCTGCTCTCCTCGCTGCGTGGTCGGACCTGGGTCTCTGTCTCTGTTGTGCACGCCGTAGCACTTCGCTCCCATTCAGGTCTATCAGAGCATTTTCATAGCGTGCGCTGCGGTAAGAGCAGAGACCTGCTGTACGACAGTGCAAGGCTGTCCCTCTCTGAAGCAGAGGATGAGGTCAGCTTCACTCCCGTCCACAAAACTTGATTGTTTCTGATCATATCCTTGTCAGTTTGTTCCAGGCGGCAGATTTTTTTTTTTTTTTTTTGACCCAGCCTGTATTTGGGGCCGGCCTTTATTTGTTTGTGTAAACAGCGCCCCGGCCATTATGAGACCCGGCTATTAATTGAATACTGGCTATTATTTGAGGAAATACAGTAAGACACAAATTTAGTTGTAATAAGGTGCATTTTCTTTTCAGAATTTCAACGAAATGTCTTCAAGAAGCTCCTGGAAATTGAGGACATCCTGAAGGAGCTTCGGGGCCAAAGGATGTCCCATATATCCCTTCATAGGATGGACTCCATCAGGGAGTTTTTGGAGTTTGAAGAGAAAGTGGAGTCCAACCCTACCTTTAAGGACCAATTGGTATTGCCATTTATCATCACACTCTTCATTCTTTGTGGACCCAGAAGAATTGTAAATAATTTGAATAATGTTGAGGTTGTCTCTTAAAGGAACAACATCAACTGACTTTAAACATTGATATACACAGATTTAAGTAATCTGCGACAATAGCATAAATGCTATTGTCGCAGATTACTTGAAGCATGCACTGGGGAGGTCTGGTGGAGGGGGTTATAACAAAAGAAACCCGGCTAACAATGTGGCATATGATACCCTTTGAATCTCATCACTCGCAACCCTCTCCCCTCCCCATAACACCGGAGCCAAATGATTAATATGTAAATAAAGGTTTTACAGTTAAATAATAACGTTGTAGAGTTTTATAATGTTAAAGTTAAAGTTTTAAAATAGTTTTTTAGTTCAATATTTTTGCATACCCAAGTGAGTGGTTTTAATTGAATTTGTAAAGTTTTGTTTATTTGTTTCATTAGTGTTTTCAATTTGTGTCATTTGTGTCTTTAAATTGTTCAATATTGTTTTCATTAAATATATTTGTGTGGTCGGTTAGGGTCATTAAAAGGCCGTCGAGGTGACGTCTTGGTGAGGACGTCCTGGAAATGACGTCTAAAACATCGCCTATTTGGCCGTGATTTAGACTAGTCCGGACTCCGGAACGTCACCGAATGACGTCAACACGACGTTAACCGGACGTCATTTGGCTTGCTGGGATGGGAAAATAGGGACAAGGGGACATACACAACACATTACATATACAATACAACCAAGATAATGGTATTTGTATGTTCTCACAATGGAAGACAACTATTGAAGTGTATTTTGAATGCTGTACTGAATATTTTCATTGGAAAACAAGGTTGTAAATGGACCATAATTTAGCCAATATTTTAAAGATTTTTGTACATAAAAATTACGTTCAAATTTGGTCCACATAAGACGTCGAGAGGACATCCATACCAACCATTTTTGGACCATATTTTAACCTTGTACAGACGTCCTATAGCCTTCAAAACTACACGTCCAGAAGACATCCAAAAAGGACGTAAAAATGTTCATTCTGCACCTGATGAAAACGTCATTTCACGGTGACTACGTCCATTATTTTATACAGTCTATGGTTTTAAGACGTGTACAGATGTGATACAGTCAGCTTAATTAATAAACACAAAGTTTCGACATCCGAAGGAGATGCCTTGAACGAGAAGCAGGACGTGGTGGTTTTCAGTCACACACTCCGATGCCGCTTGTTGCAACTTTAGAAAATTTTGTCCAGGAAAAAAAGGCTTACAAACATGGACCAACAAAAGTTAACTAAAAAAGCAACTAAACAGCATAAGTGGTCAAAATTGGTGTTTTACGTATGCCTCTGTGGGTCTGGCACACGCGTCTTGGGGCTCTCCCACGTTTGTGGATGAAAGCTGTATGTTCAGCTTCCCCTTACATGTAAAAAAAATTCTCTATATGACATTTTGGTCGGCGAAATCCACAGACAAGACGTCTGTTGTCCATGCTCACAATCATTACGCATGGATCTTTCACACCGCCACTATCCACGCAGATTTCCAAATGTAGAACCTTCAAACGACCATCATACAACCTTCATGCAATTATCATACAACCATCATACATACATAAGCATAAGCATAAGCAAAACGCCTCTTGTTAATAAGAGTTTCTCTCTCTTCAAGTTTGCAGTTCAGCACAACGGACAGCGCCGAGTCACAGCCTCTACGAGCCTCTCCCCCTCTCTCTCTCTGCCTGTTATATTCTGATGTTTGAATGATATTACATTGATACTGAATGATAATTTAAGGGTCAAATCTACAGTCAGAGGGGAGGATCAGGTGGATGTGGGCTTATTTTGGCTTTTAAAAATAAAAGATGATGGCACTCAGGATCCATCCATAACGGCTGTGTTGTTTCTTTTTCACTATAAATCTGGTGTGTGCGTGTAACAGCTGTCATGCAGGTGTGTGGGATACCGTCAGATCCTGACAATGTCATGAGTCCGTGGTGATTTTGAAAACGCACTCCAAAAGCAAATTAATGACATTCAAATAGTTTATTACACAAAAAGGAGCGACAAACATAGACAAACACTATTCAATAATTGATTTAAAACTCAAAAGATAAAAGATAAAAAATAAAAATAAAAAAGTAAGTTTTGGGTAGCCTAATATATGAAATTGGTTTTATTTGCAGCACTGGGACGTCCAACACAGGTGAGCTGTCATTGATGTCTGATCATAACCTAACAGTTTTTAGAGGAGGACAGGGCAGAGTGCGTGCCTGCTCTCATGGGACAAAGATCCTCTGAGAAGAAAGACGGTTCACTCTGCTCTGCCGCCAGGAACAAACTGGGAGGCAAAGATCCTTTCTGAGGAAGAGGGTTCACTTTGCTGCAGGGTTCACTCAAGTATATTGTTTCTCTTCTGATTCAGTCAATGTGTGCATCACGACCACTGTAGTGTATTGCACAAAAGCTTTTTAAGACGGTGACAGGCAGCAAACTTGTGGATTTCCTTTGTTTACATTTTTTGTAGCCACTTCATTTAAATTGTCTGCCTTGTGATTAGATTTAATTTAAAATATTTATTTTGTATGTGTTGGTCAGGTAATGTTAAATAAAAGTACATGACGACTAACGTACTGCTTTGGGGCCAATTCTTAATGTAAACAGTATTTTTAATAGTAATGCACCAGGTCAGAGGGTTTCTTGTTAAATATACTTTGTTAGTTCTCATTAAATATCTTAATATCCAAGCAAATTTTGTATCATAATTGAAATATACTTGACTGAATCGATATTGGACTGAATTGAATCGAATCGAATCATGAATTGGATCGAACTGAGTCCTTGAAAATCGAATCGGATCGATCTGGAAAATTTGAATCGATACCCAGCCCTAATTTTTAGTTTCATCATGAGTTTGAGTCATGAGGCTCTGTCCTTAATCATATGTACAGTATAGCATTTAAGCTGATGTGACTGTATGGGGCTCTTAGCCCAGAAGCTGTAGCTTCATTTTGAGTTACATTTTTAGTTTCATCATGAGTTTGGGGGGGTAGGGGTAGGGTTTTGGTAACACAGCCAAAATGATCGCTAAATTAAAAAAAAAAAGTTGAGAAAAATGTACAAAAATGTCAGAGGAAGGTTAAATGAATGTCATTTATTGATCTTAAGTCTAAAAAACGCAGAGTACATTAATCAAAGATAGACAAATATTTGTATTAGCATGAGCAACATTTAAACACAGTCTTAAGGGCTAGTTAATGAAATACATCACAATTCACTCATTTGGGGAATGTAAGCACAGATGCTGACAATCCCCATATGAGAGCCTGCCCTGGGCCCTGGAGCTCCAGTGTGGCTCTCTAGGTTGGGCCAGTGAATCCTGGAGTTAAGTTAATTAAGCTTATTATTAAAGTTTAGGGGGTGGGAGGTAACATCCAGGTCAAATGTGTGTCTGAACTCTGTTACTTTTAATGTAAGTTTCCCGGAGCAGCGACATAATACAAATAATTTTCAAAACAAGCTAATAATTCAGACATGTCTGCTTTGGCCCAAAAATGAGAGATATATGCCTTTAGTAAGTTTCCCGGAGCAGGGACACTTAAATGCATAATGACTCAAAGCCATTGCAAGACTGTAGAATTAGCTAAAGAACTCTGTCCAAAGGAGAAAAAATACATTTTACCATTGCAAATTAAAATTGAAACATATCTCTCCAGTGAGACAACATGTGTTCTGCCGTTCGTGGAGACCAGTGTACTTTGTCATGTACGGTTTGAAACATTGCTTTTGGTAATTTTGGAAGGTGTGGCAAGCTTTCAATCAATGTGTTAATATAAGAGAGCACCTTTTGGTATTTGTCTGGAAAATATTTTGAGAAGGAGATCAGCGGCATGACTACCACAGCTTTTGGATCTCTTTCTTTGGCCACTTTAAAAATTGCCTCCAATTCCCTTTTTACCTGCTCTCCATCCCTGGCATTTTTGTCATTAATTCCAAATGAAAGAATGACCTTGAGGACATGATCCGTTTTCTTTGTGTTCTCCAAAATGTGCAGGGCATGGCAAAATTGTGCTCCTGGATATGACTCTACCTGTACTCTCTTGTCATTGCATTTTGGTAGCTGTGAAATATTTGAATCACCAAGTATCAGGATTGGTCTCTGGATGCTTAGCTTCCAGTTTTTAAATTTGTCATTGAAATGCTGGTGTCTTGTAAACAAGGCTTTGTCCTCTGCCAGTTGATCCAATTTTTCCTTCAGCTTTACTTCAGCTCTCACTGCCACATCCATATTAAAATCAACCAGTTCTTTCTTGACCCAGTTTACTGCCATAGTCCATGCCTCCTGCCAGTTTGTGGTGTCAGTATTGAAGTTGAAATCTGCCAATACACCCTCAAAATGTTTAGTGATAACTGCAACTGTATCCTCAGTCCAATCGCTGCAAGCGGTGTTAACTTGTGTGTGCACTTTCCCATCTGTTGGTTTGGTTTGCACAGCCAGCCTAAGACGTTTGTGAGCATCTTCGATGTTTCTATTTTCCAAAGTTTTCCTGATGAATTTTAAGCAGCAATCAAGGTGCTAGTGTACCTTAAGATATCTTTTAAAGGATTTGGCAAGAGTTTTAGTGACTGCCTTTCCTTCTGCCATATCTTCTTTTTTAAAATTCCTTGTGTCATCCTGTTTGGATTCCCAGGTCAGGCTTCTATGAATAAAATCAGAGAGCAGGCTTCTGTGTGATGAGGATCTGTTTTTTTTCCTTTCTTCTTTTTTTCTTCAAGGAATAAAAGCTTTTTAGTAGCAACTAAAATTGCTTTTGTGGCTTCAGGTGGTCTGTAGATCTCTGACACAGTCTTGAGAGGGAAATTCAGGGTCAGTGAAGAGATACATATGATGGCTTTTACCTGGTGGGATAGTTCAAGGCTTGTGCCCTTTTCTATCCATTGATGGTGCTAGTGGTGGTGCAGAGGTGGGAGGAGCTGGACTCTGGAGGGAGGAGGACACATGTGGGGCAAGGAATGAGAGAGAGAGGGAGGGAGAGAGAGGAGAAAGAGAGAAAGAAAGAGAGAGAGAGAGAGAGAGGAGGGGGAACGAGAACAGGACAAGATAAACAAACAAACAAACAAAAACAAAATAGAAGGACAGTGTATAGTGCATGGTGTGTTAAATTTACATTTTTGTGTGTGTGTGTGTGTGTGTGTGTTTAGTGCAGGCCTGTGTATATAACGTGTAATCTACATTGTGAATAGCGCGTTATCTACATTGGTGCGTGTGTGTGTGTTTTCATGTGAGCATGTGGGTGGTTGGTGTTGTGGTGTACTCAGTTACTCAGGTCCAGGTCATGGGGGGTTTGGAGGTGAGGTGGTGTTGGTCAGTTGGAGGATGAATGACAGGGGTGTGTTGGTCATCAGGCGGGCTTCCTTGACGGTTTTCTGCAAGGCAGGGTTGGTTGTTGCGGTCTTGAGATATTTCAGGGCTATGGTTTGGTGATGTTGTCTTATGGTCTGGATGCCTGTTATTGAGTGTATGTAGTGGTTACTGATGAAGAAGGGGAGTCTATGGGCCAGTTTCAGTGCTTTGTTTTGTATTGTTTGTAGTCGTTGTGATTGGTTGTCAGAGATGGTGATCCAGGCGGGGACAGAGTATTCAAATAGTGGTCTGATGTGTAGACTTTGATAACTGTTGAGGGTGATGCGCCATGTTTTCCACAGAGGGCTTTGAGGTGATTGAGTCTGTTGTTTGCTTTTTGTTCCAGGTTATTGATGTGTTTGGTCCAGGTCATGTTGTTTTGGAAGGTGACTCCGAGGAAAGTTGCTTCTTTACTGAGGTGGATTGGTTGGTTGTTAAGTGTCAGGTTGATGTTGGGCTGTAGGTGTTGGTTTTTGGTAAAGAGGATGCATTGAGTTTTGGGAGGGTTTAGTTTGATTCTCCAGAGATTTGACCAGTTTTCTATTTCAGTGATGCATGTGTTGAGTTTTTTGGCTGCTAGTTGTGGGTTTTTTGAGCTTGACCAGTAACAAAGATCATCGGTGAACTGTGAGACTTTGGCTATGGTGGCTGGGGGGTAGTAGATATCGGAAATGTATAGAAGGAATATGAGGGGGCTTAGAACTGCACCTTGGGGAACTCCTGCTTGGATGGAAAAGGTGATGAAAGGGTGGAGGCAACTTTGACTTTTATTTGTCGGTTAGTGAGGAAGTTGTAGATGATGGACTGGGTGGGTTGTGGAAGTTGGAGGTTTGAGTCCAGAAGTCTGTATTTGAGTTCGTTATGCCATACTTTGTCAAATGCTTTTTCAATGTTGAAGAATATTGCCAGGGTTATTTGTTTATTGTTGAAATTTCTGTGGATGTCTTCTGATAAACGGAGGATGTTGTCTGTGGTGGCTCTTCCTTTTCTGAATCCAGCTTGGTGTATTGCTATGAGGCCCATTGATTCGATGTGGTTATTGAGTCGTGATGTGAGGATTCGTTCAAACAGTTTTCCAATATGACTGAGGAGGCTTTTGGGACGGTAGCTGGTGACATTGTGGGGGTCTTTTCCTGGTTTATGGATCATGGTGACAAGTGAAGTTTTCCAGGGTGAGGGGAAGTGTCCGGTGGTGAGGCAGGTGGTGAAGAGTTGTCCAAGGTGTTGAAGGTAGGTGATTGGTGCTTGTTTTATTAATACAGTGTCCACAGTGTCTTCTCCCGGTGCTTTGTTCCTCATTTTTTTCAGGTGTAGTTGAATTTCTTGGGTGGTGACGGGTTTGGTGAGGGGGTGGTGCTCTGTGGTGGGATTAATTGCATTTCTCAGTGATGTGACATGTTTTGTGATTTACCTGTCTACCAGATCTTTCCATGTGCTGTCGAAGTGGGGGTTGTTTGGGCATGAGTGAATATTTTCAAGGTGGTTGCGGAACAGTGTGGCTTTTTCTTTATTGTCAGTGATGATTGTTCCAGATGATTTGAGTGGGGGAGTGGTGTTGTTCTGTGGATCTCCATTGATGCTCTTGATTTTCTGCCAGAAGGTCCGGGGGTTTGTGTCGTGATCCAGTTTGTGGCAGAATGATTTCCAAGTTTTTTGTTTGTGGAGGGTGAGTTGTGATTTGATGGTGCTTTGGAGTCTGTTTATTTCTGTTTTGGTGCGGGGTGATCTGAACCGGATGAAGTCTCTGCGTAGCTTTCTTTTTTGTCTGATGAGTTGGAGGAGATGGGGGGGTAGTGTTTGTGTCGGGGTCTTGGCTGTGTTTTGGGGTATTGTTTGTTCTCGGGCTTTGGTTAGTATTTGACTGTATAGGGATGCTTGATTGTCCAGGTCGTGGGGGGTAGTGGTGAGAGTGGTGGGAGTGTATTTCAGTTGTTCTTCTATGTGTGATTTGTATGTTTCCCAGTTTGCTGAAGAAGTGTTTCATTAATAGATGCTATGGAGATGTCTTTTTCTTTGAGTAGTTGAATGAGTTCCTGTTTATTTCCTCGTATTCCTCTGATGTTGATGTGTAAGAAGGTGGTGAAAGCCAGTATGAAAGTTAGAAAACGGATGTACATTTGGCTTCCCTTTTTTGTTTTGTGCATGATTTGTGGTGGTGATTTTCTCCACATCTGAGGCAGACGACTGGGTTGGTGCAGTGGGTGGATATGTGATTGATATGTTGACATTTGAAACACTGTTTAATAGTGGGTGGAGGCCGGGCCTTCTCCACTCTATATTGGAAGAGGTCCATGTAGAATCCTTCGTGGAGAAGGCCGGCAGACTGATCGGGGTTGGTGAGGTGGATCTTGATAAATGTTGTTGGCTGTTGGGTGGCTTTGCTTATGATCCGGTGTATTCTGAGGATGTTGATTCTTTGTTTTTCCAGTTCCTGTTTGACCTGTTCTTCTGTGATGTTGGTGTGGATGCCTTTGATGACCAGTAGTTTTGTTGTGGTGTCAGATGGGGGGGTGGAACCTTGTTTTCGTGCCAGTCTGCAGGTGAATTGTGCTTTGTTGAATGCGTCTTCAGGCCATGGTGAGAGCAGAGTGTTTAGGGAGTGGATGTCCTTGGGGAAGATGAGGATATTGTCGTTCCTCATGTGGACCAGTTTTTGGAGTTTTGCTTGTGGTTTGTGTTTTTGTATTTCTTGGAGGATGGAGTGGTTGGTTGAAAATGAGTTCTGGGGTTTTTTGTAGTTTTCTATGATGATGGGGGTGATGTTTTGGCTCTGATGGGGTCTGATGATTCCCTTCTCGCTCTTTTCCTGGATCCGGTGTTGAAGTTTTGATATCTGTGCATGTTGGTTGTGACGATGTCGGAGTAGCTGGCAGAAAGGGGTGGGGATGGGGTGTCTGGGTCTTGTCCATGCAGCAGGATCTGTTCCATGGTGGTTAGAGTGGATTTCATCTGTGTGGTGACATTGTTGAGTGGGGTAGACTGGGTGTATTTCCTGAGGGGGGGGGGGGCTTTCACTGAGCTCCAATGCAGGCGGGTCCTGAATGGAGGCTGGAGAGTATGGTTCGCTGCTTGACTGTGAAGGTGGAGGTGAAGAGAATGAAGTCCGTGTATTTTCGAGCCAGCGAAATCTCCGATAACTTCTCTCTAACGCTCTCTCGAATCAACGTCAGCGTTCACGTCAGATCTCAGCGTTCAGTGGTTGGTCCGTTGATTCCCGAATCCTGACAGTTGGCCTGGGTCGATATACGTATATACCAACAGAGAGGACGTAGTTGAGGACGGCTATTGCCTATTGAAAGGTAAGCCCAACCCATCGACTCTCATGTATGTAAACACACCCCAGGAAATGTGGGTGGGGCTGTAATGTATCACGTAGGCAAAACTCACCTCACTCATCTCTCTCTCTCTATACATATATATGTATATATATGTATAGAGAGAGAGAGAGAGAGAGAGAGAGAGAGAGAGAGATGTTTATCTTTGGCTGTGAAAGCAGTCAGGTGCATAAACACACTAACAGTTGTTTTTGCTTTGTTTTTGAGTACAGCAAAGGCGGGAGGCGATGTTTTCACTCAACATGCTACTGTATGCAACCCATATTTTTAAAATAATATTACCATGTGAAAAGCCAAGAGGACGCTCTCTTTTTATCTTTCAAAACCTACTTGTCCCTGTATTTCCCGTCAATTAGGCTACCCCAGTGTAATGAAACTCCATCTCATTTACCATGCTTTGCGTGACTTTTTTCCGTGTTATCATGATTCAAACTGAGGTATTTGGAGAAGATCCAAGAAATAAATAACATCGATCCGTAAGAGCTACCTGCAGCTGGAGCAGGGACCTAGGCGCGTTGCACCACTTAGTTTTCGGCATAGTTACTATACAATGCAGGAATTTAAAAGCCTGGAATCACTGGACAGTCCCACTAAGACATGGCAAAATGGTTATGTGTGTTCTGTGAGTAAAAGGCAGCCGTGGACCACACTTTGCCATGATGACACAATACCAGACCTCGCGGTGTGTCACGGCTGGTAAAAATGTTACTTAATAAGTTCACCAGCAATTTGTCTTTGTAGAAAGAGTGTCCCTGGTACTCTGGATAATCCACAGACCTCACTGTCAAGATTTTTTGTCATCGGGACTTCAGCTGAAAGCACTTCCAAGGGAAACTAACAACACTGGGTCACTGTTTCTGAAAAGATGTGCTGCTTTTGAATCTCTTAAATGTTTCCAATGTTGTGAGCATCGCAAATGAAATGCCTTCCACCGTATTGGAGGGTGGAGGCATCAATGTCAGATATCTCAAAATAAATCCAAAATGATCCGCATGGCGAGATAGCCGTGCGTCAGCCAGGACGCGCATCTCTACTGTAGCCTCCTGCTCAGACGCAGGCAGCATCTATTTCCCTCTCTGCACAGAGATGCATTTATTTATAGTAACCACGTTTTATGGTGAGCAGCATCTACATGTCCTCTACAAATCCCGACCAAGTTTGGATGAACGACTCACACGCAATCTGACAGGAAACGAAGGCTGCTCATCGGTCCTGTGCGCCGCTGTATGCAGGACGCACGGATTACATGAGAGGAGCGAAAGGATCCATGGTATAATTAACCACAAAACACGTAAATAACTTCATATTAATGGCATGTAACACTCATTAATGCTTACGCTGAGTCATCTGAATAGCCTAATCTTCTCATGTTTAATGTCCGTGTTGTTTATGGGGTAGCGATGATGTGAAGGTGGTGAAGGAGACTCCGCTGACACCGTCTTGCTTGCATGAAGAAAAGGTTTATTGCAAGTCGTACAGCATCTTATCAGGCCCCAGGACCGCCTGAGAGAGGGTTTGAAAGCCAATATGAACCACTCTGAATAACAGCCACACAAACCCTGCTTATATAGGGGAGTTGTTTTTGTGAAATGTGTGACAAGGATGAACAGAGCACAAATAGACAGTCTAGCTGACTTCACCAATTCTTGACCATAGCCATAAATATCTTCTTGACCCTGACCGTGTATGTTTCAGCTTGGGCCCCTAGCTGGTCACCTGTTCCACAGCTTCAAGTGGATCTCAATACACTACATCCGAAAATGAATTAATTTTGTTCAAGGCCTCAAACTGACCTTTGTGCATGATGATCTCAAACACATTTAACTGACTTATTTTTTCGTTAGGCTATTATTTTTTTCCGTCATTCTATAATTATTTTCAGTAAATCAGGCAAGCTTATTCTATTGGATCTTTGACCACCATTTGCAGTCCTTTTCATAATACTGAATGAGATCAGGCTGCCTGTCGCCTTCAGAATGGTTGTTTGTGTTCACATTCCTCACCTGCATTGAAGTGGTAATGATTCAGTTAGAGGTGAGAAACACTGCCGCCTGCTCTCCTTCCGCACTCGCACACTTCTGAAATTCATTGTACTGCAAAAGCTTGAAATGAACGTTCAACTCATTGTTTTTTTTATTGAAAATAGGCCTATGTCACTGTCTTCATTTATTATGTATAATTTCTCTAGCAGCAAACACATTTAAAGGAGACGCATGTCAAGTCTACGCGCGCTATCCGTGGTGCTGAAATCCCTGCTGCTGCTGACAGCAGACCGGGGGAGAAAAAAGACATTTCTTTGCTCTGTGCTTTCAGAAAATAACCATCATGCAGCAGTTCGTCCCTGCAGACATGAGCCAACATTCAATACATGTAAACCAGAGGCGACCCTGCCTGTTAGGGTAGTGTGTGGCTGAATGTGCATTACCCCCTTTAACTACACAACGGATCTTGCTGCTCAGCATCCCCTTTATTGGGGGATCGGGAAGCTTTTTTTATTAGTTATTTTGACTAGACTGTCCGCCGTCAAAACAGAGGGGTCTTTGTACTGTATGTGAAAACTTCGGCTACTTGTCAAATCCTGTAAAGTTGTGATTATAATGTCTTATTATTCAGTCTACAAGTAAAGTCTTAACGTACTGTGTATTGACCAGATCTATACAGTGGCTGGTTTTAGATCATAAGGCAAGTCGCCTGTTTCAACTGCCAATCAGCTCGAAGCAAAGTCATGGGGCAAAATGACAGTTTTGGACAGAGAGAAGAAAGGAAAAAAGAGGATCACCTCAGCAATTTGTTTGAGTAACAGCTCCCCGGTTCTGTGAGTGTGCAAAAGCATGCAGTAGGCTACCGTCAGTTTACTATTTTTGCACCCTCAGTTGAAATTAAAAAAATTAAAAAGTTTTCAAAAAAAAGAAAAGAAAAAGAAAACTGCACCACCCCGCCGACTGAGGTGTTGCGCCGGTACCCGGTGTATTTCGGCTGTCAGAGCTGTGCCAATTAAACGTGATGACGGCTCAACAAACGTTAGACATCAGTGCACAGGACACAGGGACTGGACTGCTGCTTCATTCATGGGTTTTTTACGCGAGCACCTGTGCCGTGCGTAACTCAACTGGGAAGGCGCAGCAGAGCCAGCGGGATTTCTTCACAAGAACACAAATAATATAAGATATTACACACAGTTTTACACACAGAATATCCTCTAAAACTCTCCGTATCCTCGTTAATTGCCTTTTGCTGACAACAATCCCATGCAAAGCAGCAAGTGCAGAGTGAATGACTGACTGAATGAGGATTCAAATTAACTAAATGTGCGCACGATGTTTATTTTTTCCTCTCACGGCCACTGCATGGCTCCATAATTTATTACAAAAAGGTCAACAAAACGGGTTTCCAAATTCAAAATAGGCCTAACTTGTGAACAAACGAAATCTTCAGTATTACTCCTTTTCGATTACTTCTTTCAGACATTTTTTGAAGATGTGACCTCACTGATTAACTGAAAACAATTATACGATAACGAAAAAAATAATATCCTAACGAAAACAGAAGTCTAATCAAGTAAGTAGCCTTCAGAAAGTGCATCAGTAAAAGCCCAGTGCTATACTGCTGCCCGCTGCTGACACGCGCAGTGTGCGACTGAAATGTCTGCACTGCAGCACTGCAGCTGTGCCATATTCCACAATATCCAAACTTTGGAATGGCGGATCCTTTGGAAAAAAGAGGAAGGGCCGACATTTCGAATAATAAAGGCAGGAATTTTCGTAATGGTGGAACTTATGGTGGTGAAAAAAGAAGAACTGAACCAATGTGGAGACATTCAACAATGAAAGTCCCATATTTATACCTGGCGGTTGCATATTTGATCGTATTTGAGCGACTGTAAAACCACTCTGGTTGGGGCAAGGGTGGTGGTGGTGGTGGGGCAGCTGGGCCTCCAGAGACACCAGCTTGGGGCCCGAGCCTGGCCGGGGCTCCCCTAACTAAGGAAAGCTAACTAAGACTTGGAATAGATGCTCTTTGGTAGCAATTAAAATTGCTTTTGTGGCTTCAGGTTGATAGCAGGCTTGGGCGTACCTGTAAGTAGCCCCACCCATCGACATTCATTTTGCTCACAACCCGTCCTCAGCTACGTCCTCTCTGTTGGTATATATATCGATCCAGGCCAACTCTCTTCACCAGAGAGTTGGCCTGGATCGATATATATACCAACAGGATCAGTCTGTCGTGACGAGACGTGAACGCTGACGTTGATTCGAGAGAGCGTTAGAGAGAAGTTATCGGAGATTTCTCGAGAGCTTTGTACCGCATACGCTGGCTCGAAAATACACGGACTTCATTCTCTTCACCCGTCTGCATCGGAGCGCAGTGAAAGCCCCCCCCGGACCCAGCCTTCATCGCCTCCCCGCATTCCTCCACGGACATACCAGCCAAACGAGGTAGAAGCGTATGTGGCCACCAAGGCATTTCCTTACTGTTTAATAAGCACTTGAAAAATCGACAGCCTCATCATCAAGAACATTTTCGACCAAATCAATCACCTCTTCTCTGAACTCAGTAAATACACCCAGTCTACCCCACTCAACAATGTCACCACACAGATGAAATCCACTCTAACCACCATGGAACAGATCCTGCTGCATGGACAAGACCCAGACACCCCATCTCCACCCCTTTCTGCCAGCTACTCCGACATCGTCACAACCAACATGCACAGATATCAAAACTTCAACACCGGATCCAGGAAAAGAGCGAGAAGGGAATCGTCAGACCCCATCAGAGCCAAAACATCACCCCCATTGTCATAAAAAACTACAAAAAACCCCAGAACTCATTTTCAACCAACCACTCCATCCTCCAAGAAATACAAAAACACAAACCACAAGCAAAACTCCAAAAACTGGTCCACATGAGGAACGGCAATATCCTCATCTTCCCCAAGGACATCCACTCCCTAAACACTCTGCTCTCACCATGGTCCGAAGCATTCAACAAAGCACAATTCACCTGCAGACTGGCATGAAAACAAGGCTCCACCCCCCCATCTGACACCACAACAAAACTACTGGTCATCAAAGGCATCCACACCAACATCACAGAAGAACAGGTCAAACAGGAACTGGAAAAACAAAGAATCAACATCCTCAGAATACACCGGATCATAAGCAAAGCCACCCAACAGCCAACAACATTTATCAAGATCCACCTCACCAACCCCGATCAGTCTGCCGGCCTTCTCCACGAAGGATTCTACATGGAGCTCTTCCAATACAGAGTGGAGAAGGCCTGGCCTCCACCCACTATTAAACAGTGTTTCAAATGTCAACAGTTCAATCACATATCCACCCACTGCACCAACCCAGTCGTCTGCCTCAGATGTGGAGAAAATCACCACCACAAATCATGCACAAAACAAAAAAGGGAAGCCAAATGTATCAACTGTGCTGGCGATCACTCTGCTGCCTCCAAATCCTGCCCCGTCTACCTCTCACACATGACCCCGTCAACCAGGAAACCAACACCCTTCACTCAGCCCACCACCACCAACCCCCCCAGTCAGCTCACCACCACCACCACCCCCAGTCAGCCCACCGCTACTCAACCCCCCAACCACCTCTCCAGCTGGCCCACCACCACCAACCCCCCCAACCAGCACCGCGACGATGACACCCACCTTCGCGATGATCTCAGAAAACTCACCATGGATGAACAGCAAATAGAACAAGTACTCCGCAGTATCAGGAAACACACAAACTTCAATGTATGAACCACCTCCCACCATTTTCACCAGGAGCAATATACCTGTCCATCCGTTTTCTAACTTTCATACTGGCTTTCACCACCTTCTTACACATCAACATCAGAGGAATACGAGGAAATAAACAGGAACTCATTCAACTACTCAAAGAAAAAGACATCTCCATAGCATCTATTAATGAAACACTTCTGTCAAAAAACTCAAGAATCCATATCCCCGGTTACAACATCATCAGAAAAGAACGACAGACAGGACGAGGAGGAGGAGTAGCACTTTTAATACACAAAAACATTGAATACAGTGAAATAGATTACAACTTACCACCAGAACAACTACAAGGAAACGAATATGTCACAATAAAAACAAAAATCCATTCACACCACCCCATCACAGTCACCAGTGTCTACTGCCCCCCGGGAACAAAACCCTCACCTGTCCTGTTCACCGCCATCTCCAACCCCAGACACTCCCTCATCATGGGAGACCTCAATGCAAAACATATCAACTTTTACTGCAATAAAACAAACACAAGCGGCATAGCACTCCAACAGATCCTCAACAACAATAACCTGTCAATCATCAACACCAATGAACCCACTCACATATCCCCCCTAACCGGCAACTCCGACATCCTGGACCTGATCCTCTGCACCCCCGACCTGGCTTCAAAACTCCACCAGTTCTCCACCACAAACCATCTCAACAGTGACCACCTTCCCGTTCTCACCACATTCTCCTTCCACCTACAAGCCATTCAAAGCAAGAAATACAACTATAGGACAGCAAACTGGGAAACATACAAATCACACATAGAAGAACAACTGAAATACACCCCCACCACTCTCACCACTACCCCCCACGACCTGGACAATCAAGCATCCCTATACAGTCAAATACTAACCAAAGCCCGAGAACAAACAATACCCCAAAACACAGCCAAGACCCCGACACAAACACTACCCCCCCATCTCCTCCAACTCATCAGACAAAAAAGAAAGCTACGCAGAGACTTCATCCGGTTCAGATCACCCCGCACCAAAACAGAAATAAACAGACTCCAAAGCACCATCAAATCACAACTCACCCTCCACAAACAAAAAACTTGGAAATCATTCTGCCACAAACTGGATCACGACACAAACCCCCGGACCTTCTGGCAGAAAATCAAGAGCATCAATGGAGATCCACAGAACAACACCACTCCCCCACTCAAATCATCTGGAACAATCATCACTGACAATAAAGAAAAAGCCACACTGTTCAGCAACCACCTCGAAAATATTCACTCATGCCCAAACGACCCCCACTTCGACAGCACATGGAAAGATCTGGTAGACAGGTAAATCACAAAACACATTACATCACTGAGAAATGCAATTAACCCCACCACAGAGCACCACCCCCTCACCAAACCTGTCACCACCCAAGAAATTCAACTACACCTGAAAAAAATGAGGAACAAAGCACCGGGAGAAGACACTGTGGACACTGTATCAATAAAACAAGCACCAATCACCTACCTTCAACACCTTGGACAACTCTTCATCACCTGCCTCACCACCGGACACTTCCCCTCACCCTGGAAAACTGCACTTGTCACCATGATCCATAAACCAGGAAAAGACCCCCACAATGTCACCAGCTACCGTCCCATAAGCCTCCTCAGTCATATTGGAAAACTGTTTGAACGAATCCTCACATCACGACTCAATAATCACATCGAATCAATGGGCATAACGGACTCAAATACAGACTTCTGGACTCAAACCTCCAACTTCCACAACCCACCCAGTCCATCATCTTCAACTTCCTCACTAACCGACAAATAAAAGTCAAAGTTGCCTCCACCCTTTCATCACCTTTCACCCCCCAAGCAGGAGTTCCCCAAGGTGCAGTTCTAAGTCCCCCCCTATTCCTTCTATACATTTCCGATATCTACTACCCCCCAGCCACCATAGCCAAAGTCTCACAGTTCGCCGACGACCTTTGTTACTGGTCAAGCTCAAAAAACCCACAACTAGCAGCCAAAAAACTCAACACATGCATCACTGAAATAGAAAACTGGTCAAATCTCTGGAGAATCAAACTAAACCCTGCCAAAACTCAATGCATCCTCTTTACCAAAAACCAACACCTACAGCCCAACATCAACCTGACACTTAACAACCAACCAATCCACCTCAGTAAAGAAGCAACTTTCCTCGGAGTCACCTTCCAAAACAACATGACCTGGACCAAACACATCAATAACCTTGTACAAAAAGCAAATAACAGACTCAATCACCTCAAAGCCCTCTGTGGAAAACATGGCGCATCACCCTCAACAGTTATCAAAGTCTACCTATCATACATCAGACCACTATTTGAATACTCTGTCCCCGCCTGGATCACCATCTCTGACAACCAATCACAACGACTACAAACAATACAAAACAAAGCACTGAAACTGGCCCATAGACTCCCCTTCTTCATCAGTAACCACTACATACACTCAATAACAGGCATCCAGACCATAAGACAATGTCACCAAACCATAGCCCTGAAATATCTCAAGACCGCAACAACCAACCCTGCCTTACAGAAAACCGTCAAGGAAGCCCGTCTGATGACCAACGCACCCCTGTCATTCATCCTCCAACTGACCAACACCACCTCACCTCCAAACCCCCCATGACCTGGACCTGAGTAACTGAGTACACTACAACACCAACCACCCACATGCTCACATGAATACACACATACACACACACACGCACCAATGTAGATAACGCACTATTCACAATGTAGATTACACGTAATATACACAGGCCTGCACTAAACACACACACACACACACACACAAATGTAAATTTAACACACCATGCACTATACACTGTCCTTCTATTTTGTTTTTGTTTGTTTGTTTGTCTATCTTGTCCTGTTCTTGTTCCCCCTCCTCCTCCTCCTTCTCCACCTCCTCTTTCTCTCTCTCTCTCTCTCTCTCTCTCTCCCTCCCTCTCTCTCTCATGCCTTGCCCCACATGCGTCCTCCTCCATCCAGAGTCCAGCTCCTCCCACCTCTGCGCCACCACTAGCTCCATCAATGGATAGAAAAGGGCACAAGCCCTGAACTATCCCATCAGGTACAAGCCATCGTAGTAGTAGTAGTGTCTTCTGACATCTACAATCGCGGCTGCACACGGCTGTATAACGAGGCTTGCAAACCCGTGAAGGAAGACAAGCAAACTCTAATCATTTCTTATGCACTTCTCATCCCAGTGGTAAGGCGTCTTGAAGTTTGGTCACCTTGTCACAAACCACAGGATTAAGTCACTCACTAAAAGCACTTATCACTATTTGTAAAAGCTTTTCAAAGCTCCAACCTCAGCGTGAAGCTGGCAAACCGCCACGACAGGACAGGACCACAACAAACCGACAGGCAAATCATCATTAAAGGACCATCACTCAACATCACCGCTGACCAAATCAAAGAGGAACTTAATAACCAAGGCATTGAGATACTGAGAGCCCATCGCATCATCAGCAGGAGAACAGAGACCCCCACCACCTTTATCAGGGTCTCCTTGACTAATCCTGATGATGCCACTAAACTTCTAAGGGAAGGATTTTTCATGGACTTTTTCCACTATCGGGTCGAAAAAGCACACACTGCTCTGCACATCAAACAGTGTTTCAACCACACAGCCCCACAGTGCAGTAACAAAACTAAATGCGTCAGATGTGGAGAAGAACACTCACACAAAACGTGTGACAAAGCCAAACATGAAGTCAAATGTGCTAACTGTGGTGGTAATCATTCTGCGGCTTCCACGCAATGTCCAACATATTTATCCCAGATCCGGCCCCCTCCGGACCCAGTCTCTCTCTCAACTCCGCTCAGGTCACAAAACCACCAGACCCCTGGCACAACGCACCACCCTCCAAGATGACCTGAAGACCTTGTGCCAGGATGGAAAACAATCGAAGTCATCTGGAAATGTCTGGAAAAACACTTCCAATAAAAGGTTAAAGAAAGAGAAATAAAAAAAATAAAAAAAATGGGCCAATTTAACATTTTTCATATTAACATAAGAGGCATAAGATCGAACAGAGAAGAGCTGCTGCACATTCTACAGGAAAAAGACGTGCATGTAGCCTCAGTAAATGAAACATTCCTCTCCCCCCACATCGATTTCTCTCTACCTGGATATGACATCATAAGAAGCGACAGACCTCAGGGAAAAGGTGGAGGAGTGGCTCTGCTTATTAAAAGACCAGTTGTATATCATGAAACTACAATCTCATTGAGTCCTGAACAAGCCCAGAATAATGAATTTGTTACTGCTAGAGTTAAGCTCTCTTCAAACTCCAGCATGCTCCTCATGTCAGTTTATTGTCCACCAGGTGTCACTCCATCTCCACATCTCTTTCAAGAAACTTTCCTAAAAGAAAAGACAGTTGTAATAATGGGAGATTTTAACGCTGAACATTCATCTTTTCATAACAAAAGTACAAACCAGTCAGGTATTATACTAAATAACATAATTGAACAGTCTGACCTTGTCCTCTTAAACAATGATGAACCAACACACTATTCCTCCTCTTACAACTCAGTGGATATTCTGGATCTTTGCCTCGTCACCCCAGACCTCACAGGAAAAGTGACACGGTTTTCTGTGTGTCCAGATATTGGTAGCGACCACCTTCCAATAATCACCTCATTCAACCTGAAGGCTCAAGCTGCTGCAAGAAAACTAAAATATGATTATAAAACAGCAAACTGGGAGGCATTTAAACATTCCACCACCAACCTGAGTAATAATATCCTTCCTTGTGACCCCGAGCCCTCCACCATTGACCAAAGAGCTCTTTTTCTGGGACAAATCCTTCTCACAGCCCAGGAAAACACAATAAACCTCAAAAGAGTTCAAAATGGTCCAAAGAATTTTCCACTTTCACTGATACACCTGATAAAAACAAAAAGGAAACTAAGAAGAGAGTTCATGAAAACAAGATCTCCAGAGATTAAACAAAGAGTTAATCAATTACAAACACAAATATGGAGAGATATAAAGAAGGAGAGAGAAAGAACATGGGACAGGTTTTACACAGACCTAAACAATGACCCGAACCCAAAAACATTCTGGCAAAAAAATTCACCAAATAAATGGAAAGAAAAACAACACTAAAGTCTCAGTATTAAGAAATAATGACAAGATTATTGAAGAAGAAAATGAAAAGGCCAATGTTTTTGTAGAGCACCTGAAGAACGTCCATTCATGCCCAGAGGACCCTTTATTTGACCCAGAGTGGAAAGAGATTGTAGAGCAGCAGGTCAGTCTGCCTACACATCTACCCATAACAACAAACACAGACACCAATAACCCTCTGATTAAAGCTGTCACAATAACCGAACTCCAAGAGCATTTCAAGAAACTCAAAGTCAAAGCCCCGGGGTAAGATAGTGTAGATAATAGACTCATCAAAGAATCAGCAATAGAATATCTGGCCCAACTCGCAGACCTCTTCACAATCAGCCTCCATACTGGTTACTTCCCTAAGCCCTGGAAATCAGCTCTGGTCACCATGATTCCCAAACCACACAAAGACCCTCACCTGGCAGCCAACTATAGACCCATCAGCCTCCTGAGTACTCTGGGCAAACTACTGGAGAGAGTGCTGGCTGACAGGCTTCAAAGACATTTTGATGCTCTAGGAGTTTTGGGGGTCCACCAGGCAGGATTTAGGAGGGAAAGAAGCACAACTGATAACATCCTGAGGCTGGCAGAGGATGTACAGCGTTGCTTTAATAAAAAAGAAGTGACGATTGGAGTCTTCTTTGATATTGAGAAGGCATTCGATAAAATGTGGCATGATGGACTCGTATACAGGTTGATGGATCAGAATCTAAAACTCCCACAACAAATGGTGGTGCTTTTAAACAGTTTTTTAAATGACAGAGAAATCGCAGGGAAAGTTGGAACCTCAATCTCTTCCAGATTCAGCCCAGAAGCCGGTGTGCCCCAAGGCTCAGCCCTCAGTCCTCTACTGTTTTTAATGTATATTTCTGACATATATTATCCACCTCGAGGAAAGGGACAGGTCTCGCAGTTCGCAGACGACCTCTGCTATTGGGCCACTGTAAAGAATATAAAATATGCTGCCAAAAAACTCCAGGTGTGCATCACAGAGATGGAAGGCTGGGCAAACATGTGGAGAGTGAAACTGAATCCTACAAAAACACAATGTGTAATATTCACCAGACACCCACGCAAAAACCACCAAATAAACCTCAAGCTGTATGGAAGAACTCTTCGGGTCACACCAACAGCAAAATTTCTAGGAGTTACCTTCCAACAAAACATGCAGTGGACAGCACATATTGCTAAAATGGAAAATGAGGCCAGACAAATGTTGAACCATCTGAAAGTGCTCTGCAGAAAAGAAGGAGGAGCAAATCCAGAAGTGGCTTCAAGGGTGTATCAGGCTTATATTCAACCTTTGTTCGAATATGCAGCACCTGCCTGGTGTAATGTAGGGGCAGCACAACTAAAGAAACTCCAGACCATACAAAACATTGCAATAAAAATGTGCTACAGAATCCCCAAATACACAAGCAACAAAAACACCCACCTTCTCTCTGGCTTCATGACACTGCAAGAACTAATGGTTAGTCTGGGAAAAAAGTATCTTCACAGAGCTGAAACAAATCCATCACTCCAACCAATCATTGAGGAAGAAAGAACAAACCCACCCAGATTCATTTGCACCACTCCCCTGTCTGTTCTACTGAAACACCTTCTTCTATAGAAACCCAACACAACCACAACACATTTTAGATATTTAAAGGATTTTAGATATTTAAAGGATTTTGCTCTTACTTTTCTTTATTGTTTGATCTCTTTATTGCTCTATTTGATTATTTTAATTCCTGATTTTGAGATGGGGCAACTGAAAAGTTGCTAGACTTTGTCTTATATATATATATATATGTTGTTTTTTTTAACAAATGTGTTCTATTGTTATCAATATTCTGCAGTCTTAATATAGTTAATTATATTAATAATTTTATGATTAATAATTTTTATATTGCATAGTGAGCAGAGTGAACAGATTGTGATGGTGTCATGGTGATTGATTAATTAACCCCTTTACTATCCTTTCCCCTCCCCACTCCCATGGAGCAACCGGACAGAGAGAAGAGAGATAACAGAAAGGAAAAAAGAGGATCACCTCACCAATTTGTTTGAGGAATAGCTCCATGGTTGGCAGTAGGCTACCATCAATTTATTATTTTTGCACCCTCAGTTGAAATTAAAAAGTAAAAAAAAAAAACCCAGCACCACTCTGCCGACTGACGTGTAGCGCCGGTACCCGGTGTATTTCAGCTGTCAGAGCTGTGCCAATTAAATGTGATGACGGCTCAACAAACGTTAAACGTTAGACATCAGTGCACAGGACACAAGGACAGAACTGCTGCTTCATTCATGTTTTCTTTTACGCGCATCTGAGCGCCTGTGCCGTGCGTAATTCAACTGGGAAGGCACAGCAGAGCCAGCAGGGTTTCTTCACAAGAACACAAATAATATAAGATATTACACACAGTTTTACACACAGAATATCCTCTAAAACTCTCAATATCCTCGTTAATTGCCTTTTGCTGACAACAATCCCATGCAAAGCAGCAAGTGCAGAGTGAATGACTGAATGAATGAATGAGGATTCAAATTAATTAAAATGTGAGCACGATGTATATTTTTTTTCTCTCACAGCCACTGCCGGGTCCGTAATTAATTACAAAAAGGTCAACAAAACAGGTTTCCGATTTCAAAATAACTTGTAAACAAACGAAATCTTCAGTATTACATCTTTTAGGTTATTTTTCTTTCAGTCATTTTTTGAAGATGTGATCTCACTGATTAACTGAAAACAATTATACAATATCCAAAAAAATAATATCCAAACGAAAATAGAAGTCTAATCGAGTAAATAGCATTCAGAAAGTGCATCAGTAAAAGCCCAGTTCTATACGGCTGCCCGCTGCTGACACGCGCAGTGTGCGACTGAAATGTCTGCACTGCAGCACAGCAGCTGTGCCATATTCCACAATATCCAAACTTCAGAATGACGGATCCTTTAGAAAAAAGAGGAAGGGCCGACATTTCGAATAATAAAGGCAGGAATTTTCGTAATGGTGGGACTTAAGAAAAAAAGGTGAAGGACCGTCAGTCCGAACAATGGAAGTTAACGTTCGAAGAGGCAAGGTTTCGGAAAGGCAGACAGTTACCCCTGAAAAGAGTCGTTGCTATAGAAAAGATACGCTTCAACGTTTGATAAACTGAATGACTGCAGGCTGTTATTTGTGAGAGAGGCACCATCTCATGACGATAACCTGCAATTGAACGAGTGGGCGTGTCAAGGATTAAGGGGGGGGTAGAGTCAGCTCGGCAGCTGGCTGGCAACCGGCTGGAACTTGGCTGGGATTTGGCTGGGATTTGACAGGCAGTTGGCTGAGGGAAGGAACTTTTGAGTGGCTCCTATTGTATTTGAGGGAGCGGGAGAGAGTCAACTGCGCTTAAAATTAACCGGATGTTTTATTTTGTTTCTGCGAACGACTTCCTGTTCCACACGATCTGCTCTGTGCTGAATTGCTGCGTTGTGCTCCTGCGTAAAAATAGAAGCTCTGCATATCTACTACGGATGCTCCGGAGCGCCGCAGCTGTGACAGAGCCGGTGGAACCACAAACATTGATTAGAATTGAAACGTATCAGCTCCACTGCACATGCATCTGGTGGAATTTAGGGGTTAGGGGAGGGAGCAGGAGATGGTCAGAGAGGGAGATGCACCTTTCAGCAGCTGCATCAGGAACATTAAACCGATTTATAACTTTTCAATCGGGCCATCGGCTGGTTCAAGCTACACTGAGACCGATTCATTAATCTGTGTACCGATGCACTTGCATCTTTTAAATCAAAACCGATTTTCCGATTCAAATCGGTTATTCGTTACACCCCTAGTTGATATAATTTTTCTTGTACTAGGTGTCAGGTCAATTTTCCCGTAATATCAATCTTTCACTATTAGTCTATTCCTATTTCATATTGCATATAGTTTGGGCCTTTTCTGTCTGTCTCCATGTCTCAAACCTTATCTGGCCCACAAGGTCAGTATAATGTGAAGTAGTTTCTCTCTGTGTACGCAAAGGCGTTATCTGTTTTCTCTGGCATAAGTACTTCCACTCTGTATGTCAATTTGTCTCTCATTCACCCAGGAGCTGAGGTTCCAGGGTCTGAGTGCTTGATAATTTATTTCAAAGAAAATAAACTCCCAAAGGACAGCTCTCTGTGTTTTTCATGATCACCACGAATTATTGCCATTACACAGGCATTTGACTGGTGAGCCAAAAATATAATTTTAGACCCTGCATTAGCTATTTAAAGCCAAGTCTTAGAAACTTTTATTTGTTTGTATGATAGTGTGACGTGTGTTGCAATAAAAGATTATCTAACATGACTTTTTTTCTATTTTACAGGGGGTTGAAGCAGCAGACCAAACTGCAGAATTCCAGGACTAGGGCTGTGTTCCTCCATCTATGTTACTTCCTGTATGTTTCTTTAGCAGAAAGTGTTCCTGTTTGCTCCCCTGGTGTTTTTTGTTTTTTTTCCTCGTAGTTTCCAATAAATCGACAAATGTCAATGTTGACAGAATTTTTTTCTCTCTGGTTTTTCAGTGAGTATGTGATGGTGACACTTTAAAAGTATTGATATTGATGTAAATGGTATTGTTAAAAAAATGCTAGGAACATTCACTGAGTGTTTTAATTTCCTGGGAGTAGGAACAGAATCACATTTGTTTTATAATTTTCATGAAGGGAACATTAAACTGAAAACATTTTGGTAACCTTCCTATAATGTTCAGTTAACCTTGGGAACGTCAGGAAAACTTGCTATTTATAATTGTGTTTAAAACATTCAAACATTTTGGCAACTGTCCTATAATATTCATCTTACTTTCCCAAAACATTCAGGCAACATCAAAATAATCTTCTGGTAACGTCAGGAAAACTTGCTGTTTTAACTTATAGGGAACGTTTGAGGGGAGACATTCTGGTAACCTTCAATTAACCTTCAATTAACCTTCCAAGAACATTCAGGGAACATCAAAATAACCTTCTGGTTATGTCAGGGAAACTTGGCGTTTTAACATGCAGGGAATGTTTTACGGAGAACATTCTGGTAACCTTCTTATAACCTTCAATTAACCTTCCAAGAACATTCAGGGAACATCAAAATAACCTTCTGGTTACGTCAGGAAAACTTGCCGTTTTAACATGCACAGAACGTTTTACGGAGAACATTCTGGTAACCTTCTTATAACGTTCAATTAACCTTCCAAGAACGTTCAAGGAACATCAATATAACCTTCTGGTTACGTCAGGAAAACCTGCCGTTTTAACATGCAGGGAACATTTTAGGGGAGACGTTTTGGTAACCTTCTTATAACGTTCAATTAACCTTCCAAAAACATTTTGGGAACATCAAGATACAGTTATGGTTACGTCAGGAAAACTTGCCGTTTATACCAGTATATTACGTTGTGTTGCAACATTCAAAAAACGTTCCTACACCTTAAAACAAACGTTCCCAGAACATTCGGGGAACCAAAATTTGTTTGCTGGGTTGTGCCTGGCCTTGTCTGTCTGGTTCTGCCCCTTCACTCTGTTTTACTCCTGCCACAATAAGCACTATGGTTAGTAGCATTATTATTCCCACTTTAACTCCTCCCCCATGTTGCCTGGGTTCTCACTCTTTCCCTGTGCTGATCTATTGGTGGCTGTTCCCTGGGATGTTCCTGCTCTGGGTTCTGAGTGTTCTGAGTCTGTGCTGCTTCTGTCTGAGTCTCCTGGGTCTGCGTCTGACCTTTCTGTGCTTCTGGCTTCGCCTGTTTCTGAGCTGCTGCTTTCTGCTCTCTGTTCTCTTTCTGCCTCTGCTGTCTCTGCGCTTGGGCCCTCATCATCAGCCCTGTGCTACCAGGTGGCGACTCATGAGGTTCATCGTCAGCCACTGAGGATGGGGTGTTTTCCTCTGAGGTGCTCTCTGTCGACACCCTCTCTGGGTTGTTAGCTCTGCAGCAGTGGTTAAGATGGAACCAAACGTCCTTACCTTCAACTTTCAAGGCAGTTGGTGTAGCTAATATGACCTTGTATGGACCTTCTCTGCGTGGTTGGTCCCACTTCCTTTTGAAAACCTTGACGTACACCCACTCTACAGGAAGTATGCGTTGAAGGTCCTCTGGGATCTTGACCCTTCTGTTCTCAGTGGTGCCTTTCACCTGCTGGAACACAGCCCTGTGGATACGAGTCAGACTTCGTAAGTATTCAAACATTTCATCTTGCAATTGCTCCAACGAGGGCCCTTCATGGGGACCTCTCACGTACAGTATTGGCATGGGCTAGCCCGTCAGATGCGTGACTCTGCTAGCTTGTGAGCGCATTGATATTAGTGCAAGCGGTAAAGCATCCACCCAATTAAGCTTATCTCCACTATCTGCTACTATCTTGGCTATTTTGGCCTTCAAGATACCGTTTGCTCTTTCTACTGCTCCCTGTGACTAGGGATGATAAACACAGCCAAACTTTTGATTAATTCCCAATTGCTTTAGTGTCTCTTGTATGACATTTGACACAAAATGGCTGCCGTTGTCTGATGATATGGTATCTGGCATCCCAAATCTTGGGAAAACTTCTTGACACGAAAATTTTGCAACCGTTCTGTGATCTGATTTTGCGGTGGCTTTTGCTTCCACCCATCTGCTGTATCTGCATATGACCACCAAGATATACCTCATTCCTCTTGCTCTTGACTGTGGTCTCATGTCTATATAGTCTAGTGTAAGGTGTCGAAAGGGACCATCTGGAGGTGGTATATGCGCTATTGGGGCTGTAGAAATTTTGCTGATGTTATATCTCGCGCAAGTTTCGCATTCACTTAGTACTCTATCCACTGTGGCTGCCATGAATGGTGACCACCATACTGTTTGCAGTTTCCTTAGTATCTCCCCCCTTGCGCAATGGTCATTACCATGCGTCAAAAGTATTGCATGTCTTAACAGTAAAGTTGGTAGTACAAAATGACCACGACAGTCGCGCCAGAGACCATTTTTTGATCCTGGTTCTACTGTTCTGATGGCTCCGCGCTTTATCTATAGGCATTTTTCAGCGTCATCTACTCTGTTTTGAGCTAAGATAAGAGCACAATCATGTGTGGTGAGTATGGGTGCCATTATTTTGCCTATGGCAGCCTGTTTGGCAGCCACGTCAGCCAGATTATTACCTGTGGCTATCAACGAATCAGTCTTTTGGTGGCCTGGACATCTAATCACTGCTAAGGCTGTGGGAAGAAGCATGGCTTCTAATAGATCACGGATGGCGTCTCCATGGGTTACAGGAGTGCCATCAGCTCTGCAAAGTCCTCTTTGTCTCCATATGTTAGCATGAACATGGCATACACCATAGGCATATGTTGAGTCTGTGTATACATTTAGCGACTTTCCCTCTGCTATTTTACATGCTGCTGTTAGAGCTTTTATCTCGGCGAGTTGGGCTGAGCAGGGCTGAGCAAGTTTACATGACCGTAATGACACAAAGGTTTGGTTATCACTGTTGAGTTGAACAACCCCATAACCAGCATGGGTACTGGTGGCGTCACGGAAACATGACCCATCAACAAACAATGTGAGGTCGGCTGGAATTTGTTGGTTATGCAAATCTTCCCTAGCGCACATAAATTTGTCAGTGTCATGAATACAGTCATGTGGTGTACCTTCATTTGGTAATATCAGTTTTGTGGCTGGGTTAATGGTGGTGCAACGTTGAATGTTAAGTTAAGGGGCTGATAGAATTACCTCATAGCCCGTGCGTCTGGCCTGTGTCAGAACAAATCTTGGACTTGTCAGCAGCGCGTGGAGTTGGTGGGAAGTGTATAACGTCACCGGATATCCCATGGTCAGCGATGATGCTTTCTGAAATGCAAACACAGCTGCGGCTAACCCCTGATAGCAGGGTGGCAGCCCAGCCTCTATGTTATCCAGCTTAGTGCTATAATAGGCTAAAAGTTGTTTACCTGTGGGTGTGTCTTGCATCAGGACGGCACACGCAAACCGAGATTTCTCTGCTACGTAGAGATGAAAAGGTTTGGAGTAGTTAGGAGTGCCTAACGCTGGAGCGGATTGCATGTCTATTTTTAAGGCTAGGAACGCACCTTCTGCTTCCTCCGTCCAGGACAGCTGTGTTGTGTTGTTTGGCCGTCCTGCTGCTCTTACTAAAGCTCTAAGTGGAGCAATTTTTATAGCATAGTCACAAATCCATGGCAGACTGTATCCTGTCATGCCGAGAAAAGACAGCATTTGGCCCACCGTCTGCGGTTGAGAAGCCTTACTTACTGCCTCTATCTGAGATGGGGCAATGCACTTTTTATCCCCACTCAACTGTCTGCCCAAGTACTCTACAGACTGCTGGCAGAACTGCAATTTGTCTTTACTGACCTTGTGTCCCCCTCTGCTAATGCTATGAGCACTGCAATGGAATCTTTTGACATTATTCTTTTGAAGAGCTACAGATAAGCAAATCATCTACATAATGTAATATAGTGCTTGGCACATTTAAATTAACTAGGTCATAATGCTGACATTCATAAGTGAACGCAAACAAATATTGAGAGTCTGGGTGTAGCGGTACACTAAAAAACAGAACATACAAAAGATTATATACCACTGTGTGTCGGGTGGTATGTTTAAGAGCAACGTGTGTGAATCTGGCACATGTGGCGTCTCTGTTTCCACCACTGCATTAGCTGCTCTTCTGAGGAATTTGGTTTCTCGATTGGAAAAATGGGCGTGTTGCAGGACTTCTAGTTTTGACCAGAACTCCGGCTTTTACTAAGCCTTCAATTGCGGGTTCGATACCGTCAATGGCTAGCATGTGGTTTTAGTGTGATGCGAACAGGTTGCGCTGATTTTATCAAGCCTACGTCTGTTTTATGTGCTGTCCATAGCTGTGGTGGAACTTTACTCAACAACTGTGCGTGTTCTTCTGTGACCGCTATCTGTGTGGGTGTAGTACCATCTACATGTACCTTGTCTGCGACTGTTTCATCACCTGTCTTAGTTGAGATTCTGATGCATTGTTTGTCATCTGAAATGTGGATGTATTTGTTCTTGGTGGGTAACCACTCTCGCACCTGCAGTGCACGTCCGACCATTGGACCCAGATGATGAGACTCATAACCTTCTGCTGTCATCAGTGTAACGTGTGGTGCAGAATTTGGCACCTGAAACCATCCTGCTAATTCTTCTGGGAGGCGGACATCTGCCACCAGACCTTGAGGTGCTAAATACATGTCTTCACCAATGATAAGGCATGTTTTTTTTTTATTGAGCACTGTGTCCCAGCATTCTTGATAATCTACATGAGTCTGGTCCGTGTCATACATGAGCGTGCAATGCAGTGGCAGAGTGGGAGTATGTGCTGTGTCAAAATGTAACCTGACCCATGGTTCCCACTGAGTCCATGTCTGTTTGAGGTGAGACTCTTCTGATGTCAGTTGGAGCCAGGAGACCAACGCCTGTGATGTCTCTGTGGCGTTCCTGGGCAGCTGTGACATCATGCTTTGTGAAGGGGTTGTCAGAGAAGTCCAAATATAGTCCATCTTGAGTACTCATGATCTTAGTTTTGAGAGGGCACAATATATCTCTGCCTACAAGGCTCACTAGCGCATGAGCTGAGTAGAGTAGGGGTACAAAGATGACTTTACCGGCGATGAGCATTGAAACAGGCTCTGTCATTGGTATGACTTGTGATTTCCCAGAGAAGCCTTTGGTCTTGATGGATGACTTAGAGAGGGGGAGTGTAGAGTCTTCTTTTCCAATACATGAATATGTAGCCCTTGTGTCCACCATAAAGGGATATGCTTGTTCGTGGATGACAACAGGTACAGTTAGTTCGTCGTGTGGCTGTAATGAAATGACTGGCGACATTACTTCCCCCTCACACTTCTCTGGGCAGCCCTATGATGGGCACCCTGTCTCGTTTTTGGCCAGTTTTCTGTTGGACCTTCCCATGGGTTGACCGGGCACTCCCTACGTCGGTGGCTGGACTGGTAACAACCCCAGCATAGCTTGTTAGGTGCTGCAGGATTCACTCCTGGATATCCTGAGTTCATTTCCTGGGAGCCTGATTGCTGATAGGGTGCGGCTCACTGATAGGTTTGCTGTTGCGGTGGCTGGGGTCCTGGAGGAAAGCTCGGTCCCCTTCTCCATCCTCCTCAACCTGCTGGTTTTCCCCTAGGTTCGCCTCGACCCCGCCCCCTCGGGGGCCTCTGGCTACCGTTGTTTCCACCTGCTCATTGTGGATAACAGTAGTGGTAATGTGAGGCATTGCATTGTCAGTGTTCTGCGTGTGGGGAGCGTCTTCTTTCATCTGCTCTCGGTCTAGTAGTAGTAGTAGTAGTAGTAGTAGTAGTAGTTTCCCTACTGTGAAGGCAGTTTTTAATTATCTTTCGTCAGAGGTTATGTTCTAGTTTATGTGACCCATCTCCTCCCAAATTAGCTTTTCTAGGCACGACAACAATCCGCAATCTTGGATTAAATTCCACTCCGTTCTCTAAATCTTGAAATATTACCTGGTTCAGAGGAAGCGAAGCTACAGGTCCGTTTTTATACTTATCACACAAATATTGCAGCAGTGATGAACTGGGAGACCACAAATCATTTAAAGTTGTCTCCCAATGTATACCTGAAATTCTTCCTTCACTAGTTTCAATTGGTAATATACTAACTATACAAGTTTTAATCAAATCTGTTGCTCGTCTTGCCACTGCTTCTCACCCTCGTTGTCTATGTAGGTTCTTTCTAACCCGAAATGTGTTTTTTATGCCTCTAGTATCTACTAAGCCATCAGTCATGCAATGTTCCTCAGCCCAATTTTCATCACCACTGCTGTCACCCTCTTCCACCCAGCTCTTAACAGCCTGATGTCAACTTCTTTTTCCTTTATTTTATTACTTCCTTTCCTTTATAATCTCGTTCTCACTATCTGATTCTATGTCCATCTAATTTTAGATTTTCTGTGTTTCTCTGCATCTGACTTCACCTCCTCTTAATCTTATAGTCCACTCAGTTTATGTCTCCGTCTTATTGGTCAGGTTTTCTCTCCACTGTCCCTATTTCCCTGTGAGTTATGTAATTAGTCGTGTTGGTCCTATCTCTCACTCTCCTCTCTGTGTATCTGTCGGAGTCAGGCAGTCTTGTGTTTGTGTCAGAGCACACCAGTCTTTTTACATTTCTCTCCTGGACGCCTCCTTTAACTGTATTTACAACAACTATTTATGCTTTATTTGATACTTCTCTCTACTTTAACACAGACATTACATACCACATTCAGTTATATTACAAGTTTTTACAATATGATCGATCGGTTTTTGGCATTGCTCTTTTGACTTATTTTGTTTATTTTTTCACTTTTCTCTCTGGATCCTCTTAAGCTCTTTTGGTGTTCTGTCCACGCAGGCCCACTTCCCCGGTAACACAATTCCCGTGACTGAAGGGAATGTGACAAGATGAAGTGGCGGTATCACAGAAACACTCAGTATTCTGTCCAAGCAAACCTATTTCTCTGCCTAACGGCCCTGTCCCCATGCGTGACAAAAAGGACCATTAGGAGGATAAAATAGTGGTATCACAGAAATACTTTATCTCTTTGGCTTTACCGGTTATTTTTCTCTTCCCTGTATAACTTTTACAGGTTTTTGTGCACTTCTCACTTTAAATATTTTAAATACTTTAAATACTTTACTCTTACTACATTCCTCACTACATTTGTTACCATATATTCAGCACACACACATTCACTTTTTCTTTTGCCTGCTTGGTTACTCTAGCTCACTCCACCACATTCCACACACACATACACACACTCCCTCCCACATTCACTCTCCATGTTTATCTCTGTAACTTCCACACACACACACACACACACACACACACACACACACACACACACACACACACACACACACACACACTGTGTTGCATTAGATTCAGTTGTCTCCAGCAATATATCATCTATGTTCCAATGTTGTTTTATTAGTTAGTAATTTTTACATCACATTTTAGGTTCTTTAGGAGAGGAATTCGTCAAATACCTCCGACTCAGGCGGCTCCCAACTGCACCTCAGACGCACCCGGTTTAGGCAGAAAAAAAGGCTCTGCTTACCTTATCTGGTGGCCACCTACACGTCTGATGCACAGCCAAGCACCCCCGATCTTAGGATTCGACTCCCTCGCCCTCTGGCTCGCCAATTATTGTGGAGGCAAAAAGTCAAGGTCCCGAGCCGTGTCAGGAAGCTCGCGACCCCGCTCTCCGCCTCCCGATCAAACTTGTTTTGTCTTCCATTAGATATCAAAAACTCAAATACTCAGAGGTCAAAAAATCACTGGAGACACGTAGAATCAGATGCAACTGAGTTTAATGTGCTCGCAGGCAACAAACACATCACACTCAATGAGTCAAGCTCCGGAACAAGACTGAAATTTCTTTGTTTGCGCTCGCTCTTTTATCGTAGAATTTCTGCTGAGTCATCTCTTTTCCTTAAACTTTTCCATTGGGTGCTGATCATAAAGGTGTCACATTTCTGCTGAGTTTACACTTTTTTTAGTCCTTCCCCCTCTAGGGTCATAGCAGGACAAACTGCAATTCCCCTAACTTTCCACTAGTGTTTTCTGAACCCATCCTCATGCTATTTTTAGAAATGATTCACAGTGAGTCCTAGGTACTTCTCCACCACAATGCTTAAGTGCTCAATGAGTGTGTGTGTGTGTGTGTGTGTGTGTGTGTCATAAGAATACATGAAATATTAAACTAGTGTGTAATTTGTCAGTTGCACAGATTATATTGCTTTACACACTCTTTTAAAGGTCAGTTTAAAGGTACAGTACGAACACTATAGTAAATATTACACTACAGATGTCGTATGCTGTAAAGCCCTGTGAGGCAAATTGTATTTGTGATATTGTGCTTTATAAATAAAATTGATTGATTGATTGAAATTACTGGACCTGGAGTCGGACTTCTCTGCCGCCGGTAAGCCGTTATCTTGCGTTTGTCAGCTGCTCTCATGTTCCCTCCTTTTGTGAAGGTCTTGTTGCCGTCCTCTGCAAACCAGGCGTCATATGCCTCGTGGCGTATTCCCCTGACATTTGTTCAGAATATTTCAAAACTTCTAGCTTTAAAGTAACACTGAATTTGGTCTTGTCGCCATCTTATCTGTTTACAATCAGCTGAGAGTGCGCAACTGCGCATGTGCCTGGATAATGGTTTATGTGTGTGTGGATGTGCATCTCGGTGTATGTGTGTGTAATCGGGGTCTAGCGCTCTATAAATGCCAAAACATCAAATAACCACCTCCAGTTTATAAAAGAGGTTGGCGTTTTTTAATACATTTTTTAGACCCGGTTATTAAAAGATGTCGGCTTCTAATAGGGGCCTGATTTTAAATTGAGGAAATACGATATGTTGATGGTGGGATGAGACGTGAGTATGCCACAAAATAATCACCGGAACACGGGGAGAACATGCTAACTTTACACTCAAAAATCACCACAACTCCTGAGGGAACAACAACATAAAATGTTCCCTAGCAGTCTGTTTATTCCCAACAATGATAAGTAATGCCAGTCACTTCACTATATGCCCAGAGGCAAGCACTTATCCATAACATAACCACAACAACATTTGCATTTTAGCATTATTTACCATGCTTGGGTTGAAAAGCGCTTGAACCATTCCTGAGCTTCTGCGCTCCATCCTTTCACTGTAGTCCTCCAAGAAAAAAATGGTTGAAGCAAACAAACATTTTCCGGACCATTTCCACACGCGTGGTGGGATCGAAGTCCACCACAAATAGCCATTGTTTCATCCTGTCCGTATTTTTGTTGGTACTATGTGAAACGTCATTCTGTTCCATGTCTTCAGCTTGTTACCGCAACCTTTTCCAATACATGGGTAAACCATGATTTACAACAGCACTCTGTAAACTTTCCTCAAACTTTCTGCTGCGTCCAGCTGACGATACCGCAAATGCGCGGCTGCAAGCAATAACTACGGCATTGTCTGAGCTGCACACTGTATCACTCGCCCAGTGGTTTACTCAAGAAAGTAGTTCCGAGTATTTGCTTCATGCTCCACGTGTTTTCCACAAGAGCGTTTTGGAGTTATTGGATGGTGTATTTGATTAGTTTTGAGGGAGAGAAAACTTCATAAACCTGAAGAAACAGATGCAAAATGTTACATGTAATGTGAAATGTAAAACTGTGATTACTGAACAGTAATCTGTAATACTGTTTCCACTTTCCACACAATAAATAGAACATAAGTCTTTAAGCTGGTTAATTATTTCTCCATCAGCTATCATTCTAAACAAGACTGTTGCCATACATATAACATTAGTCTACCTACATATTATTTACATATTTAACAATGTCAAACACAACACAGAAGACCCAAAGCAACCACATTGACTACATCTCCCAGAAAGTCCAGTGCTCTGGGAGCATGCGCGAAGCAGTCTCTAGATGGCAGCGCAGACATGTCAAGACATGGTCTGTGTTTACCTAGTGCATGTGCCGCCTGCAAGTGATAAGAGCCACGAAACACAACACAATGCTCTACAACAGACCACGGAGTCAAAGTTGCCGTTCACCACGCCATCATCCACATTAGCTCACTGAGTGTTCAACAACCGGCATGTCTCAGCTAACATCGATCACCTAGAGTGCTCCCGGGAGTTAGCCGAGTGCTAGCCGAGAGATATGCGCTACACACACATTAGAGGCCGAACGCTTATAATGCTTATAAACCACAAATCATAAGTTACCTACAGCACGTCGGGATAGCATGGTGAACATCAACACACAACCATTTATTTATAATTCAACCATCGTTAGCAGGCTGTTTGCAGCTAGCAGTTGTTACTCTGCTTACCAACGGGCTGTGTGCTCCTGCCGAAGGTCTGAATACAATGAGCCGTCACCGTGTTAACAAGAATAGCCTACTTACGTACGCATCCACGATTAACCCCTTAAAGGGTCTCAGGCGTACAACACAACAAAAATGAAAGTTTTAACCAAACAATTTACATGGCAGGTATCTCTGTTAAAGGAAGAGAGTGGCTGCAGCAGCTCAATAAATTATTTACATTTCTTATCCGTAAACAAAACTTAGTCCCAATAATGTTACCAAGTGACGAAGTCTTGACAGGCAGCTCTGTCCCACCGATCTCAAAACAGCAGGCAGAAAATTAAAGGTAATGTGCCTACTCATATGACTAAAGGATTATTTGACAAAATGCCAAAATGTCAAAATATCCCTTAAAATGTAACATCACCGTCTTTTCATATTAGCCTTTTAGAAAGTCATTAAATGTTGTCCAGTGTTTTTAATAATTGGGTGTAAATGAAATTTAAAAACAGACCCATGATTGCTCCTCACTTTGGTTTTATTCATATTCCACATATTAAACAAAGTAAAAGTTTTATCAGTCGCTATTTCAGCTTGAGTAGCTTTTACCACCAACAGATGCTGATTACCACACATCTTGTCTCCAAGAATCCTGTTGAGTAGATGAACATGTTTGGAGTAGACCACTGGCGTCCGGGCAACTTACACAAATGTACACATTTTCATCCTCGTACTCCAAAGAAAACCCCACCAGGTTTTTGAAAATTTCAAGGGGGCGCTATAGAGGCATTTTGTCCCCCCCATGGACGACGCCCCTATCAGATGCATAGCTTGCCATTCTTGACCTGTATATCAATTTTCATGAGGATATGAGGTCGCTGAAGCCATCAAAAACCCAAATCCATTTGATGGCGTGGGCAGCGCCATAGCAGCCACGCCCCTTGACATAGACAAAAGCTTTGAATAACTTTTGATCAGCGTGGTCTCAGGGTGATCTGGACCAAATGTGAAGTTGATTGGACAAAATCTGTAGGAGGAGTTTGTCACAATAAAAAATTGTCGAAATCACAAAATCGCCACCAAAAGGAATAGTTTAAATCAAAGTGGCCAACTTCCTGTTTGGAGTAGACTATTGGTGGCAGAGACTTTTTTGTGCGTCTGGGTGACATACACATATGTACCAATTTTCATCTTCCTACTCCAAATAAACCCCTATGGGGAGGGGTTTTTGAAAATTTCAAGGGGGCACTATAGAGGCATTTTGTCTCCCCCATGGGCGGCACCCCTATCAGATGCAAGAGCTCGCCATTCTTGACCTGTGTATCAATTTTCATGAGGATATGAGATCACTCAAGCCATCAAAAAGCCAAATGTATTTAGTTGCGAGAGATAGATAGTCGCCACGCTGCCACATGGACACCATTAGACGTAGCTTCACCAACTTGTTCTGCATGTATTAGAAGTGGAATGAAGTTGATGCGATCAAGTTTGTGTCATCAGTACATGTTAAAGTAAAAACTGGTCACTTCCTGTTACCACCGGGGGGTGCTATGAGTAAGGTGGGATATTAATATATCTGGACGTTCAGGACGGAGCCACCATCATGTCCAGCAAGTTTGAAGCTGCTAAGATCAAGTATGTGGGCGTGAGGTCCGATCGAAATTTGATGGCCAGAAAACAAAAAGTCACCAAAATTTGTCATGCCCTTGCGGCCACCCCCCTTGACATACAGATAAGCTTTTAATAACTTTTGATCAGCATGGTCTCAGGATGATCTGTACCAAATGTGAAGTTGATCGCACGAAATCCCTAGGAGGAGTTCGTTGTCAAAAATTCAAATCAAAATGGCCAACTTCCTGTTGGGTTTACGGCATGGGTTCAAGAGGATTTTTTGTGCGTCTTGGCATGTTCTATGAGCCCACCAATTTTCATGCGTGTAGGTGAAACTCACAGGCAGGGCTTGAGGCACGAAATTTTCTAGGGGGCGCTATGTCGCCATTTGGCCCCTTCCACATAGAACACTGCCGAAACATCACATTTTTTGCCAGACCAAATGTGTGTGCCAAATTTGGTGAGTTTTTGAATTTGGGAAAGGGACCAAATTGGGGATTAAAGGTTTGTAAGAATAATAACAATAATAATTAAAGCTGCAAGCAGCGTTTGGCGGGACCTCGCCCGTTTCGGCCTCCAGCGAATTATTTAGAAATATCACACACATTGCTACAAACATCAGAAAATTCTCACAGAGCTGATCGTTTTGATGTTTGAATTTTTGCTGTAGCTATGTAGAAGTGATATGATAAATGCAAATTAGATGAGTGAATTTTGTCCCATCAGATTCCTGTTTGTTCATTTTGAGGATGAGATGACAAAAACAACACAACTACAGGCTGCAGTGGCCATTTTAGTGTGCCTAGGCGGCGCTAGAGAGCACATTTTGGCATTTTAGAGGTTAATTTCATGATTTGCTAAAATTGTTCACTGGTTCTGATATGCGTGCCAATTTTGGTGAGTTTTTGAGCATGTTTAGGGAGTAAATAGGATCCTCGCCTTCGGCGAGGACTACTCGCAGAGGAGTCCTCTGTCTACACTCGGTCCCTAATAATGAAAAGTTTTCTCATTTACAGTATGCCTTTATCTCTCACCACTTTCAAGCCACAGCCTTTGGAAATGTTGAAATGAATATTTTCCTCAAATAACTCTGGCAACTAAAGGGTTAAAATGGAGATTCTGCCGTTGTCATGTCATCAGGTAAATTTTGGAATCACACACACATCATGTTTCTGTGAGTTTGTGACAGTGGTTGCCATGATCACTAAGTAGGTGCAGCTAGGGTCAGAGTGAGAGAGTGGTTTGATCTGTCTACGACATGCCTACAGGCCACAGTGATCATTTTATTGCAGGTAGGTGGCGCTAGAGAGCCCATTTTGGAACTTTATGGGTTAATAACGTGTATTTGCTGTTTCAAATGAAGATTGTGCTGCTGTAATCTGTCCTGTAAAGATTGTGAGACACAGAGACACAGACAGAAACACAGACAGAGAGAGAGACAGACACAGAGAGAGAGACAGACACAGAGACAGACACACAGACAGACACACAGACAGAGACAGAGACAGAGACAGAGAGAGACAGACACACAGACAGACACACAGAGACAGACACAGACACAGAGACAGACACACAGACAGAGACAGACACACAGACAGAGACAGAGAGAGAGACAGACACACAGGCAGAGACAGAGACAGAGAGAGACACACACAGACAGCGACAGAGAGAGATACAGGCACACAGACACAGACACAGACAGAGACAGAGAGCTGCTGCCCTGTGTCTGTGTCTGTGTCTGTGTGAGCAGCCGTTGTCATGGCGATTCATGACTTGCCTGCAGTTGCGGCACACAGCCACAGACAGAGAGGGAAGATCAGCACAGGCTTTTTAACATGGGTTTTGACTCCTCGAACAAATTGTTCTCACAGCCAAACCGTTGGTCCAAAAAAGGAAATAAAGTGATGGTGAGAGACAGCCACTTGTCGTGAACGTACGTGGTGATTTTTATATTTTTGGAGTGAAATTTGTGGTCAGGGGAGCGAGTTTAAAATGTGTTGCACTGCAGCTGTTTCCAGAAATTTCTCCTCTGAGTTTACATGGGAGTGAATGAGAAAAAAATCGACACTCCCTTCACTTTGGAGCCATTGGGCAAAAATGTGTACATGTGAGAGATTCCACGTCAACATTTCTGTGACCAGGACAAATTTTCCTACGTTTTGTGATAGAAATTGTGTCTGTACAGTGAAAATTGTGGCCATGGCAGCGAGTTAAAGACAAAAGTTTTAGACGAGTTTTTAGAGCTCTCTCCACTCAAGCGCGAAACATTCCGTGCATAGACACCCATTATAAACGGAAAATTTCTCCACTTTTGCTCATGGTACTCTGAGAGGCACCGAGAAAAAACGATAAAAGATAGGGAAAAGATGAAAACATGAGTGAATACATGAGACCTGTGGCAACATTTGAGAGTTGGAATGGAGTCTGTAGCTCAAAGTATGGCGACACTGTAAAGGCTCGAAAAAGCCCAAAGATTGGTCTCTTTCTCCCCCCTGCTGCCATTCATTTCTGGAATCTGGAATCCCTGCAAGTTTGAAGCCGGTGGGATAAACGGTGTATGAGAAGATGTTTATTTTAGGAAAGGCAGTTTTATGCAGTTTTCAGGCAAAATCTTACTTTGAAAGGGAAATTACGTCACTTCCTGTTGGATTTAGGTCAGGGGTCACTGCGCGTGATTTTTAGGTCTTGATGAGACAAACACGGCAGTTTTCGTCTGATGTTTCTACGACGTTCCTACAGGCCGTAGCGGCCATTTTTGTGTGCCTAGGTGGCGCTAGAGAGCTCATTTTGGCACTTTAGGGGTTAATTTCATGATTGCCTAAAATTTTTCACCAGTTCTGATGTGCGTGCCAATTTTGGTGAGTTTTTGAGCATGTTTAGGGGGTCAAATTCCAGTTCAAAGAGGCGGCGGAAGAAAGAAAGAAAGAAATAATAAACATTCGGCGAGGACTGCTCTGCCCCCAATGAACAGTTCAGATGCACTAGGGTCCTCGCCTTTGGCGAGGACTCCTCTGTGAGTAGTGTTTTGGCTCTGGGCATGTTTCCTAATGAACGTTCAAAATACAAGAGGGTCCTCGCCTTCGGCGAGGACTGCTCCCTGAGCAGTCCTCTGCCTCTAGGCTCGGTCCCTAATTAAAGCTGCAAGCAGCTGTGATCAGGCCCTCGCTCTCCTGCACCACCACGGGGGGCCAGCAGCACGCATCACTGAAGCGGATATGTGAAAACTCAGAGTAAGTTAACCCTGATGCGGTGTGACGTTTCATCTTCCTACTCCAAATAAACCCCTATGGGGAGGGGTTTTTGAAAATTTCAAGGGGGCACTATAGAGGCATTTTGTCCCCCCCATGGGCAGCGCCCCTATCAGATGTAAGAGCTCGCCATTCTTGACCTCTGTATCAATTTTCATGGGGAGATGAGGTCGCTGAAGCCATCAAATTGCCATAAGTATTTAGTGGCGAGGGATTGATAGTCGACACGCCGCCACATGGACACCATCGTCGTCACTCAGGCCCTAATAATAATAATAATAATAATAATGATAATAAATAATAATAAACAGCACGGTTATAATAGGGTCCTCACGGATGACTTCATCGTCGCTCGGGCCCTAATAATAATAATAATGATAAACAGCGCGTTTATAATAGGGTGCTCACGGACTACTTCGTCGTCACTCGGGCCCTAATAAACAGCGCGATTATAATAGGGTCCTCACGGACGACTTTGTCATCGCTCTGGCCCTAATAATAATAATAAACAGCATGGTTATAATAGGGTCCTCACGGACGACGACGACGTTGTTCGGGCCCTAATAAACAGCGCGATTACAATAGGGTCCTCACGGACGACTTCGTCGTCGCTCAGGCGATAATAATAATAATAAACAGCACAATTATAATAGGGTCCTCACAGACGACTTCGTCGTCACTCAGGCCCTAATAAACAGCGCAATTATAATAGGGTCCACACGGATGACTTCGTCATCGCTCGGACCCTAATAATAATAAAAATAATAATAATAAACAGCGCGATTACAATAGGGTCCTACGCAGACGACTTTGTCGTCGCTCGGGCCCTAATAATAATAATAATAATAATGATAATAAATAATAATAAACAGCGCGATTACAATAAGGTCCTCACAGATGACTTCGTCGTCGCTCGGGCCCTAATAATAAAAATAATAATAATAAACAACGCGATTACAACGACTTCATCGTCGCTCAGGCTGTCATATTTGACTAAAATGTAAAATACACCTTGATGTTGATATGTTTAGTGTTGTGTCACTTTCTGTCTTCATAAAAAAAGGGTGAAGTCCGTACACTGTTGTTGGTCCTCGAATGTTTATTGTATAAGATCAACGTTTCGATCACATATATCTTCGTCATGATAAAGGACAAAAGAGACACCTTGCTCATAAAAGTTATTGGTTCCACCCCCTAATTAAGCCAGGGATGCAGCTTAGGTGAGACAACCCCCCAAAAAAAACACATACAAATCATTACAAATCTATACAATCTGAGGCTGTTGTTGGGAAAGGAAAAAGTAGGGAACTAAGCATGTTGATAGAAAAACAATAAACATTTAAATATAGATAAACAACAAATGTTCAACAAATGTTCCCAAGATAAGTATTTAGAGAACTATTTAGAAATTTTTGAAAAAAGTCACATAATCACAATAGATGACCAGTATACACATCGATTGAATACATTGGATCCATTAAGTACAGTAAATAATCAGATTAAATTGATATAGAAGGTATGCATGTAGAGGAACTGAACTGAAAGCCCCAAAATACCACACACATTTTTCATTTTACGGGTCCATTACAACATAAATATAGAAGGACAAAAAACAAGACAAACAGATAATATACACAACGTGGTTATCCTGATCAGTGGATAAAACCAGCTCTTAATAAATATGGTGGTGTGACTCAGTCTGAATGTCTGACCCAAGAGAAAAAAGACAGGAATCTACGCATTAATTGCTATATACAGTATTCTCCTTTGGGCCAAAAGTTGCCAAGAAACATTGGTATATATTAAGCTCTGATCCTACTCTGACTAAATCATTCTGACCCACCTCGGATCGTTTATAAAAGGCCTCCTAATTTAAAGAATCTACTTGTCAGGTCATACCTGCGTCAGCCCACAGCATCCCATTTTTTAACTGATATACCTGATGGTAATTATAAATGTGGCAGATGTGCTCAGTGCAACTTCACTTACAAATGCCACAAATTTAATCATCCAGTTTCTGGGAAACTTTTTCAAATTAAAGGTATTATCAGCTTTACCACACCTAACATCATCTATATGATTAAACGTATGTGGGTTGGCTTATGTAGGTAAATCATCTAGTCCTTTAAAAAACAGAATATCAGAACATAGGAGTGACATCTAGACAAAAGATTATAAAAATCCTGTCGCTTTACATTTTTTTAGGCAAAACACTGTATCGCATCGCTAAAATATATTGGGATTGAACGTGTACAGCTGCCACCCAGAGGTGGTGATATCAATGCGCTATTACTTCAGAGGGAAGCATTTTGGATTTCCACACTGGATACTGTGACTAGGGGCTTGAACAAAGCTTTCGATATTAGACCATTTCTTTAGGGTTTTCTTGTTTATGTTTCATCCTGCTTATATGTGTCTACAGGGCACCCAGGATGAGGCTCTATATCCCCATTTTTTCCTTTTCCCTGGAGCTTCTCTTCTGGAGTTTGTCTCCCGTAACAGTTTTCCCATTAGCCCCACATAGGCCAAAAGCTGATTGTATCGTTTTTCAGATTTCAAGAGTAATCGTAGTCCAATCTGTCAATTCTTTTACTGGTGTGTCTAGAAAGGATAGAATTTGCATGGGCTCTGGGCACATACTTTGTTCAATGTTAAGCCATCTAGTATATGTGTCGTTCTGAATCCATACTATTAAAGGCTTAATATGTGCAGCCCAGAAGTAATATTGTAAGTTTGGAAGCTTAAGACCACCATCTAGTTTAGATAACTGTAAGGTTGTAAGTCTAATTCTAGGGTGCTTTTTTGCCATATGAAATGTGAAATTATTTTATCCAGCTTACCAAAAGTTGACATTGGAATTTCTACAGGTAACGTCTGAAATAAATTAAGCAGCCTTGGCAGAACATTCATACGGATAACTTTCAACACAACCAATCAGGGAGAGGGGTATTACAGACCATCGTTCCAAATCACTAGTAATGCACCGAATCATTTTACCATAGTTAGCTTCATACAAATTATGAAAAGGGCCCCCCCTTTTCAACGTTTCGATCACATATCGCATATCGTTTCGATCACATATACGCCAAGGTATATATATGCCAAGGTATTTAATACCTTCTTTAGACCATTTAAATCCACTCTGAAGTTTTGTACCTTCTGAGATCCTACCACTGACTTCCATAGCCTCTGTTTTATCCACATTTACCTTGGATCCTGAATAATAACCATTACAACCAAGTGATTGTATGTGCAAAAACAGCAGACAGCTGTGGTGTCCATAAAGTGTCCACAGTGTCAATAAAGTGTCCATGGTGCAGTCTAATGTGAGCAGTGCTGGTTATGTAGCCTGACAGCAGCAGGAAGGAAGGACCTGCGATAGCATTCCTTCACACACTTTGGGTGAATCAGTCTATCGCTGAAGGAGCTCTACAGAGCTTTTATCTCCTCCTGCAGAGGATGGGAGTCGTTAGTCCTCAGAGATGACAACTTGGCCGTCATCCTCCTTCCTCCCACCACCTGCACAGAGTCCAGAGAGCATCCCAGCATCCCAGGACAGAGCTGGCCTTCTTGATCAGCTTGTCCAGTCTCTTCCTATCTGCAGCCGAGACGTTGCTGACCCAGCAGACTACTCCGTAAAAAACATGGCTGATGCAAAGAAGGTCTTCAGGAGCGCCCTCTGCACTCCAAAAGACCTGAGCCGCCTCAGCAGGTAGAGTCTGCTTTGGCCTTTCTTGTATAGTGGTGTTATGTGATTAGTCCAGTCCAGTTTATTGTTAAGATGAACACCCAGGTACTTATAAGATGTCACCATCTCAATGTCCTTTCTCTGGATGTTGGGGGGAGGAGTCTGTGCCTGCGGAAATCCACCATCAGCTCTTTGGTTTTCCCCGCGTTGATCTGAAGGTGGTTCCTCAGGCACCAGTCCACAAAGTCCTGGTTCAGTTCTCTGTACTCTCTGTCGTCCCCATCTGTGATGAGGCCGACTATGGCAGAGTCGTCGGAGAACTTCTGCAGATGACAGGTGGGGGTGTGGTATGTAAAGTCTCCAGTGTAGAGGGTGAAGAGGAACGGTGCCAGTACCATCCCCTGCGGGGCCCCCGTACTGCAGACAACCAAGTCCGATACACAATCCTGGGTCCTGACATGCTGCGGCCGATCCATGAGGTAGTCCAGGATCCACCCCTGATTAGCCACCCCTATGTGGCCTCGGAAGTGCAGGCTGTATGTTGTTGAATGCACTGGAGAAATCAAAGAACATGATTCTCACAGAGCTTCCAGGCTTCTCCAGGTGGGAAAGAGCTCTATGCAGGAGGAAGATGACGGCGGCGTCCACCCCAATGCCAGGCTGGTAGGCAAACTGGAGCGGGTCCATTGAAGGGCCTACTGCGGGGCGGAGATGAGACAGGACAAGGCGCTCCAGAGTCTTCATGAGGTGCGATGTTAATGCCACCGGTCTGAAGCTGCTGAAGTCTTTGGGGTGTGGAGTCTTGGGCACAGGTACCACGCAGGATGTCTTCTACAGCTGTGGTACTCTCCCCAGCCTCAGGCTCAGGTTGAGGATGGTTTCAACTATCCCGCACAGTTGGTCTGCGCAGGACTTCAGGAGCCTGGAGCTGATGCCGTCTGGACCCACAGCCTTCCTCGTCTTTATCTTCCTAGGCTGATCTCTCACCTGACAGGTAGTGAAGGACAAACTGGAGCAGGGGGGCTGCGTGCTGGGGAGTGGAGGTGATGAGGTGGGGGGAGGGGTGGGGGGTGGTGAGATATCTGGGGGAGCAGGGGTGGGGGAGGTGTGTCAACACCTTTTTTTCAGGACAACCTAAGCTATCAGAATATGTAAGCTGCAATGATGTACAAATAGTTATTTGACTATAAAAACAAAAGAAAAAAACAGGCGGAAATTGAATCTCACAGAATTTAATTGAAAACACACAGAGAAAGTCCAGGAAGTTGGTTTTTGACATTTGAATATTGTTCTGTCAGGTCCTGGTAATCAGAGGAAAAAAGCCAAAACTCTCTAGTTAACATACAACCAAAACTATTCACATATTTACAAAATAAGTACTTTCGTTTTTTGTCCATAAAAATTATGAATGCCATGCCTGAAGACAGTTCCTGTCTGCAGTGAGACAGAGGGACACATCAGACTCCTCACACTTCCAGGGGGTAGACTGACTGACCTGCCTCATCTGCCTGCAGTGTATGGAAGTCATGTTTCCATACAAAAGTCACCTGCTTTTGTCAGTTCGAGCAGAGATTGGCACAGATTTGTGGTCCCTGTGGCCCCTGTGTGGCCTGAGAGAAGGGAGCACTGCTGCTTCAGGACCCCTGAGTGGTGGACAGCTCCCTGATGAGGGCCCTGTGAGTGAGGAGGGGGAGGGGCAGGGGCTGCTGTCCTGCAGCAGTGTCAGGCTCTTCACCACTGTAAAACAGATAAAATAAATAAAAAGACACGAGATCATATAAATCAAATCAGTAAGTGTTTTTGTATTCACTTCTCCTATCAGTGAAACCTGCAGACCTGCTCTACACACTCTGTATGCTGTGTGCTGTATGCAGAGCAGAGCAGCAGCTCACACAGCCTCACAGAGTAAAACATCTTGTGTTCATGCAGTTATCTACTCTTCCTGAGAACAACAGTCCCCCATCACCCAAAACGTCCTGTTCACACAGTTTTCTACTGTCCCTGAGAACAACAGCCCCCCACCAGCCACTCCACAGCTGTGAATAACACCTCTGTATTGATTTCTGTCTGCATAACTGCACAAATAAGCACCAAATATATAAATAAGTAAAGAACTACCCATGTACATGTATTCATTTTTTCATATTCACATCCTTCATACATACAGTAAATAAATACAGGCCACTTACTCTTCAGATGGATCAAATCCGTCTTGATAATCCTCTCTCATTTGTCTGATCGCAGTTTTCTGCCTCAGTAGTCCAGTGAATAGAGTAGATCCACAGATCACGATGAAATGGCGAATTTGTTGCAGGTTACAGAGAATTTGGAGACCCAGCCCTTTACGGACCTTTAAATGCCATGTGACACACATGGCCACTCTGATTGGTCGACAGACCAAGAATAATGGGGATGGAGCTAACAGAGACGCTGAGGACAACAATGACCATTTTCAGCACGGAAAATGGATAAATAATCATAAAAACGTTCAGTATCATTATGGATTTAAAGTGCACAGACTCTAAAAAGTCACTGAACTTCAAGGCTGGATTACAAAGCATCTGAAAGGGCTACGATCTATCACACACCACTGCAGAGTTATAATCCAATTAGTAAACAGAGTGCTTGGATGTCGTATACGACATCGTGGACCTCAGAGGGTTAAAAAAATAAATAAATGAATAAATGTATATATATATATATACATATATATGTATATATATATACATCGAAACCAATAACAAACTTTCTGATAAGTGTGTGCAATTAATTTAATTTAATTTAATTTTATTTTATTTTATTTGGGGGGCAAGGGGAGTAGTTTCAATTGCTTGTTTTTCTCGCGTGATTTGGCAACACAGCACTCACTCTATCTACATGTGGGAGCAGCAGCAGGAACGGCAGGAGCGACAAGCGAAGCAACTCATTACAACAGGAGCCGAGGTAAGAATTTAGATTTAACTCCCACAAAAACCTAAAATTCACAAGTCTATGTCTGCTTATCTAAGTTCAACACACCTTTCCAGACTACGACTTATCCGATTTGAAAAACAGTTAGGCCATTACAGTTAGCCGGCTGGCAGTAGGCCTACACCAACTCGCTAACGTTAGCATGACGTAGCAATAAAAGCTAGTAGGCCAGGGCTGCGCTGCTAACTGTCTGGTGTCTCCCAGGCTTTGTTGGATGATTTAAAGCTGCTGCCTGCATTTCCACCGAAGTCTAAAAACCCAGGGAGCCACAGGTCATGCCGGCTGTACAGTGGCTGTGACAGTCTACACGTAGCTACCTGAGTCTTCCGCCGCATTAAGCCTGATTTATGGTCGTGCGTTGAATCGACGGCGTCGCTACGTGGTTGCCGTGACGCCGTCGTGAACCCTTTTAACTTCTCCGTCACTCTGTTTCGTCGCGGTGCAATTCACCGCCAGAGCAGTAGGAGGCTTCGTTCCTTTGCTGAGTGGTTATCGCCGTCTCTAGTTGATTCTTTGTTTAGCTTCCGGCTTTTTCGGTCACAGAGAAATGAACACGGAGCACGGACAGACGGCTCCAGCCGTATCCGTATTTATCCGTATCCGTAGTTACATTTTTGGGGAGGTGCACGTCAGGCTACGCCGGGGGCTACGGCGAGCCTTCTGCGTAGCCCCGTACCCTACAACGTAGCGACGTCGTCGATTCAACGCACGACCATAAATCAGGCTTTAGCAACTGCGGTGTTAGCAACTGCGGCGTTAGCAACTGCGGCTTTAGCAACTGCGGCTTTAGCACCGCTTTCCGAGTTGGTGCGGTCCATAGACATATGGGCGGTCATAGTGACGATAAACTCGGTGAGTGGCGGGGAGCCCCGCTAAAGCAGCGGCCGCTAACGCAGTTAAAAACCTGGTAAGCAGCCGCAACACGGCCATAGTTCCGCGGCTAGCACAGCTCTACAGCTTCGGCAACATTAATTTCACCACGACACGGCTTGCAAGTTTAATTCTGAGAAATTAGGCGGGTGCATATAAATCTAACAAAAGTTTCTCAGCTGTTTTTTATAGTATTAGGTAGTTTGATGGTGATATCTGTTACTGTGTGTGGTGGTTGTGGTGGTGGGTATTAGGCTATGTACACATACTAAGTTCCTCTGCTACATTTTCCACGTAATTTAATTGAGAGGGGGTCCGGTTGGCAGTGTGGGGTACCCTGATAACCACACTATATATAGTGGGAGAAACACTGATTAACTATATTAAGTGTAATCTGAAAGCAAAGACTCAGCTGATATGTCTTACGATCATAAATCATGCCCTGAAAGTTTATTGTATCCACCCAAGTAAACTTAGTTTTGGAATGAATAGAGGACATTGTGTGTATTTTTTTTTCCTAAACTTATCATTGTTGTGGGTTACAGATGGCATACTTGCGAATGTGGAGAAAGAGGAAAGCTGACATCAATGAGCTCCTCCTGTCTGACAGTGACGACAACCCAGTGCTATTGACTGATTCCAGCAATGAGCTGAATTTGCCTGAAGACGTTGGACACAGTACCACTGACACCAGTGACTCAGACTTTGATACAGACATTGAAATGTCTAACTCTGATTCAGAAGTGGAAATTATAAATCCTGAAGCAAATCTTGAAGTCAGAAACATAAGTGATGACTTAAGAGAGTGGAGTGTCAGGCACCACATCACACATAGGTCCCTAAATGAGTTGCTGCATATTCTTAAGGAACATGTACATGTACTCCCCAAGGATGCATGAACATTGCAAGGCACTCCGCAAACTGCTGACAGTCAGTTAAAATGTGATGGACAATACATCTACTATGGCTTGGAGAGGGACATTTCTAGAGTACTGATGCAAGATGCTGCTTTTAGACGTCAACATGACGCAGTCCACCTTGATGTTAATATCGATGGACTCCCAATTTTTAAAAGCAGCAAAATCCAGTTCTGGCCAATACTGGTTAAATTCGGTAACTCTCCCTTCATTGTGGCACTGTATTGTGGGAAAAGTAAGCCCGAGCCCCCTGAAGAATACCTAAAAGACTTTTTAGAGGAGTTGGAACAGCTAAAGGTTAATGGCTTGATCTGTGGTGGCAAATCGTTTGAGGTGAATCTCCGCACCTTTGTCTGTGATGCTCCTGCCAGAGCATATCTAAAATGCATTAAAGGCCATACAGCTTATGACAGTTGTGAGAGGTGCCTTGTGAGGGGCCAATATGTGGAAAGTTGTGTTCAATCAACTTAGTTCTACTTTGTGTACAGATGAAGCATTTAGTCGTGTAGAATACTCCTCCCATCAAACAAGGGCTAGTCCTTTAATAGATGCTGGCATTCCCTGCCTTAGTGCCTTTGTTTTAGACATTTTTACATGCATACGGTTTGCCTGGGAGTTGTGAGGCGCATGTTGGTATATCTGACCAGAGGTCCCAAAATTTGTCGATTGTCTGTTAGACAGAAATGTGACATCTCAGACAAACTTAAAATACTTAAGGGCCAGATGCCTAGAGAGTTTGTGCGACAGCCCCGTGGACTTGATGACTTAGACAGATGGAAGGCCACAGAGTTCCGTCAGTTTCTGCTCTACACAGGACCCATTGTACTGAAAAACACTGTGTCCTCACAGTTGTACAATCATTTTATGACGTTGAGTGTTGCAGTATCAATCCTGTTGGACTCAGATGACAGACAAAGAGCCAACTATCTGGATTATTCTGCTGAACTGATGAGGCATTTTGTGGCCAGTTGCCCTGTACTGTATGGAAAGACATTCAGTGTATACAACGTGCATGCGCTGTTGCACATCCATGAAGATGTAGCTCGTTTCAACTGCTCTTTAATGACATCTGTTGCTTCCCATTCGAAAACAAACTGCAACAGTTAAAAAAACTAGTAAGGTCAGGCCAAAACCCACTGGCACAGGTGTCCAAACGCATACTAGAACTAGAAGTTTCCAAGGGGACTACCAGTGCACAACCTGAGGATAGGCCACTAATGTACATTTCAACCAAAACAAGGGACTGCTGCTTCCTGATGGAAGATGATAGCTTTGCTTTTGTTCGAGAGAGGAGAGAGGGTGGGACTGCAGTTTGTAGTATTTTAAAACAGATAGGGCTGTCACGATTAGGAATTTCTGGAGACGATTATTTGTCAGACAAATAATTGCGATTGACGATTATATTGTCCATTTTTTCCCTTTATATTGTACTATCATAGCATAATGAGATTTAATAATACACATTCTCTACTGTACTGTATGGTACACCTTAATGAATAAGAGCAATGTAATAACTTTTTGAACATCAAGAAATAGACAAAGACATAAATAACTTCTCTGTTCCTTAAGAGGATTTATTATAAACAATCTGCTGCACGCATCTGCTGCACTCTGCAAGCATTGAAGCAAACTCACATTATCTCTGCCTGTTAGGCGAAAACTTTTAAAGTATTGACAGACAAAAGGTTTCTTTAACTTCTTTAGTCAATTAACAAAGTGCACAGGTCAGAGGTCAGATAAAAAGTGCTTGTCTCTCTTAAACAACCACACACCAGTGGCACAGGAAACCATGCAAGGAACCCCCAGCCAACCAACCTTCAAAGTGAACAGTACACAGTACAAAAGTAAACAAATTTAACAGTACAATGCAGACAACAATGTGTCTTTTGCATTTTACGTTTTGAGAAACAAGATTGGGGGGGGTCTTAGACTAAGTTAACTTAAATATTCTCCTGCTGTAGTATGAATAGCTGTGTGCTATACAAAGAAATTAAAATGACAACCAGCCAGTGCCCCCCCACCCACCCCCCAAAAAAGAAAATAATAACAAAAATACTACGACCTACCCTAAACCATATCCCTGTCGTTCATCACATCTGCACCCCATCAGGGGGTTCACTCCTGGTTAGGTAGGTTTCTCGCAAGGAACACTAACATATTGACCTTATTTGGCTTAAGGCAGCATCTCTCTTGGGACACAATGTTTCCAGCTGTACTAAACATCCTTTCAGAGGCAGTGGAAGTTGCACAGATGCACATGTACTTCTTTGCTAACTTGGTCATCAAAGGAAACTTTTTTTAGTTGCCACGCCACCATATCAGAGGATCAGACGAAGGAGGCTCTAAATTCTTGTTGCAGCAGGTACCGTTTCAGTTCAGTTTCAGCTCAAACTCTTTTTGGTACCAAAAAGAGTTTGAGCCAGGGTAGCCATCTGGACTCTTCTGTTCTGCAGCAGGTTGCACAGCCGCTTCTTCTTGGGTAGAGGAGGAGGTGAAGGTAGCACATCATCATCTTTGTGTCCGTCTTCACCTCCATTACTGTTGCTGCCTTCTTCCTGTGGCTCTCTCATGTTGATGATCTCCCTTAGAATCTGGGCCCTGATACCATCATCCCCAATGCTGGTCTCCTTGTACCTTGGGTCAAGGAATGTGGCCTTTTTCAGAAGCTCTTGAAGTGAAGGTGTGCTGTACTTTTCATCAAGAACACTACACATTTTTTTCTTGATGTTTGTTGTGAGTGTGCTCTCATCTGGGTCTGGGGCTATCAGTTCTTCTTTTAGAAGTTCCAGCACAGGCTTCACACAGGACACGGTCATGTACTTTTCACCTGATAGGACATCAGTGAAATCAGCCACAGGTTTCAGTGCTGCGTTGATGGATTCCAAGACAGCAACATCCTGCCATGTCGGGTTGAGATGTCCATGTTGTTTGTCATCGATCAGCACACGTCTAATGGCAGGAAGCTGCTGCAGCACCCTCTCTACCATTTTTTGCTTGGTACCCCATCTTGTAGCAGCATTTAGAAATAAATAACAGCTCATGTCCAGATTTCAAGTGAAAGTAAAATTTCAATACTGTTTACAAACAGTTTATGTAAAAACATCACTTTTCTCCCTCTAGACTCTATATACAATAGAGAGAAAAATGTTTTTAAAATGTAAACACTATGAATTTATGTATTTATTTTGTGTGTGTGTGTGTGTGTGCATCATGTTTGCAAAAAAATATTTAATGTTTTTAATAAATTAATAGCTCACTAGAATTAGACTGCGTTCAGGGAGTTTGATGTCATGCTGTGCCTTCTTAAGGTCTCTTCTCTTTATCCAGCTCAGGTTGAAAGTGTTGACCAGATTCCTGCACAGTCCCAAGGCACGAACTGTTTTCTCCTTTTCACTTGTTAAGGCGTTTGTGACAGCCAAATGAAGGTTGTGGCCAAAGCAATTCAGCCATGGCCATCCGAGTTTCCTCACTGCAGCTTTAATGTTAGCACCATTATCAGTGGTGATGCAGGATATTTTCTTCTCATCTAGTGCCCAGTCAGCCAAAGCAGACTGAAGGGATTCTGCAAGAACATCTGCTGTGTGGTTTTCTGGAGTATATCTCGTCTCCAAACACCTGGCCTGCAGAGTCCAGTCAGCTGTGAGGTAGTGGGCGGTAAGGCTCATGTATGGGGTCATATTGACGCTTGACCACATATCTGTAGTGAGTGAGTAAAAATCAACCTCACTTAACTCCTTGAGAACGTCATCCTTCACGTTGTTGTACAGTCTCGGTACTTCAGTCTTGGAGATGTATGTTTTTCCTGGTGGGTCGTACTGTTTATCAAACTTGTGCAGCATTTCTTTAAACGCTGGTTTTTCTACCGTACGGAACGGCTGCATCTCCTTAATGATGAACCGCGTCATGCTGTCCGTTAGCGTACGCCATCTTAAACTGTCCTGTTTGTACTTGGAGCGTCGTCCGAAAGATTAACACCCATATATTAGATATGATCAATATATCCTTATTAACAGGCTATGTACCACAGTCTTTTAAGGTAGCTGTAATTAAACCTCTACTAAAAAAGCCCACCCTGGATCCAGAGGTGTTAGCCAACTATAGACCAATATCTAATCTTACCTTTATGTCAAAGATCCTTGAGAAAGTAGTCGCAGACCAGCTGTGTGATTTTCTCCAGGATAATAATTTATTTGAGGAATTACAGTCAGGATTTAGAGCGCATCATAGCACTGAGACAGCTCTAGTTAAAATTACAAATGACCTTCTGATTGCTTCAGACAAAGGACTCGTCTCTGTACTTGTTTTATTAGATCTTAGTGCAGCGTTTGACACTGTTGACCATGTAATTCTGTTACAGAGACTGGAACACTTAATTGGCCTAAAAGGTTCTGCACTAAGCTGGTTTAAATCTTATTTATCTGATCGTTTTCAATTTGTTCACGTTCATAATGAATCATCCGTACGTACTAAAGTTTGTTTTGGAGTTCCGCAAGGTTCTGTGCTTGGACCAATCCTATTTATTCTATATATGCTTCCTTTAGGTAACATCATTAGAAATCACTCTATAAATTTCCATTGTTATGCGGATGATACACAGTTGTATTTATCGATGAAGCCAGAAGAAAGTAATAAATTAACTAAACTTCATAATTGTCTTAAAGACATAAAAACCTGGATGAGCACCAATTTCCTGATGTTAAATTCAGACAAAACTGAAGTAATTGTTCTTGGCCCCAAACAACTCAGAGACTCTTTATCTGATGACATAGTTTCTCTCGATGGCATTGCTCTGGCCTCTACCACTACCGTAAGAAACCTCGGAGTAACATTTGATCAAGATCTGTCTTTCAATTCTCATTTAAAACAAACCTCACGGTCTGCATTTTTTCATCTGCGTAATATTGCAAAAATTAGGCCTATCTTGACCCAAAGAGATGCAGAAAAATTGGTCCACGCTTTTGTTACCTCGAGGCTGGATTACTGTAACTCTCTACTATCAGGTAGCTCTAGTAAATCATTAAAAACTCTTCAGCTAATTCAGAATGCAGCAGCACGTGTACTAACAGGAACTAAGAAACGAGATCATATTTCTCCTGTTTTAGCTTCTCTGCACTGGCTCCCTGAGCTCTGAGAACGCAGGGTTACTCGTGGTCCCTAAAGTCTCCAAAAGTAGATCAGGAGCCAGAGCCTTCAGCTATCAGGCTCCTCTCCTGTGGAATCATCTTCCTGCTACAGTCCGGGAGGCAGACACCGTCTCCACATTTAAGGCTAGACTTAAGACTTTCCTCTTTGATAAAGCTTATAGTTAGGGCTGGCTCGGGCTTGCCTTGTACCAGCCCCTAGTTAGGCTGACTTAGGCCTAGTCTACCGGAGGACCACCTATAATGCACCGGGCACCTTCTCTCTCTCTCGCGCTCTCTCTCTCTCTCTCTCTCTCTCTCTCTCGTAGGATACGAGGTTACTCGGCCATTCTGGATGTCACTAACTCGGTTTCTTCTCCGGAGCCTTTGTGCTCCACTATCTCTCAGGTTAACTCGTATTGCAGCGGTGCCTGGATAGTGTGACGTGTGTGGTTGTGCTGCTGCCGTGGTCCTGCCAGATGCCTCCTGCTGCTGCTGCTGCCATCATTAATCATTAGTCATACTTCTACTGCTATTATAGACATATGATATTATCATACATGTATACTGCCTGATACTAATATATACTTTCAACATATTGTACCACAGTAGTCAGAACTATAACGACAGTATTATTACTTTCATGAATGTTGTTGTAAGCTACTGTCATTACCGAGGATGTCATACAGATTACTGTATTGTGTCATACAGATTACTGTTAATTTGTTATGCTGATCTGTTCTGTACGAGCGATCTGTAAGAGGGATCCCTCCTCAGTTGCTCTTCCTGAGGTTTCTACCATTTTTTTCCCCCCGTTAAAGGGTTTTTTTGGGGGAGTTTTTCCTTATCCGCTGTGAGGGTCTAAAGGACAGAGGGATGTCGTATGCTGTAAAGCCCTGTGAGGCAAATTGTATTTGTGATATTGGGCTTTATAAATAAAATTGATTGATTGATTGATTGATTCGCCAAGCGCCAGTTGACAGGATGGACCGGCTGCTGATTGTGCTGGTGTGGTCTTTCCGAGTTCGGTGTATTGCTGTGGATGGTGGGTCTGAAGATGTTGTTTCAGATTCGTTGTGTTAGCGCTCTTCACCGACACTTTTTTATGACAAAGTTTACATATCGCTTCCTCCACGTTACCGGGTTCTCCTTTGTCGTTCGGCTTAAGTCCGAAATGCAACCACAGCGGTGCCGTGGTACGTGGCTTTGGAACCAGAACCTCGTCGTCATCCTCCATCCTAACTTCGAGTCACTGCCCATCCGACAAAGATGACGTAAACAACACGTGTGGCTGCGACGCTGCGTGCTGCGACTGCTGGCGCACCACGATGACGTCAGACTCGGATTTCAGGTTATTTTATATACAACTTTGTGGATAAAATAAATAAATGACGATGATCGCAAATATGAAAAATAATCGCAAATATGAAAAATAATCGCGATTGGCGAATATTGTAATAATCGTGACTGCCCTAAAAACAGAGGCACACTGCTAACTTCTTTGACACACCTTATGAGTCAAAGCTTTTGAACATTGTGTATATGAGAGAGGGTCAGGTCTGTAAAAGAAAAGCAGTTCAAGAAAAAGACCTCATTCGCAAGGTGGTCTGCCTACCTTTCTCCAAAGGATCCGTCCTAATTCCTCTCCGGCATGGCATTGAACATTTAAACTAAAGGTTGGCATTCATTCTGTCACTGTTTTAATCTCTTTTAAGTTTCATTTCAAGCAATTGTTGTTACAAAAGGGCTCGAAAATTAATATATGATGCCACATAAACATAATTTAGCTTGTCTGTTTATAATTTCTCTTTTTATTCTTTAATTGCAGATCATGATGTACGCCAAGGCAGTTTGGGACGAAAATGGAAAAGAAATGGAGGGAACCATCCCAGATATTTGGATAAGCATGGAAGAGAAAACTGTCAGGTGGCCAAAAAAAAAAGTTAAATACTGTTTTCAGAATCATGTGGTCCCGGAAGACGACTGGCAAACATTCAGCCTTTTAAAAAGAAAATTTGTTGCAGGTAACCTCTTATACTTCGATAAAATGATACTGTTCATGGAGACCTGTTCAATTTTCTCATTTGTGAACTATGCTTAATATTGATAATAAAATCTGTGTTGAAGTCCTTTAAATTTAAATTTCTTTGCAGAGAGTGCTAAGGACTGTGAAGAATATAACCTAACCAGCCAGGCTGAGGAATTTGAAAACGATGAGGAGGTCCTTGAGAGGAAGAGGTCCAAAAAAAGAAAGATGTTTGAGGATTTTGTTCCAGGTAACATTTTTTCATCTGTAGAAACATTTGAATAAGTTAATTCATGTTGCTGTAAATTGAATATTCTTATGAGTCTGCTCACTTAAAGGTGCCTTGTTCATAGTACTGTTGGATGACGGCAGGAAACATCTAATGAGTAGCAAAATAGATGCATTCCCCACAAGAATGCTGATAAATATGCATTTTTTTAAATCTGCCTCCTTAAAAAGCTTACACATATCAGCATAATGTTAGATGAGGAGAAGGGTGAGGAAAGGTGGTGAAAGCAGAAGAGGGAATGTCCTGCTTCTCTGCCCAGTTGAGGTCAGCTATCTCAAATCAGTAGAAATCCTGTGTTATTGTCTTTAATTTCTTTTTTGCAGCAGCTTTCGTGGTTCTTTTGAGGGGCACTATGAGCCCAGGTGTGAAAAATTATAATTATTGAGCCGACAGACCATTCGTTGTCCTTCTCCACTTACAGTTTGTTGAACAATACCAGTGTTAATATATTGTTTGTCCATTTGAACGAGTTGAACTGGTTTCAAGTTTGAAATTCTGGTAATGTGTCAGCCCTAACTCCTGTTGAAATAATCATAGGATCTGACCTGTCTGAGGAGGAGACCACAGAGAGACCTGCAGGTATAGAAATGTTTCAGGTGTTTTTTTTCATACATATGTTGAAAAGTTGAGTTTCTTGCACTCATTGCACACTCAAAGTGATTTGATAAAAAGTCTATCAATGCGCTGAATTTTTTTAATTGGTCGATGCCAAATTATTGACAATTTTTAATGCAAATGTTCAAAAAAGTTGTATTGAAGACAATGGGATAGCTATACCATCTTCACTGCTTAAGCCTGGTACAATTAAATCCTTTGTGTCATTTTTGTTTTTAGACTTTTTAAAACTTCCCAGTATACCTCCATTTCCTGTCCCACCGGAGAAGACGATAAGATCAAAAAATGGTGAGTTGTTTTATACATGGATTTTGTTGTCTCTTTCACCTTCTCCTCTCTTTGTCAAAGGTCATCCTTGTGTAGGCGAGGGGGTGGGGGGTCGTCTTTGTGCATCATACAAAACACAGCACCATTTTCTCCAGGTGGCTCACCATAGGAATTTTTACATACACAATGATCAAGTATATTTAAATTTGTTTAGCTATAATGACAAGTTCACGCCACAAGATTGTAGCTTTCATCTTTCACTCCCTATATGAATTTATAGTTGACTAGCTGATGATCATGACTAACTAATGATTGTGGTGCTCCTGTGCAGCTTCAGCAACGTCCCAGGGAGAGAAGGGAGAGAGTAGAGGGAGCTCCCCTCTATGTGAGTATACTTAATTCATCAACCTATTAATGTTGTTGATCAAGACTAACTGCTGATTCTGGTGCTTTCTGTTCATGTTCATTACTATCCCAGGGGGACATGGGAGAGAGTACTCAACATGAGTGTAGTCATTCATCATATACACTGCATGCCAAATTATTATGCAAGTTGCATTTTAAAAACTATGGTGACAGTCATTTTCAAATTTATTAAGAAGTCAGATAGTGAATGTATTTTTTCAAATGTGTGGTTGTTTATCAAAGTATTATAGGCTATATTTTTAAATTAATGCATAATCTGCAGAAATGAGTGTGCCAAATTATTATGCAAGTTGGTGATAAGAGCATATAACTTATGAAAAATAAAAACTAGGCACCTTTTAAATGTTTCATTGATTGAAAATAATATTTTCTACAACTGTATTCAACAGTTTTCTTTACAATTATATACAAAATAAAACTTTTAATGTCTTTGAAACATTTCAAATATAAGGTGTTTCTCTAATGTCCAATATAACTTCCTTTCCTTTCAAAGAGGGTCAGACGTCACTGGTCAACTGATTTAGTTCGGTTTCTGATGACTTTTCTGCTGTGCACTGTGTGCTGCACCTTGTATGGCTTTCCAAAGCTGGTCTTTTGAGCTGTATTGTGAGCCATCACTGTAAATCATCTTCTTTATTATTGACCACAAGTTCTCAGTTGGGTTGAGATCAGGTGAGCAGGCAGGCCAGTCCATGAGGCGATCATTTTTAAAGCCCTGAGATGCCAATGAAGTGATTCATGTGACAGTACATTGTCATGCATGAACACTAGCATCTTCTTCACTTTAGCTGATTGCCTTTTCCACCATGGACAGAAATTTGTCTTGAGGAAAGTGCAGTACCCCTTAGAATTCACTTTAACACCATCCTGAACCCAGAAAGGACCAACAAGTTCATCATCAACAATGGTCGTCCAGGACATAACACCACCGAGTTGGAGTGGCATGGCCACTTGAAATCCAACCAGATGCCCACCCATCTGGTCCATCTAGGGTTGTCCGGCACTCATCGCTGAATATAACTTTGGAGAAGTCGGCTTTCATGTATTGTTTAGCTCATTCCAGTCATTTTTCTAGATGTATTTTCTTCAGTGGAGGACCTGTCTTTGCCTTTTGGACCTTTGCCACTCGTCTTAGCGTCCTACGTCGAGTAGACCTGAGTACATCAGGTCTTTTAGCAACCTCTCGTTTGATTCTTGACAGTTTGCGGCTTGATAATGTTCAACAAGCTTTTTCTACTCTGGGTTTTCTCCCATCCTGACTATTTTGGACATATCTTTTTATGGTTCGGTGGTCACACTGCAATTTCTTGGTTATATCATTTGTAGATTCCCCCTTGCTCAGACTCTTGACAATTTGACTCTTTTCCGCTTTCGTCAGGTCACTTTTCTTGCCCATGGTCAAAGTTGAATAGGACTTGCATAATAATGTGGCACACCTGTATTAGGGCTGTCACTTTTTATTCGAATTTCGAACATTCGTTCGATGGAGGGGTGAAAAGTTCATATTCGAGCTGTAATTACCTGTTCGAAATGCAAGCTGCAGTCTCTATAGGCGCATCAGACCGTTTGATGTAGTTCGCCGCGTGATCCAACAGAGGGCGCTCAAAGAATTCACTATCATCTTGACCTATTGCATGCCCTATTGACCTATCACTAAACTAAGCTGATGTTAATTTGTTGTTTTGCACTGAAAATGGAGGACAATAGCGAGCAAAGCCGTCCTGAGCGGACAATCACGACACCAAAACATCTGAGAAGCAGCGTGTGGAAGTATTTTGGGTTCTACGCTGTGGATGGCAAAGTTATGAACAAAGATAAGGCTGTTAGTCGACTTTGTAACCCCCAATTTCCACCAGATGCATGTTGGTTGCGTCTCCGGTCCGGCACGGCAACGGAGCCAATTAGATTCAATTCTAGTCAATGTGTGTGTTTCCACCGGCTCCGGCAGTGCTGCGTTCCGGCTCTGTCTCAGCTCCGGCAGTCCAGAGGCCTCCGCAACAGATACGCAGCACTTCTATTTTTGCCGGACGCCGGAGCACAACGCAGCAATTCAGCACAGAGCATATTTCCCTGCACTACACCTTGAAAACTACATAATGGGCAGAGGCAGGCCTGAAGTCAACAGGTCAGAGGTTTTTAGACGTCATTTCACCCCGTTGACACCGTGGACGAGGAGATATTCATCATGGCAGTGCACCGAGATGTCTTCCGGCGGAGCTGCACCGCTCCGCACAGCAAACGCAGCCGGTGGGTATTGACGGACGGCGGAGCACGCAGCGCATCCAGTGGAAATCCGGGGTAAGAAGCAGATGTCTTACCCCGGATTTCCACTGGATGCGTGTCCGTTGCGGAACAGCAGCGCTGGTTATCCGCTGCGTGCTCCGCCATCCGCGATGCAGCTCCGCCAGAAGACAACCGGATGTTTTATTGTATTTCTCTGCACGACTTCCTGCCCCGCACGATCTGCTCTGTGCTGAATTGCTGCGTTGTGCTCTGGCGTCCGGCAAAAATAGAAGTGCTGCGTATATGTTGTTGTTGTAATTCGAATTTATCCGAACGAATTACGGGTCATTTCAAATTCGTTCGAACTTGAGTTTTCGAAAAAGTGACAGCCCTAACCTGTATATATGTGGTCTGTGATAAATGATATTAGAAAGCTTTGTAGATTCAGGCAAAAAGGGTTTTATCAAAGCACAAGGCCTTAAATGCATCATACTAAAACACTGAACAGCAGCCTTCCAGATTTTCAAGAAAAGATCACTTGCATTATAATTTGGCACACGGTGTATATGTACACTACTCACAAAGAGTTAGGGATGTTTGGCTTTTGGATTAAATTTCAGAATGATGCATGTAAAATGCACTATAACCTTTGCTGGTGGACTTAATTTAACCTTCTCTCAACTTTTAAATGCACACGTCCAATTGCTCAGTGTTACAGTACTTATTGAGTACTAACAAGGTGATCAACCATTTTCGAGTCAGGGCTCCATACTAACTATTTTTACTAGGAGCATAGTGGCCCCTGTAGTGTAATGTTTATGGATAATCAGATGGAGGTCTCTACCATGCATCAATTGATTAAGGTTGAATGTAATCATATAATGATGAGATAAACATTTTATAAGCTGATTAAGTTTAATGATTGAATTGTGTGACATATTTGTATGAGTTAAAGCACACACACATAAAACATTATGCATCACCTGGAAATGTAACAATAGACACACACACACTCAAAGGTCTGTAGGTTTGTATAATGTGTGAGCTCAGGGGATCATATTAAAGAAAAATCCCTGGAGCTCACATGTCTTTTTAAAAATAGAGTGTACAGCGGTTTGAATCTATTGGAAGAAAGTTTGGTACTTTCCAAAGGCCGTGAGGTCAACTTTGGACAAAGGCCAGATTGGTTGCTACCATTAGCTCATGGCAAAGGCAGAATTGGACAAAAAAGGTTTTCTACCAATAGAAATCGACCGCGATGGGATGGTTTAAGAAAAAGAGGAGGAGATTCTGCCGAATCTCCACAAGCTTAAAAGAGAGTGTTCTGTAGCGAATCTTCAGTCTCAGAGTTGATGTGTCTTGATTAAACTCGATTGCACCTGATTCGTCGTGTTTCCAGTGTGTTCTTCAATTCCAGCCTGCTGGACCTAAGATAATACAGTTTATCCAAAGTGTGAGTTGCAGTTAGGCAAGAGGACAAGAAGTTGGGTGCCAACTGGCCCTCAAGGCCCCACACTTTTTGCCACCTCACCCCTGAGTCAGAATTCTAGGGGCGCAAGCAGAAAATTTACACTATAAATTGACACTCCCCTTCAAAAAATCCTAGCGGAAAAAATGCGACCGTTTGGTCACGGTCTGGAGCCCTGAGAGTGGTTTAATTGTCTTTGAAAAACTTAATTCTTCAATCTGTTTGTCGAAGCGGCCAGAATTTTTCTCAACAGACACCTTCAGGGCTGGGCATCAATATAGGCCTTGATTGAAATTAAAATCACCTTTTTGCCCAATAATTTAGTTGTTTATATTGTATAGCTATTTTATTGTACTTGTAAGCACACTATTTTGATTTATACACATCTTGTGTGTTGTAAAATGAAAGAAGGCTGGAAGCAGGGAGAGGTCTACTGCTCGTAATTATTGTTTTTCGTCAACTTAGTAATGACTAGTACTGTTGATTGTGACTAATTAAAGATTCTGTAACTTTCTTTTCAGGCTCACCAACATCCAGCAGGGAGAGGTCTACTGCTTGTAAGTATTGTTTTTTCATCAACTTAGTAATGACTAGTACTGTTGATTGTGACTAACGATTCTGGTGCTCTCTGCTCAGGCTCATCAAGGTCATACAGTAGAGAAAGGGGAGAGCGGAGAGAGAGGTCAACTCCACGTGAGTATAGTTTTTCATCATATATTTATAAAATCAATGTACAGATGACTAGTTGTTGATCGTCATTACTGACTGAAAATTTGTGGTGCTCCACAGCTGAAGTGTTTGTATTGCCCCTTTTCCACAACACAGTTTACAGTTCTAGTGACTTAACTCTTTCCAAAATGGTTTTGTTTTAGTTTCCATTACAGACAAGTTCTTCTTGGTTCCTCCTAAGCGGGCGTGGGTTAATCATATCACAGAGGCTACAAGCCAATTTGTGCATGGCTCAGTTCCTTACTTGAGAGGTTCACAACATGAAGTCCCGTTGGGACCTGTTGTATGCAAGGTCTCCTTCCCCAGACAACCCCCCAGCCAGATTACCGGTCTCTGAAGCAAGTTAGTGTATATGTAAGTCTTTGAATATTTCCATGTCATGAATTCACAACCTGAGCAGTCTGCAGAAACACAGCAGAAAGAGGCTGTCATTTTTGTTTTGTGAACATTACACTGAGTGATCCATTCTTCTTTTTTCTGTTAAAGAATTTCAGAAAGTAGTGCTAACCAAACTGGTTACGATACACAACGAGATAAAGAAGCTGCAGAGGGACCACGCTAAGCCAGCAGAAAATACAGAGACGATGGACACAATGGAGGAGTTTAATGAGAAGGAGGCCTCCCTCTAAGACTCTCAGACCTTTAACAATTTGGTAAGATGCTTTCAATCATTCTAGGAACTGTCATATAGGTCAACTGTCAAAACAAATACACAGGCAGGATTTAGTCTTTATAGGATTGATTGACCTCTTGAACCAGGTTGGGGTAAAAAAAAAAAAAATCTATTTTTCAGATTTAGTGGGGTTCCTGGAACCTTCCCTATGCTGTATTGTATTGTTGGAGTGTAACTGTCAGTTGATATATCAGTGTTTCAAGGTTTTGTACCAAAACACAAGTCTTTAAACAACTTCAGACAAACACAATGACATTTTATAATTAACTAATTTGTTGCGACACCCAAACAGAGTTTAACCGATCCGTACCTTTATCCCCCGTCGTCGCTATGAAGTGGCAATTTTTAATCTGAGGGTTTGACGCTCCAACCAAAATTTTTCTCTACAGCCCTAGGTTCAAGTTTGAAAAAAAAACTTTCACATCAACTTGAAAAGAAAAGTACAAATTACCCATACCTCAACCTCACCAAATCTAAGGTATGAAATGAGGGTCAAAACTTGGGTCAACAACAACTTAATGGTAACTCTTTAAATGGGTTAAATTGCATGTAATTGTTCTTCAAAGCAATCAGGACATGTATGATCTGGAAAATGACAACATCTTTGGTTGCAGTCAATAATTTAAAAAAATATATTTCATTTAAAGTTCATCAGCTGGCCAGAGTAGGTGGGAGGGACAGCAAGGACTGCACCCACAAAGTCCTTGACAGGTATTTATTGAAGCATATGATTGTTTGATGGTTTTTGCTTTGATCATCGGCAACACCAGCATGTTGACTAAGTTCTGTTTATCTTGATTTAGGCTGATGACAAAATTCAACCTTAAAGGGAAGGGGAAGAAGGAGAAGTACGGCCTGGAGAACACAAAGGTGTTTTCTGTAATAAAGGGCCAGCTGATGGATGGAAGAAGTAAAAACAAACAAAACTGAACAATACTTTATTGAGTTATTGTATTGACACTTTTTCCACTCGGACTTGGATTTTATTTTTTTAAAGATACATTTTCAGCATCAACATACACATGTATTTCTACATCCACCGGAATAAAAGGGGTCCTCTACCTGCCAAACATTGGTGACTCTCTGTATTTAGGCCAGAGCGCACAGCACTGCCCTCCCAGCTATCTGTAATACTTGTGACAATGCCGTCTCCATGACTCTTTCCACAGTCCTTTGTTTTGGGTGTGTTATCTCAGGGTTGTCCATATGGAAGCACATATTTTTGAAACCGTGTGTTTCTCTGCATGGTTTGGCCTTAGGGCTCCTGAAACCAGAGTTTTTTGTAACCAGAGTCCAGGGTGAAATTTTTCCAAAAGTCTTGTTTCTGATGTCATGTGTGGATAGGAAAACCACAATTTCTGTTCATCGTTACAAGAGGGTGTGTTTTAAAGCTCATTTAAACACCAGCACCGAGACAGCACTGAGGTCTGCGAACATTACTGTTTGTTTATTTTTCTAGCAAATGGGAGAGAAATGCCACTAAGGTTGCTTGAATCTGTGTAAATTTTTGTTAATTTGATTTTTTTTGTCCGTTTTCTTTCAGCTGCTGTGATGCGGTGGGACCCCACAGCCACTAAATTAACCATCAGGACGGCTGCTGCGGATCATTTAAAACATGCCCCTGGAAGAGTGTGTGTGTATAAGTAGTGTGTGTGTGTGTGTGTGTGTGTGTGTGTGTGTGTGTGTGTGTTTGTGTGTGTGTGTGCGTGTGTGGGGTTTTTTTGTGTTAGTGCGAGTTCAGTGTTTTATATTTTCATATACATTCATGTTGTTACAAAAGTTTTTGCTTGTTTGTTGTGAGAGTGAGCTTGTGAGTGGGAAAGAGTGTTACTGTGTGTGTGAGAGTGAGATTGTGTGAGGGAGCGAGTTTGTGTGAGTGAGTTTCTGTTCAGAAAGTTCAGTGTTTTTATAGATTCTGATCAGAAAGTTCAGTGTTTTTATAGATTTCTTCGTATAAAACGTTTTAAAATAGTTAAAATTTTTAATTTTTTGTATTACTGGTTTGTTACAGATCATATTAAAAACAATTATGTCAAAAATCATGTCTGCTGTGGAAAATCCATGTAGAATGTTGCATCAGATACTGTCTACTATGAAATGCAATGACCAGAGTGTAAAGAAGCTGTTATACAATGTAGAAAACTTGAACAGGTGAAGCATACAACTTTAATAAAATGTTCTTACTAGTAAACCCTGCTAAATAAAATAAATAAATTGAAAAACCAGAGAAAATGTGGGCTATGTTGACATACATTCAGGATATCTGGATGTCCAATAATTGTCTAAAACGTATTGCAATGAGTAAATAACAATGTCCAAGACGCAATAATGTTCATTCTGATGCCTTCAATGAGGTCTTCATGATGTTAAACAATTTTGGGTAACATTACGTAATACGGCCCGCGACTTAGAGCGTACCTACCGTTCACTTTGCACGGTAGTACTGAGTAACTCCCGCCGTATTTCCCCCGTGTTTTACAGTATAATTAGGCTGCTTCTTAGCGCGTAACTCCCGTTGACTTATGTCCTACTTTACACCAACTTCCACAGAAGTACTGAGTAACTCTTGCTCACTTCCCCCACTATTTCCTCTGTGTTTTACAGTATAACTAGGCTGCGTCTGATAGCGTAACTCCCGTACAATTACGTCCTACTTCACACCAACTTAAAGTAACTCTTGCTCACTTTCCCCTGCTACTTTCCCTGTGTTTTACAGTAGAACTAGGCTGCGTCTTAAAGCATATCTCCCGTACAATTACGTCCTACTTTGCCCGGACTTACAGTGTAACTCCTCCTGGTCTTTTTTCCCCACCAATCATTTGAAGTACCAGGTATATTAAATTAAATAGTCTGCTGTACAATATGAGCACAGCCTTTCGCTCTTTGCAATTGTTACAATCTTGTTTTTTCAAAGTGTCAGCAGGCAAATTTCACCCCTATTCCAGAGATGTACTATTCATTATGGTTTGGAAAAATAATATGTTGGGAAATGGGTACACAGTATAGAAATTGGCTAATAACAGGCTGGCTGGTAGCAAACTTACCTCTCTAAAATGCACATCTATGGAAGTCTCATACTGTCATCCAAGGGCAAAACACAAACTATACAGTAATATATCCACAATAATGAGTCATTCAGAGTTATAAAATGTTTTTATTATGTGATTACACAGAAAACACATGACAGGCACTATTCCTCTCATCCATGCTCCGTAAGTACAGTAATTTTTATTTATTTTATTTATCCTTTATTTAACCAGGTGAGTCCCATTGAGATTGACATCTCTTTTACAGGGAGCCCTGGCCAAGAAGGCAGCAAACCAAAATTACAACAATAAAACATCATAAAACATAAACAGTACATAGATAAGTACATGAGGTACATACAGTACACATCAAACTGTAATCACTGGCTAAGTAGATCTAAATTTCCCTGTAAAGTGTCTAGACACTTTACAGGGAAATTATATACCTAGGTATAAGCCTACCTCTCCTGTGAGTACTGCCAAACTACAGAGAACCAGGCTGTATTATGAAGTTTGCACTGTTATTTTCTTCTTAGTGTGAAAGTACACCCTAGCTCTCCTGGAGGTACACGCTAACTACGGTGAAGCGGGCTGTATTATGAAGTTTGCACTGTTATTTTCTTCTTAGTGTGTAAGTACACCCTAGCTCTCCTGGAGGTACACGCTAACTACGGTGAAGCGGGCTGTATTATGAAGTTTGCACTGTTATCCTCTTCTTAGTGTGTAAGTACACCCTAGCTCTCCTGGAGGTACACGCTAACTACGGTGAAGCGGGCTGTAATATGAAGTTTGCACTGTTATTTTCTTCTTAGTGTGTAAGTACACCCTAGCTCTCCTGGAGGTACACGCTAACTACGGTGAAGCGGGCTGTATTATGAAGTTTGCACTGTTATTTTCTTCTTAGTGTGGTAAGTACACTCTAGCTCTCCTGGAGGTACACACTAACCACGGTGAAGCGGGCTGTATTATGAAGTTTGCACTGTTATCCTCTTCTTAGTGTGTAAGTACACTCTAGCTCTCCTGGAGGTACACGCTAACTACGGTGAAGCGGGCTGTATTATGAAGTTTGCACTGTTATCCCCTCCTTAGTGTGTAAGTACACTCTAGCTCTCCTGGAGGTACACGCTAACTACGGTGAAGCGGGCTGTATTATGAAGTTTGCACTGTTATCCTCTTCTCGTCTGATGACATGTTGTATGGTATTAGTTTGTGACACAAAAGTGAATTGAACAGAACATCTAATCCCAGGTCCCTTGCTGTAACATCAGAGGGACATAGTTTGCTTGACATTGTCAACAGAGAAAGTACCGGGTTTATTTTCTTACAATATTCCCGTATGATTCCTCAGGTGTCTCATCAAATATTTTTGAAAGATCCTTCGGCAGTATGACTCCCAGATACTTAATGAACTCTGCATCCCATTTCCAATTACACAACTTTTTAATCTCCAATGGTGGGTCATAGTTAAAGGTTAAAACTTGAGTTTTACTAATATTGATTTTGTACCCAGACACTAAACCATATTCCTTTAACATTTTCATCAATTTTGGGAGTGTCTGTGTGGGTTGCGCTAAACTAATCAATAAATCATCAGCAAAAAGAGCCAATTTCTCCTCCACAGATGCCATTGTTATCCCCCTTATATCCGAGTTCTGTCTGATCCACTGGCTAAGTGGCTCAATAAATAGGGCGAAGAGGAGTGGCGACATACAACATCCTTGTCTCGTTCCTCTTTCCAATGTGAATGAACGAGTTAGATCTCCATTGACTTTTATCTTGGCTGTTGGTTTATCATATAGTGCTGCTATTGTATCAATTATAGTAGTATGAAAGTCAAATTTTGTTAATACCTTATACAGGAAGGACCATCTCACTGAATCAAATGCTTTCTCTGTGTCTAAACTAATTATAAGCGACTCCAGCTTTTGTTGAGTGACCTGTCTCATAACATGCAGTGTTTTCCTGATATAGTCTGTCGTCTGTCTCTGTCTAATGAAGCCCGTCTGGTCTTTGTGTATCAGGTCTGGTAGAATCATTTCTATTCTTTTGGATAGGATAGAGGTGAACAGTTTATAGTCAACATTTAGAACACTTACTGGACGATAGTTCCCACATTCGAGTTTATCCTTCCCCTCTTTCGGAATGATAAAAAATTATTGCGTCTTTCCATGAGAGGGGGATCTTTTTCATTTCCAGCATCCAATTAAATGTTTTTGGAAGTAATTGGTCCTGCATTTTTTTATACCACTCCAGGTGAAACCTCCTTTTAGCCTTCCAATTGCTGACTGTAGTTCTTCTTTTGTTATTTTAGATATCAATCTATCATTTTGTTCTTTTGTGACCTTCGGGAAGTGTATCAAAGATAAGAAAGCATCTAGCTGGTGATCATTGTGCAATTGAGGTTGCGAATATAGTGTTTTATAGTAGTTTTCAAAACATTGTTGAATTTTCTCTATACTGGTTTCTATCTCATTTGAGTTTCTTATTTTGTGTATAGTTCTCTTGCTTGTTGCTTACGCAACTTATATGATAGAAGCTTCAGTGATTTCCCCCCTATCTCGTAGTATTGTTGCTTTAATAACAAAAGTTTTTTTGTATTTCCTGTGTGTTTATTTCATCTATTTCTTTTTTTAATTCTGTAATTTTGGATTTAGTCCCATCTTCAAAGGTTTCTGAATGTTCTTTCTGAAGTTTCTTCAACTTACTCTCCAGGTTCTTGAGTTTTTGTTGCCTAATTTTCTTTTCACTTGCCGAAATGGCTATTATTTTACCTCTAATCACGGCCTTCAAAGCATCCCAGAGTATGGATGGAGTCACCTCTTTACTATCATTAAATTCCAAATACGATTTAATCTCCATCTTCAGTTTGTCTTTAATAGTTGGGTTATTTAAAATGTTCGAGTTCAGCCTCCAGAGAGTGGACCTAGGCTTGCTATTGAGGTTGACTGATAAATAAATCGGGCTATGATCAGACAGAGTGGTAGGGCCTATCTCACATTGCTCTAGTCTAGAAAGGTCTTTCTTGAAAGGGAAGAAATAGTCAGTCCGGGAGTACACATTGTGGACGGCTGAGAAATGTGTAAAGTCACGACTAATTGGATTTCCTTCTCTCCACACATCCACAATTCCCATTTCTTGCATCAAAGTTCGAATTTTCTTACTATTGTTCTTTGCATCAGATTTGCCGTTTGAAGAGTCTAATTTCGGGTTTAGTCGAATATTAAAGTCCCCACCGCATATTGAAATCCCTTGACTTTTTGTTGCCATTAATTCAAATATGTGTTTATAAACAGGCCAATCGCTACCAGGAGGAATATACACATTAATGAGACTTGTCACTATTCCCTCTATTTTACCTGTAATTATAACAAATCTACCTTCGTTATCCTTATAATCAGAGATATGTTCGTAATTTAATGCACCAGATATCAGACTCGCCACTCCTCTCCATCTCCCTGAATCATGTGAAGAAAAAAACCCCTGTTTAAAACCCATTTTATTTAATTTGGCATGCTCTGAGTCATCTAGGTGGGTTTCCTGCAAGAATGCTATGTGGATTTTATCCTTCTTTAGTTTTGACAATATTTTCCACCTCTTGATTACTCCATTTACATTATGTGTGACCATTTTTATAGATTTGTTTTGCATCTAAATGATTAACCTCTCTATTTCTTTCATTGACCTGGTAAGTTCCCCCCTCCTGCAATAACCCACAGAGAGTGAACAAATGAACAGTGAACAAATAACCAATCAAATAGAATAGAAATCAACATAAAATGTCCGTGTGACTTCCAATGTGGGGGTCCAAGTGCTTGACCCTGTTGAGCTACAGTGGGCAGCTCTAAGGGGAAAACCCTATGCCTGTTGCCAGTGAAAGGGGCCCCTATCTGTGGTAGCAGCACATCAAGAAAGTGTACCCTAAACGAGCTTTCTAATTATTCAAGTGATATTATGTGTCTATCCCTAGTTTTCATAACATTCTTGTCCGAGAGATTTGTCCATCAACACACCCATCATAGGGCTGGCCCAGCTCAGCCCATTCTCCAAAAGAGGTGGGAGGATTTAAAAAAAAATATATATATACAGTATGTATATATAACAATAAAAATGAAAAAGGTAGACACAGTCAGGTGTATATTTAGCCATGTGAACTTGCTGGTATTAGGTGGAGGATGTCGGTGACGTTCTCCTGAAGGTTCAGAGTTTTTCCTTGTAGCTTGGAGCGGATCCGGTGTTGGTTGCTCTCTCCCTCACTCGCCTGCCCGCTCTACTCCATGTCAGCCGCTGTATCTGCTCTCTAAGTGATCCCGGGGGTCTGATGATCTTCACAGTGTAGCCTCTGGTGACAAGATCGCCTCCTCTTTTGTGTCGTAGGTTCTGGTTCCCTCTTTGAACCTAACACGCAGCCTGGCCGGGAAAAGAGTCTGAAATTGCACTTGATTTTCTTTCAAAACGTTGCAGACCTCTGCGTATTCTCTCCGTTTTTTGAGAACGAGACGCCTCTCGTTCTCAAAAAACGGAGAGAATACGCAGAGGCCAAGTAAATCCTTTATTCTGCCATGCCTTGCGGATCACTGACTCCTTTGTTTTGAAGCTTAAAAACTTCCCGATGATAGGACGTGGCGGAGCAGCCTCCGGTGGTTGCGGGCCCAGGGAGCGGTGTGCTCTTTCAATCTGCAGGTCTAGCACGTCTTTGGATAAGCCGAGTCCCTCACGTAATAGCTTCTCCACAACTACACTCACTGTTGGTGACTCCTTTCGACCCCTCCAGGACCCCGTAAATCCTTACATTTTCGCGTCTGGAGCGACTCTCTAAGTCCATTAGCTTGTCCTCTAGCTTCATGAGTAGCTTTAGCATCTCCGAAATAGCTTCTTTTATTGATTCTAGCTGTTCTCTATTTTCCTGGCGAAACCCTCTCAATTCTTTCAGGATAAGCTCCAGGTTGGCCATGTCTCCGCCTCGCCGCTCGCTAGCATACACCGCTAATGTATTCCTTTGCTGTGTCTTGTCCTTGTCACCCGTTTCTTTTCTCTGCTCGCTTTTTTCTTTCTCTCTCCTCCTCCGCTCAGTGTCGGGTAGACGCCTGACCCCTGTTCTTAATAATTTTCGGAATGCTTTTCTTTGTTTATATTGGGGTATTTCTCTAATTACTTTGGCTCGATCAGGGAGCTCCCTCGCTATGCGTCCATCTTGGTGATGTTCCGACCGGAAGTCCGTCTTTACCCTTTTTGTGTATTACTACAATAGTTGCCTCTGTCCAGGATGGTGCCATAGTTTTTGATTCTAATGCATGAGTGTCGAGATCACCTGCTTAATCTCCCATTCCTCTATAGGCTCATCTAAATCCTTAGCTGTTGCTTCTGACAGTTCAGTCAATTTTATGCGGTTTAGGAACTCTATGATTTTTACATCATCAGAACACATCTGTATTGTTATATAAGGATTTGTAAAACTCTGCAAAGGATTTAGCTATTTTATCTGGTTTTGTGACGTAGGCACCTTGTGATTTTATTCTCTGTACTGTATTAGATGATTGCTGTTTCCTCAGTCTAAATGCCAATAACCTACTTGCCCTGTTACCATATTCGTAGCATCTTTGATTAGTGAATCTTAAGTTTCCCTCAGTCTTGTCTGTTAGAAGATTATTAAATTCTCTGTGAGCTGCATTTAAATTCTTTGTGAGACTAGTCAGAGCGGATTGTTTCTGTTTATGTTCTAGTTCTTTTATCTTCTAACTCATGTTCTTTATCATCCCTCTCCTTTTTCCTAGCAGATGTAAAGGACATAATTTGCCCCCTAATGTATGCTTTTGCACAGTCCCACAGTATAAGAGGTGTTGTTTCAGGTGAAGCATTGATATCCAAATAGCTCTTGAGCTCTGTGTGAGAACATTCTCAGGCTTCAGTCTCTGCCACTGGAACAGCTCCCGGGTTTCGGCAGCGATCTCCCGATCCCCTCCATGTCCTCGCAACGGTCTTTTAAAGTTGTCACTTGGCTTTGAAGGCTGGTTACCGTGGTTTGTAACGTAGCCACTTCATCAGACCATGTCGATAATCCACCTTTCACGTCCCAAATGTCTGCCATCATGTGGTCAACTTGTGATCTAATTGCCACCATGTTGTTTTAAATTTTGGACCGTACCACTCGCAGTTGTAACTTGAGGGCATCAAAATCCTCCACCAGTGCACTTTTAAGTTCATCCCTTATGACTGTGATTCTAGAACATGCGCTTCAACTAGTAGCAGCAAAGTCTGGTAACTCTGCAATTTTACTTAGTTTTACTGAATTTTTATTATATTTTTCTCAACTAATAAGGGATACTTCTGTGCAGAGAAGAGTTTATTTAAGAGAGGAGCTTTTTTTGTTGAAACAGAGCAGGTCTGGAGGACACCATCCTATTCCAGCTGAGATGAAGAGGTGTTTTGGTGGTTTCCATGCTGGTGCAAAGGTGAAGGCTTGGAAATGGAGATATAAGCCCTATCTGCCATCAGTCATCATGGGAAATGTCAACTCTCTGCCCAACAAGAGTGATGAACTGGAGATATTGGTGGCGATCAGACAGAGACTAAAGCTAATGGCAAGAAAAAAGGCGAGGGCCTGGCTTTATTTGTGAACCAGAGAACCACAAATGCGCGGAGGTTCACAAAATAAAAGCATTTGTATATGAATGTATCAACATCCACATATGTTTTGATGAAAATTGCAAATACTTTTTAAATACAATATATAAATAAATAAAATATATAAAAATACATATATTTGTGGATTTTTATTGCATATATTTAAAACAATAAATATTTGTGTGTGCATCAAAAATACATTTGTGAAACTTTTTTGGTTATTTGTGGATTTTTTTTTTGCATTTATATAAAATGCCAAATATACGTGTGTGCATTGAAAATGTTTGTGTGGAGAGTCATTTATATATAAATCTTAACATGTATTTGTGAATCCTTCTGTGTGCATTTATTAATATTGAGACTGATCTAACTCCATAGAAAACACGTCATTTTATAGGCTATTAATAAAGAGATTCATAGGGTTGTTTGTTTCGTTTCCCTGGCCTGCATGTCTTTTGATGCACTGGTCAGGAATAGCGCTCCTATTTCGTTGTTTTCATTTTGTTTTTTAATGAAATAAAGGCTGTTTCATATTCTATTCTCCTCCTCTGTATTTTATTTATTTTTCTACCTTTATATACTAATCAGTGCAGTGATTGAGGTTATGGCAAGCCCGGCACCAGGATGAAGTTAATAAAATATTTGGAAACGATATGTATGCTTTGGTGTACTTTTACAGAGTTTTGCAATATGTATAGCCACCAGTAGGGCCTATGTATCAAAGTATATGACTTTCAGCAGCGGTCTGCTGCAGTCGGTGGTATAAATTGTAGTGTAATGTTTTATGACCAATCAGGTAAAAGCCTCTACTCTGCATACATTGATTAAGTTTGAATGAAATCATTTAAGGATCAGATAAAAAGTTATCCTGCATAAGGTGATTACGTCTAATGATTAAGTTGTGTGATATTTGAGTAACTATGAAAGGTGAATCATTGTTGTAACCACACACCTGATTAAAACACATCATATTTTGTATGGTTTAAAGCACACACACATAAGCCATCATGCATCACCTGAAAATGTAACACTAGACACACACACACATTCTAAGGTCTTGTATTGAAAAGGTCTGTATAACATGTAAGCCCAGGGGATCATATGAAAGAAAAGATCCCCAGGGCTCACATGTCTTTTAAAAAATAAAGTGCACAATGGCTCAAATCTATTGGTAAAAAAGTTTGGAACTTTCCAGGGCCCTGAGGTCAGCCTTGGACAAAGGCCAGATTGGTTGCTACCATTATCTCATGCTAAGGGCAGATTTGGACAAAAAAAGAAATGTTTTCTACCAATAGAATTTGACCGCGATGGGAAGGCATAAGGAAAAGAGGTGGAGATTCAGCCAAATCTCCACAAGCTTAAAAGAGAGTGTTCTGTAGCGAATCTTCAGTCTTGTCCCGGGGCTTGACTCAGAGTTGATGTGTCTTGTTGCTTGTAAGCACATTAAACTCGATTGCACCTGATTCTTCGTGTTTCCAGTGTGTTCTTCAATTCCAGTCTGCTGAACCTAAGATATTACAGTTTATCCAGAGTGTGAGTTGCAGTAAGGCAAGAGGACAAGAAGTTGGGAACCATCTGGCCCTTCAAGGACCAACTTTTTGCCACCTCAAAATGCTCAGAAGTGTAGTGTGTTTCATTTTTGTAACTTAAAGGCTTCAGAAAACTTACAAAACACATTTTTAGGAAAAGTCATAGGAAGAGAAGTTTGTAGGTTTTATCTAAACAGAGTTATTTACAATGTTCGATATATATATATATATACATACACACACACACACACACACACACACACACACACACACATATATATATATGTATATAGGCCTATATAGCTATTGTCTGTGTGACATGTCATACAACTCCGGATAGACGGACACGGCCAGCACCAGCTTCTCCTCCATTTTTTCTGGTTACCAGGGTGACATGTTCCGCAATATGATTGGTTGCCTGGAAAAAGCGCCGGTGACGACACCAGTGCCTCTCTGAAAAGTTCAGAGATTTTCAACTAAAAAACGCTTGGAGTGGCCGCACAAAAAAGGAGGAGCGGCCAAAAAAAGACGCTGGGCGCAGTGCGTTTTCCCTAGGCGGCCGCATGCGGCCACAGATGCTCTCTCCTCATTGGGAACAATTGAAAAAAGATGCTGGCCTTCTTCTGGCGCTCAGAAAAAGGCGCTATGTGGACACAGGGCCTAATATGGCCTCATACCAACTGCCAAAAGTTCAATATCTGGACAACACATCTTCTCCTTGACAGTAATATGTGCAGGACTGCACCATCTCTGGTTCACAAATAAAGCCAGGCCCTCGCCTTTTTTCTTGCCACTAGCTTTAGTCTCTGTCTGATCGCCACCAATATCTCCAGTTCATCACTCTTGTTGGGCAGAGAGTTGACATTTCCCATGATGACTGATGGCAGATTGGGCTTATATCTCCATTTCCAAGCCTTCACCTTTGCACCAGCATGGAAACCACCAAAACACCTCTTCATCTCAGCTGGAATAGGATGGTGTCCATCAGACTTGCTCCGTTTCAACAAAAAAAGCTCCTCTCTTAAATAAACTCTTCTCTGCACAGAAGTATCCCTTGTTAGTTGAGAAAAATATAATAAAAATTCAGTAAAACTAAGTAAAATTGCAGAGTTACCAGACTTTGCTGCTACTAGTTGAAGCACATGTTCTAGAATCACAGTCATAAGAATCTCTACAGTCATAAGGGACAAACTTAAAAGTGCACTGGTGGAGGATTTTGACGCCCTCAAGTTACAACTGCGAGTGGTACGGTCCAAAATTTAACCAGCGCTGCCAAAGCCAGAGCTGCATTCACGGATGTATGAAAGGCACTACGAGGACGTCAAGGAGTCCAATATGGACTATTTTACTTGGCCAGACTTCGGATTTCATACAAGGATGAGGACAAGGACGTTCTGGACCCGCAAAAGGCCATGAATATGTTCCAAAGACAGCTGTTCCAGTGGCAGAGACTGAAGCCTGAGAATATTCTCACTTGTACTGGAAACAACACTAAGAACTAATGATGAAGAAGAGTAACTTTTGTCTTTTCACACTATTCTTTTTTTCGTTACGCTATTTTATGGTGGAATCTCATATGGTGTCTCAAATAGGGTCAGCAGAGCCCCACACACCTTAGCTGAACACTTATTATTATTGTTTTACATATGAAACTACCTGTTCTAATACTTTACAGTTCATATTGTTATTAGTATTACTCATTTATCACTATCTGTTTTCCTAATATAGGCCTACCTTCATAAGAGAAGACAACATTCTTAACTAAATTACAACGTGTGTAATACAGAAGGCTAGTATTTTACCATGAGAAGCTGTTTGATTCTTATACATCTGCTAGGCTGCAGCACATGATAACTTCTTTTTTCTTTCACCCTGTTCTTTTCCTCCTTATCTTAGCGCGCTCAAAGGACAGTCAAACTCAAACTAGACTGTCCCACTGTACTACTGACAGTGTTAGTTAACTATAGTTTTACTACTTGTTGTGTTCTTCTTGTTCTGATCCTCCTGTTCCCTGAGGATCCTGCGTTAAATGCAGAAACAACAGTGTTATCATTCCTTTTTCCTACCCAGATTCCTACTACTTTTATTGATGTTAAAAATTCTTGGTACAGCTGTAGTAAATATTTTTACTTATTCCACTCCTTCTGGTGTCACTATTGGGCTCCACTCCTCATACCTCGCGTGACAAAATACACTACCCAAGCATGGATTGATCGTTTCTGCTCGCCATCTCTTTCTCCTAGCTTGCAATATCAGGGAATTAAGACATAACCTGTAAATTGTAAGTAATGGACACACTATTATGAGCTATAATGTTAAGGGTCTTCAAAGTCCTGTTAAAAGAGAAAATTTTACACCAACTGAAATGAGTCAACTGTCAAATAGCATTCCTACAGGAAACCCATTTATCTGACGTGGAACATGAAAAGCTAAGGAAATCCTGGGCAGAGGAAATATATTATTCCTCATACCGATCAAGCAGGAAGAGGGGGAGTATCCATTCTTATACACAGACAAAAACATTTCACTCAAACATCACTACATAGAGATACTGAGGGGAGATATATCTTGGTTAATGGACTAATTAATGGCATAGAAGTGTCGCTCATAAATGTATATGCACCCAACGAGGATGATCTTAGTTTCATCACAACACTGTTTACTATGATATTATGATACAGCTCTGGTTTGTTATTGATGGGAGGAGATTTTAACTGTGTTGTCGCAACTAATGGACCGACAACCTGCCTCTAAAGCTCCTGTATCCAGAATGAGTAAAGTACTTAAGTATCAATCTATAGAAGCAGGCCTTGTGGATGTATGGAGGAGTAAATTTCCAAGAAGTAGGAACTTCACTTTCTATTCAAGTAGACACATCTCTTATTCAAGGATTGATCTCTTTTTTACACCTAAGGTAGAATTACATAGGATTTCAGACACTGAGATACTGCCTGTTACCATCTCTGATCATGCACCTGTTTTATTAAAGTGGGACATAGGCCATAGATCAACATCTAAACAATGGAGACTTAATGCATCCCTCCTTGATGACAAAATATTTACCTCCTTCATCACAGCAGAGGTCAAGAGCTATTTGGATATCAATGCTTCACCTGAAACAACACCTCTTATACTGTGGGACTGTGCAAAAGCATACATTAGGGGGCAAATTATGTCCTTTACATCTGGAAAAAGGAGAGGGATGATAAAGAACATGAGTTAGAAGATAAAATAAAAGAAGTAGAACATAAACACAAACAATCCGCTCTGACTAGTCTCACAAAGAATTTAAATGCAGCTCACAGAGAACTTAATAATCTTCTAACAGACAAGACTGAGGGAAACTTAAGATTCACTAATCAAAGATGCTACGAATATGGTAACAGGGCAAGTAGATTATTGGCATTTAGACCGAGGAAACAGCAATCATCTAATACAGTACAGAGAATAAAATCACAAGGTGCCTACGTCACAAAACCAGATAAAATAGCTAAATCCTTTGCAGAGTTTTACAAATCCTTATATAACAATACAGATGTGTTCTGATGATGTAAAAATCATAGAGTTCCTAAACTGCATAAAATTGACTGAACTGTCAGAAGCAACAGCTAAGGATTTAGATGAGCCTAATGGGAGATTAAGCAGGTGATCTCGACACTCATGCATTAGAATCAAAAACTATGGCACCATCCTGGACAGAGGCAACTATTGTAGTAATACACAAAAAGGGTAAAGACGGACTTCCGGTCGGAACATCACCAAGATGGACGCCTAGCGAGGGAGCTCCCTGGTCGAGCCGAAGTAATTAGAGAAATACCCCAATATAAACAAAGAAAAGCATTCCGAAAATTATTAAGAACAGGGGTCAGGCGTCTACCCGACACTGAGCGGAGGACGAGAGAGAAAGAAAAAAAGCGAGCAGAGAAAAGAAACGGGAGACAAGGACGAGACACAGCAAAGGAATACATTAGCGGTGTATGCTAGCGAGCGGCGAGGCGGAGACATGGCCGACCTGGAGCTTATCCTGAAAGAATTGAGAGGGTTTCGCCAGGAAAATAGAGAACAGCTAGAATCAATAAAAGACGAAATGGTGAAGGTGAATGCCAGATTGGACGAAGCAGAGGGAAGAATCGAGCAAGCAGAGGAGAGGATTCAAAACACAGAAGAAGCTATCACGGAGATGCTAAAGCTACTCATGAAGCTAGAGGACAAGCTAATGGACTTAGAGAGTCGCTCCAGATGCGAAGCTAAAGATTTAGATGAGCCTATAGAGGAATGGGAGATTAAGCAGGTGATCTCGACACTCATGCATTAGAATCAAAAACTATGGCACCATCCTGGACAGAGGCAACTATTGTAGTAATACACAAAAAAGGTAAAGACCCCACTGAATCATCAATTCAATCAATCAATTTTGTTTATAAAGCCCAATATCACAAATACAATTTGCCTCACAGGGCTTTACAGCATACGACATCCCTCTGTCCTTTAGACCCTCACAGCGGTTAAGGAAAAACTCCCCAAAAAAAAACCTTTACCGGGGGAAAAAAAAATGGTAGAAACCTCAGGAAGAGCAACTGAGGAGGGATCCCTCTTCCAGGACAGACAGACGTGCAGTAGATGTCGTACAGAACAGATCAGCATAACAATGACTGACTGAATGCCAGTCCTACAGACCAATATCATTATTGAATGCTGATCTGCGTATACTCACAGCAATTCTAGCCAGATGAGTTAATCAGATAATCACCCAAATTATTCATCCAGACTGGATTTATTACTGGAAGATACTATGGACTTAATTTACGGTGCCTACTAAATATAATATGCCATCAAAAAGATCAGCAATTGGGAAGGCTAAAGGAAGGAAGATGGCTGCTTGAGCTCAGCGCTCCACATTCCCTCAGTGATCAAACTGAAGTTTTATACCTTCACCCAGTATTTTATAGAGCTAATTTTTGTGACCTTGTGACTATAAACTACAAGGATCATGGAAGGAAAAAGCAGAAGAGATCTAAGTAGTCTAAAGGAGCCTAAAGATGCTAAATCAAAGAACAAAGAAGAGGATGAGTACCAAGACTGGGTAGACAGGTATGGCCTGGCAGATATTATGGCAGAATTAAAATCTCAACGCCATGATATAGTAAACCATCTGGATGGTATTGACAGTCATTTGGAAAATGTTACTATTGAAGTGACAACAATGAAGAGCGCACTGTCAAAGACAAATGAGGTACTCAACAAACAACATCAGCATTTGGACGCAGCAGAACAAAGGGTCTCAGACCTGGAGGACACTCTGCATACTACCAAACGGGACCTACACCGAGCCCAAAAGCTGATTAAAACCCTCGAGGCTAAGACGGATGACTTGGAAAACAAAGGAAGGAGGAAAAACTTGGTTTTGATGGGACTCCCTGAAAAATCTGAAGACCAATACCTACTCAAGTACATCTAACAGAAGCTACTGGAATGGCTCAATCTATCTATGGATCAACCACTTGAGACTGAGCGTGCACATCGCTTCCTACAACCTCGTTCAGAACCGGGTAAACCACCAAGACCAATTCTGATCCACTTTCTGCAGTTCAGAGACAGGGAAATGATACTCCAAGCTGAGAAAAAGAAGACGGCTCTTATATGCGAAGGTGAGGCTAAACTTACCTTTCGCCAGGATCTTTCCGCAGAGGTCCGCCGCAAATGCAAGGAATTCGCTGGAGTGATTGAATATTTCCTTGAGAGGGGTATGTTCAGAGGCTTCGCATACCCACATCGGCTCCGGGTTCTCCATAAAGGTACTATTGAACTCTTTGATAATCCTACCGAAGCAAAAGCTCTCATCAACAAGTTGGAAAAGTGACAGGCTGAAACTGACTCCGCAGAGTCTGATAATTAAAAGCCCATGATCTGAGCGGAGGTAAGACACGCTCTTTTCCCCACTTATGCCGACTGATGTAATTTAAAGTCCAATCTAAAGACATGAGACTAATTTTTTTTTCTTTCCTCCTTTTTTTCTGTTTTTCACAGCGCTTTTTTTTCTCGACTACTAAAGGAACTTATTTCGCTCCTCACCTCCTACCCGCATTATACTTGAAGCATTGATGAACACTATTTTGGTCCCCTACTTATTGGGAAGCACTGAGGAAGGGTGGTCCAAGCTGACAGAGCTACAGGGAGGACTTATGTTTATTTTTTATTTTTTGTCTAATTTTCATGGTTATGTCTTCATGTGATCTTTACTTTCTTTGGCCTAGTATGAAACATGTGTTGTGGTTTTCACAACTTGGGTGGGTTAGGGTATTCTATATAAATGCTGCCTTTCTTTATAGTGTATTTTATGTTTGTTATTTTTGGGCAACAATCTTTAATAAAAGCAGTAACATCGTTATTTTCGTTCAGCAGTATGCATTGACAGCTATACTCATGGCAAATAGTAATTACTATGTATGATTTGAATATCATTTCATGGAATGTTAAAGGTTTAGGTAATCCCACAAAAAGGAAGAAAATACTATCTGTTCTGAAGGAAGATAAAGCAGACATTGTCTTCCTACAAGAAACCTATCTCTCTGACAATGAACACAACAAACTTAAAACAGATTGGGTAGGTCAAGTTTATTTTTCCTCATACAAATCTCATAGTAGAGGAACAAGTATTTTACTGAATAGAGATGTACCTTTTATTTTAGGAAAATTAGTTACACACCCAAACGGTAGTTTGTTATGATTTCAGGCACTATTAACGGCACCTCAATTACTTTTTTAAACGTTTATGCTCCTAATTCAGATGAGCCGTCATTTATATCAGACATGGTACTACTGTTTAATGAAAACTATAAAGGGCTGGGTGTTTTGGGGGGAGACCTCAACGTAACACTGTGTTCAAGAGACAAATCCAATCAAGCAAAGGCATCCAACCCTAAATCTGCTAAGGTCCTTCACGAACTTGGTACGGACTGTGGTCTAACTGATGTTTGGCGGGAGTTAAACCCAGGCTTTAGAGATTATACTTTTTTCTCAAATGTCCATAATTCCTGCTCTCGATTAGATTACTTTTTTGTTCACTCTAATTACATGTACACAATATCTAAGTGTAGAATAAATCCAATCATCCTCTCAGATCATTCCAGAATCCATCTAACAATCCAAGTTGACCAGAATTTTTTTATCTTTAAGCGATGGAAATTCAACTCATCTCTACTTAAAAATAATGAATTTAAATCAAATATGCGTGTGTGGATAACAAACTATATTAAAGAAAACAATGATCCCTCCTTAGAGCCCAACATTATTTGGGAAGCAGCAAAAGCTACATTAAGAGGACTTATTTCATATGTTTCATTCAAAAATCATGAAAAACTTGTTAAAGAAAAGAACTAGAGAGAGAACTAACACAATGTGAAATGCTTCACAAAAATGCATGTACAGAGGATAATTGGAGACAATTAACTGTTGTCAAAGCAAAATTAAATATTATGATATCAGATGAGATCATACAAAAATTGAATTATATTCGACAAAAGCAATACGAATTCAGAAACAAACCAGGTAAATTATTAGCTCATCAAATAAAGAAGGAACAAGCTGAAAAGACTATTAAAGCAATTCATTTCAGGGAAAATAAGATAACCTATCACCCAAAAGAGATAAACCAAACCTTTTTCAAGTTCTATACTAATCTTTACAAATCGCAAGGGGGATATTCACAGAAAGAATTGGATAATTACCTCAGTAACATCAAGTTACCTGAAGTTTCTGCTCAGGACCAACACTATTTAAATTCACCATTTACAGAAACAGAAATCTTGGCCACAATTCATTTAATGCCTATAAATAAAAGCCCAGGACCAGATGGTTTTTCAGTTGAGTTTTATAAAGAATTCTGGCCTGAGATTCAACCTATCTTCATGACAATCGTGAATAATTTTTGTAAAAAAAACCTACTTCCTCAGACAATGAACTTGGCTCATATTAGTGTTTTATATAAAATCGGTAAAGACCCCCTGCTCATCATACAGACGTATAAGTCTACTGCTCGGACTTTTTTTCTTTAACTAGAGGGGCAAGGCAGGTTTGCCCTTTATCACCATTACTTTTTGCTATGGTGATCGAACCACTGGCAGCAAGTGTAAGAGACAGCATTAACATTCAGAGCTTAAAGTTTGATAACAATGAACATAAAATTTCCTTATATGCTCATGACATTCTTTTATACATCACTGTTCCTGAAAAATCTATATCTACCTATATCCTAAAAATCTATATCTTGCCTGCAAAATACAATTAAACAATTTGGAAGCTATTCAGGATATAAGATAAATTTTAACAAATCTAATGCTGTTTTCTTACACATGACACCAACAGAAAAAATACTTACATCTTGTGGTTTTAACTGTTGTACCCTGTTTGGGTATAAATATTACTTCAAATTTTGGTAAATTGTTTATGGGAAATTATACCCCCCTCACACTTAAGATCAAATCAGACCTGTTAAAATGGTCTTCCTTGCCACTGTCACTTTTAGGAAGAATAAATGGAATTAAAATGAATGTTCTTCCAAGATTGAATTTTCTTTTAGAATAGAATGCTCTTTATTGTCATTATACAATGTACAATGAGATTGGAGAGCTTCTCCTTTTCAGTGTTATAAGTATATATGTACATACAAACAACAAGAATCAAATATCAAAAATCAAAATATCAAATGTCAAATGTAGTAAAAAGTGTAGTAAAAAATACAAAAATATAGTGCAAAATATATACTAAATATATACAGAAAATACAAGAAATGATATGAGTGGAAGATTTAAATATGAACAAGTCAGTATTTTATATTGCACAGTGTATTTCACATGAGATGTAAACAGTCAAACATTGCACAGTGATTTAGTGCATGTAAACAGTATATTGCACATGTTATGTTTGTAAGTGAGAGTTCAGGGTGGTGATGGCTCTCGGGAAGAAACTGTTTTTCAGTCTGTTTGTCCTGGCTCTGATGCACCTGTAGCGCCTGCCATCTTCCAGATGCTTCCATGTTTTTTATCTGTGGAGTTTTTTAAATCGCTAAATAGTTGTATCTCAAGATTAATTTGGAACAATAAAAAACCTCGGATCAGTCTAATGACTCTCATGAAGCCTGAATCTATGGGATGTCTTGGTTTCTCTAACCTTCAATATTATTTTTGGGCAGCTCAATTAAGGAATCTGGTATCATGGTCAATGGAGAGACAGGAGTCCCTGTGGGTTCGGATGGAAGCAAAATCATTTGAACCTCTGCCTCTCGTCTCCCTCCTATTCATAAATCACTTTGAAAAGATAAAAAACATGGACAGATGTTTCTCTGTTTTCAATACCCTACAAACTTGGAAAGACTGTAGAAAAAAATGTGGGATCACCTACGGTATCTCTATCTATTCTCCGATTTTTCAAAATCCAGACTTAAACACTCAAATTACAAGGATTAATATAGGTCAATGGACAATCTCCATTGTAAAAGAATTCAAAGAGTTGTTAAATCTGAACATGCAGTTAAAATCATTTATTGATCTAAGATCAGAATATAACATCCCTGACAAACACTTTTTTAAATATTTACAAATTCGGAGCGTTGTCCATTCACTTATCAAGGAAAAGAAATTATGGCTCCGGTTATCTGAAGTTGAAGACATTCTGTTATCCTCAGACACAATAAAAGGAAAGACTGGCGAATTTTACAATATCCTATCAAGAGAAGGTCAATCTTCTTTTCAATTGTTAAAAAAGATTTGGGAGAAGGAGTTAGGGAGGACTTGTCAAAGCAAAAAAGTCAAGGTCTAGAGCCGTGCCAGAAAGCTCGCGACCTCGCTCTTTTCTTCTCAAACTGACTTTCTTTGTCTTACATTAGATATCAAAAACTCAAATACTCAGAGGTCAAAAATCACTGGAGACAAGTAGAATCAGATGCAACTGAGTTTAATGTGCTCGCAGGCAACAAACACATCACAACTCAATGAGTCAAGCTCCGGAGCAAGACTGAAGCTTCACTTTCTGAGCTCTCCCTTTTATGCTGGTGAAGAGTCGAAAGAATCTCCACCCTTTTCCTTTAGCCCTTCCTACCTGAGCACAAACCCACTGGTGGCAGGCCTTTTTGCCTTTGTTCAGACATGCCCAGACATGTCTTAATGGTGTAATCTTTTTCTCCCGGCCTGGAAATCCCCATACTCTCCCACCATTAGTTCTGAACTCGGGTTCGCGCTATTTTTTTTTTTAAACATATGGACTTGGGGACTATTACTATAAGGTCCGTTGTGCCTTCGTTCAATATAAAGCCTTAAAGTGTGTCTGTCTATTATTACACTTCCAGGCAGTACATGGTATGGTATGTGTGTGTTTTCAATATATGAATACATAAACTTGTGTAAAAGTGTTTAGCCATACATGGATACATAAAAACATTGTTACATGAACTTCAACCTTAATCAACTTATGCAGTATAAACATTTACCTAATTAATGATTAAATCTTACACTACATTCCCCCCTTTGGGGCTACATAGTCCCATCTAATGCTAGGGATCAAAGAAAAATATATATTCCCCCCATTGGGACTTCAAAAGTCCCATACTATATAACCAGCGTCAGTAGATATCACACATAAACCAGTCCCCATAATTCCAGTAATCACACGTCTAACTGATTGCTCTGAGTGCTGTTGATGTGGTAGTGTTTTGGGTACAAGAGCTATGCTTGGTGACCTTGCTGTCATTTCCCATTGCATGCATGATTAATTACAATAACCTTCTCATATACAGGTCACAGTTGGTAAGATACATATCAATCTTGGCTATTAATGCTGCCCAGTTACTGTCCGTCGGACACACAGGCGGATGTGCCAGTCATCCGCAGGCGCCGGTAGGACGCCACCTGGTCCCTCAGCATCTCGATCTCCTGTTGCGAGTTTTGGTAGCTGACCAGTTGTCTCTGTAGGTCATCCCTAGCCTGCGTCAGTTCTTGGATTTGGTTACGCAGGCTGAGTATCTCTTGTTCAGTCCGCTGCATTTGCTCCCTCTGCAGCCATTTGTTCTCTGCCTTCCTAATTGTGTAGGTGCCATGGCAGATTCTGCGGAGTCTTTTCCATAGTTCAAGGGGGAAACTGTGCACCAGCCGGCGGTAGGGGCCCGGGGGAACATGACGAAGCCGAGTGCGCAGACCGTCCACCAGTTCCAGATGCCATTGCGTAGTTGGCACTCCATCAGGCAGGCATCAGAGGAAGCTTTCCACCGCCTCTGGACACACTTCAAACTCTAGTTGCAGGAGAGCTCGTGTTTCATGCGACAGGGCATTCATTTTAAGGTGACCCTCACTCTGAGGCCGTAGATCAGCCCCTGGGAGTGGTGCACTGGGTGGTGGGCTGGTTGGGGAATAGAAGGCATGTGGGTACCTCAGTTCTTTACTAGACGGTCCAGTGCTGTCCTCTGACGATGAGGATATGTCGGGGGAGCGCAATGGCGGCAACTCATTGAGGGCACTGCCCTTCACGTCTTTCTGCTGTGGTGGCGCATGTGCTGTGGTGGTTGTCTGAACCTCTAATGCGGCCTGCATCAGGTACTTGGAACACTTCAGGCCTGAATTCACTTCCCCCAGGTTTCTTTCCCGGCTGGTACCCGCCTGGACCCTGCTACCTGGGTTAGTGTTGCCGGTGACTGGGTTGGGTGTTTCTTGGCGGGATGTCACCTCACCCGTATTTGACTTCCATTCCACCATAGCCCTGTCCTGGCTGGGGGCTTCGACCGGGTCGTGGAGCTCTTGCAGTATATAGCGGTGCAGGGGGTCGAGGGGGAGCTGGGTCAGTGGCTGAGTTGATGGCAGGGGTTGGGCGTAAAGCATCGATAACGTCATCAGGGTAGGGTGTCCATGGGCTTCCATCTGGGCGCCTCCGCTGCACTCTGCAGCTATCTTAAGGTTATAAGGACATTCTGTAATGCAATTCACTTTTTCGTTTTTCCTCTCCTCTCAATACTTAGTTATATACATAAGCCATGCAAGCGGGTTAATTATTAGTATTGGTCCAGTGACAGCAAAGGTGTTAGGGGCTAGTGGCTAGTGCTATCCAAGGGTGCTGGGGGCTAGTGGCTCACGCTATCTTCCGCTCTACACAATCTCCTCATACTCTCCTTCCGCCTGCCTACACATCTGCTCATATAGGGCAGCTTCTACTGCCACGTCTCCTAGCATACCGACCTATGATGTGGTCCTGGCCTTCAGGAATCTTTCCCTGAGAGCCAGTCATGTCTTCTGGTAGCTCAGCGCCTTCAGTGGGCCGTGGACCTTGGTCTAATATGACAAACTGTCCCATGTGGCTTTCCATGGCCTTTCTAATCACAAGTCACACTAGGGGAAGAACACAGCAATCTACTGTAAGAAGGGTCAGCATAACAAGTCCTAACAGCATTCCTATAATTTGCAGAATCTTTCCAGGGGATAGTTTTCCTAGCCAATCCAGAATCGAGGAAATCTTAGTGTTCCAATTTGAATGCTGCACATTTTGGTCTCTTAACATACGTATGTTCTCTAAAGCACGGGTTAAGTTACCATTCTCCCCTGTGTGCATGGGGATGACAGTACAACAGTCTTCTCCTATCACATCACAGACCCCTTGGTCCTGAGCTAGCATTGTCTCGATAACAAGTCTGTTTTGCACCGTCATCAGGGATGTAGCATGCTGCTCACTTACTCCTTCTAAAGCCTCTATAGTCCAGTTTACAAATCTTTGCTGATTATACCACAAATAATTTACCCAGCGGCTATTACGGGCTATGTACTGGGCATTCATTATGGTTCCTACAAATGGCATGGCACCTAAACCTCTACCTCCCCCTATCCAATCGTCTGATATAGCCTGATGAGCCTTGGGAACCCCTTGCGGCACCTGATCCCATGTAATGTATATGTTAGCATCCCTCTCCCAGGAGCGTGTCTGAGTCCCAGCCTATCTACGAGATTTTGTGGGAGTACTGTTAGTTAGGCTTATTATCATAATTGGTCCTGTCAGCATTACTGGGGCACAGATCCCAGTCCAATTAGCTGGCAGTACAGCTTTTACCTGGCGATCGTCCTCACACATCCAAAATATATCTGCCAATGGTTCTGTGCCATTACTAAGGTCCCCTATCCATACCCAAGCGGTATCTGAATAACTGCGTGACATGATAGCAGAAGTGTTCGTAGCACCGTTGACCACCTGGTGGCACTGAATTTTAGCTTCTTCAGTAGTATTACATATCTTCTTCTGCCCCGGGGACGCGGGATTTCTCATGTTTGAGACAAATTCATACCTGCACTGGATCAGCTCCTCTGCCTCTTTGGAGGTGTTGCTAGAGGTGGAGTTGTCTAACCAATGTTCTATATCACATCCTTGTGCTATGCAAAATGGGAATACAGTATTCTGTGCCAAGTGCACTACTGGAGGTACTTGAAACTCCTTCTTAATTTGATCAGGGGCATCTTTAAGACTTACTGGACAAATTGCACTGTCATTGGTGTTTCCCTCTCCCTGCTGCCATCCACATGGTGCATTGAGCAAAACAGAAATATGTTCGTGCGCACTCTTCTATATCTGGGAGAGGCCTGACCCTAGGTAGGCCCATCTTCCTGTGACATGCTATACACGAGCTGTTGGTTACCTGTTTGGCGGAGTACTCTAACCACTGATAAAACATATTAGATCTCCATGTGGTACTTCTAATTACTTCAGTGTCTCATACCGGCGTATTTCTGGTTCTTCTATGGGTGTTTCGGTTTTAGTTTGAGCCATTGCTGAGCCAGTTCTATGGGTACTGTGTGCCAGGTGTCTAAACTGGCACATTTTTCATTATCACACCAGACTCTTACTGTCACCATCCCTTCTACACTACATTGTGGTCCTATAGATCGGCCATGCAACCTAACATTTCCTGGACCTTCCACTAACACATCATCATAAGCATGTGACTTATAGTAAGTCAGCTGCACTATTTCTCCGCTAGGCATCTGTCCTTGTTTTACAGCCATGGATCCTAGTGCGAGTAAACAATAGTCAATCTGCCCCTGATCCTGATCGCTCTGTTCGACTCCCTCACTTAGCTTTACCCCTGTCATAATAAGCAGTAATGTTAGTAGCACTGCAGCTATTATCCCTGCCTGAATTCCTCCTCCTATACTGGTCAGGCCTCCTACATCTGAACTTCTCTGGTTATATGGCCTGCTGGTCTGCTGTTCCCTGCTCTGAGCCTTCATCTCCTGTGTCTGCACTCCTTGTGTCTGTGTCTCCTGTGTCTGCGTCTGCACTCTCTTGGCTCTCTGCTGCGCCTGCTTCTGTGCTGCAGCCTTCTTCTTCTTTGTCTGCAGTTTCCTCAATTTTTTCTGCTCTTGCTGTCTCTGCGCCCTCATCATTATTCCTGCGGCTGTCAGGTGTCGACTCATGAGACTCATTGCTAGCCACTGTGGAGGAGGTGCTCCCCTCTGTGGTGCTCTCTGGTGATACCTTCCCTGGTAGCGACCCACTGCTGTTACTCTGGGTCCTGCTCCGATTCCACCTGGCCACCAAGCGTGAGGATCGCCTTGTCCCTTGCTCCTGTGGGGAGGCATCCTCTGAAGGTCCTCTGGGATCTCGACTCATCTGTCCTCTGTGGCCCCTTTCACCTGCTGGAAGATGGCCCTATGGATATGAGTTAGACTTCGTAAATAGTCAAACATTTCATTTTGCAGGTGCTCAAATGGGGGCCCTTCGTAGGGACCCCTCAAATATGGTATTGGCATGGGTCAACCCGTAAGCATTTCATGCGGTGTTAGATGCGTGATTCTGCTAGCTTGTGAGCGCATTGACATTAGTACAAGCGGTAAAGCATCCACCCAATTAAACTTGTCCCCACTATCTACTACTATTTTAGCTATTTTTATTTGCTCTTTCTACTGCCCCCTGTGATTGAGGGTGGTAAACACAGCCAAACTTTTGTTTGATACCTAGTCGCTTCAATGTTTCTTGTATTACATTAGATTCAATGTGTTTTCTGTTATCTGATGATATGGTGATGGTGATGATATGGCATCCCAAATCTCGGAAAGACTTGTCGGCAGAGGAATTTTGCAAGTGTTCTATGATCTGATCGTCTGTAGCTGTTGCTTCTACCCATCGGCTGTATCTGCATATGACCACAAAGACGTATCTCACTCTTCTTACCCTGGATTGTGCTCCCATGTTTATGTAGTCTAACGTGAGGTGTCTGAAAGGACCAAATTATAGCATGTTGCAGCAACAAGGTTGGTAGTACAAAATTGCCATGACTATCTCGCCAGAGACCATTTGTTGGCCCCTGTGCTTGTGTTCTGATAGCGCCACGCTCGATCCACAGTCGTTTTTCAGCCTCACTTTCTCTGTTTTGCGCGGCTACGAGAGAAGGCATGGTGGTGAGGGGTTCACAATCTTGGATGGTTAACATGGGTGCCATTACTGCACCTATTGCTGCCTGTTTGGCTGCTACATCAGCCAGGTTATTACCTTTGGCTATCAACGAATGGGCTGAACATTTGATTATAGCTAGGGCTTTGGGGAGGAGCATAGCCTCCCACAAGTCAACAATGGCCTCCCCATGTGTCGCTGGGGTGCCATCCACTCTGCGAAACCCTCTCTGTTTCCAAATGTTTGTGTGGATGTGGCACACTCCATATGCATATGCTGAATACATTCAGTGACTTTCCTTCTGCTTCTCTACATGCTACTGTTAGAGCGTTTATCTCTGCAAGCTGGGCAGAGCAGGGCTGAGCAAGTTTACATGATTGTATAGTCACAAAATTCTGATCATTATTGAGCTGTACAATTCTATAGCCTGCATGACTGGCATCCCGAAAACAGGAGCCATCAACGAACAACATGAGGTCAGCTAAAATGGGCTGATTGTGTAAATCTTATCAAGCGCGCATAAATTTGTCTGTGTCATGAAGACAGTCATGTGGTGTACCTTCTGTGGGTAGAACAATTTTGGTGGCTGGATTAATGATGGTACAGCGTTGAATGTCGAGCTCAGGAATGGACAGGATAACCTCATATCCTGTGCCAAAACGAATCTGGGACTTGTCAGCAGGGCATGAAGCTGGTGAGAGGTATACAAAGTTACAGGATGTCCCATTGTTAACGAGGATGCTTTTTGAAATGCAAAGACAGCTGCGGCTAGCCCCTGATAACAGGGAGGCAAACCGGCCTCTATGTTATCAAGCTTAGTGCTATAATATGCCAGTGGTTGGTTACTTGTGGGTGTGTCTTGCATCAGGACAGCACACGCAAACCCAGATTTCTCTGCTACGTAGAGATGAAAAGGTTTGGAGTAGTTAGGAGTGCCTAATGCTGGAGCAGACTGCTGGTCTATTTTTAAGGCTTGGAACGCACCTTCTGCTTCCTCCGTCCAGGACAGCTGTGTTGTGTTGTTGAGGACACAACACTTACTTACTGCCTCTATCTGAGATGGGGCATCCCCACTCAACCGTCTGCCCAAGTACTCTACAGACTGCTGGCAGAACTGCAATTTGTCTTTACTGACCTTGTGTCCCCCTTCTGCTAATGCTGTGAGAACTGCTGTCCATAGCTGTGGTGGAACTTTACTCAACAACTGTGCATGTTCTTCTGTGACTGCCATCTGTGTGGGAGTAGTACCATCTACAAGTACCTTGTCTGCGACTGCTTCATCACCTATCTTAGTTGAGATTCTGATATATTGTTTGTCATCTGAAATGTGGATGTATTTGTTCTTGGTGGGTAACCACTCTCGCACCTGCAGTGCACGTCTGACCATTGGACCTAGATGATGAGACTCATAACCTTCTGCTATCATCAGTGTAACGTGTGGTGCAGAATTTGGCCCCTGAAACCATGCTGCTAATTCTTGTGGGAGGCGGATGGCTGCCACCACACCTTGAGGTCCTAAATACATGTCTTCACTAATGATCAGGCATGGTTTTTTATTGAGCACTGTGTCCCAGCATTCTTGATAATCTACATGAGTCTGGTCCGCGTCATATATGAGCGTGCAATGCAGTGGCAGAGTGGGAGTATGTGCTGTGTCAAAATGTAACCTGACCCATGGTTCCCACTGAGTCCATGTCTGTTTGAGGTGAGACTCTTCTGGTGTCAGTTGGAGCCAGTCGACCAACGCCTGTTATGTCTCTGTGGCGTTCCCAGGCAGCTGTGGCATCATGCTTTGTGGGGGGTCGTCAGAGAAGTCTAAATATAGTCCATCTTGAGTACACATGATCTTAGTTTAGAGAGGACACAATATATCTCTACCTAGAAGGTTCACTGGCATATGAGCCGAGTAGAGTAGGGGTGCAAATATGACTTTACCGGCGATGAGCATTGGAACAGGCTCTGTCATTGGTATGACTTGTGATTTCCCAGAGAAGCCTATGATCTTAATGGATGACTTACAGAGGGGGAGTGTAGAGCCTTCTTTTCCAATGCATGAATATGTAGCCCCTGTGTCCACCATAAAAGGATATGCTCGTTCGTGGATGACAACAGGTATAGTTGGTTCGTCGTGTGGCTGTAATGAAGTGACTGGTGACATTACTTCCCCCTCAGGCTTCTCTGGGCAGCCCTATCATGGGCACCCTGTCTCGTTTTCAGCCAGTTTTCTGCTGGACCTTCCCATGGGTTGACCGGACACTCCCTACGTCGGTGGCCAGGCTGGTTACAACCCCAGCAGAGCTTGTTAGGTGCTGCAGGATTCATTCCTGGATATCCGGTGTTCAGTTCCTGGGGGCCTGATTGCTGATAGGGTGCGGCTTGCTGATAGGTTTGCTGTTGCGGTGGCTGGGGTCCTAGAGGAAAGTTCGGTCCCCCTTTACATCCTCCTCGGCCTGCCAGTCCTCCCCTTGGTCCGCCTCGACCCCGCCCCCTCGGGGGCCTCTGGAGTGGTAATGAGTGGCATTGGATTGTCAGTGTGTCCCTGGCCAAGGTCACTGCGAACCTTCCCTCCTCTTGGCCTTCCATTGTTGTTGCTGCTCTTGCCTCCCCAACTGAGCGTAGTGGGTATGGTCCCGTCTCTGGTGGTGATGTGTCTTGTGGGTATGGTGGCGGTGATGCTGATAGGGGTGGGGCTGTGGATATCACACCCGTCGGTACCTGTGGGTCCTTGCTGCGCACTGCTTGCACCATTTGCTTTGGTGCCTGTGGGTCCTGTGGGTCCTGTGGATGCTTACAGTACTCTACTTGCATCATTTGCTTCCTACCCCCTGCCTGTCTAAACCACCCTAATACCTCCCTTTCTTTAACCCTTTTGTTCTTTTTTATAACTCGCCTTAGTGTCTTTTGACTCAATGTGTCTTAGTTCTGTCTCCACCTCGTCACAACATGCCAGGTTGAAGGTTCCATCTTTAGGCCAACGATTTTTCTCTGATGTTCTTTTGTACCATTTAGTCATACAGCGTTGGATTCGGTTTCTCCTACCTGGGTGTTATGTCATCACTATCTCTATGGGTGTCAGAAACCCTTTTTCCATCTTTCCTTGGTTGGCTCCCATGAAGCCTTGTTAACTTTAATTGCTCTTGGAATTTGTGGTTGCTTGTCTATTTCTTTTGTGTGTATCAGTGCTAGTAATTTCCCTTCTGTGAAGGCAGTTTTGTATTATTTTTCTTCAGAGGTTATATTCTAATTTATGTGACCCGTCTCCTCCAAAATTAGCTTTTCTAGGCACGACAACAATCTGCAATCTTGGATTAAATTCCACTCCGTTCTCTAAATCTTGAAATATTACCTGGTTCAGAGGAAGTGAAGCTACAGGTGCGTTTTTATAATTATCACACAAATATTGCAGCAGTGTATCTAATGAGCGGGGAGCCCACAAATCATTTAAAATCGTCTCCCACTGTATACCTGAAATTCTTCCTTCACTTATTTCAATTGGTAAATTTACTAACTATCCAAGTTTTAATCCAGTCTCTTGCTCGTCTTGCCACTGCTCCTCACCCTTGTTGTCTATATAGGTTCTTTCTAACCCGAAATGTGTTCTTTATGCCTCTAGTATCTACTAAACCATCAGTCATACAATGTTCCTCGGCCCAATTTTCATCACTACTGCTGTCACCCTCTTCCACCCAGCTCTTAACAGCCTGATCTCAACTTCTTTTTTCTTTATTTTATTACTTATTTTATTTATTATAAAACTATATTTATCACTTATAATTTATTTATAATTTATTACTTATTCTATTTATTTATGAAACTATACTTATCTCTTATTTTATTTATCTATAAAATTAAGTTAAAATAACAGATATTTCTTTTTTATTCTCCCCTTAACAGCCAACCAGTTTGTATGGAGTTCACCCGAGCAACTGGTTCAATCAGTGAAACATGTGGACCGCTAGGTTTCCAGTCCCCAGACAATTTGTTGATACTGTTAGGTTACCCTTGTCTGGTTTTATTTCACTGAGACACTGTTACAGTTTTTCTCCATTGGTTTGGCGCATTTCTTGAAACAGAAATTACATTCTCAAAATAACATGGACAAACCTCCAAACCACTTGGCAATTGTTCACAACAGAATTGAATTTCTCATTCATTTCATCAAATTGCAAATGCCTTAGTACATGTATCAATGTCTAAGTACATCTTTGCAAATGATTAAGTACAGGTAGCCTACAGTTAGCACAGTTAGCCTACATTTAGCACAATTTCCAAGTGAATAGATCTTGTTGATCTAAACTGATTGTTGATTCTCAGTCTAATGGTTGTTCACTCCAAAACATGTCAGCATCATTTCATTGTATAAGTTATCACATGCACAATAGTCTGTTCAATTGTCAAAATTAGTCAAGAACATAATACCATGAATACCATGTATGAATCTCTTGGAACATTTGATATATTGACTACGTAACTGACAGTCAGGTGAAACTAGAACTTGACTAATGAAGGAGGGGCCACAGTGGATGTCCCAGGCTAGAGTGGGGGCAATATAACTGTGTGTGCTGCCATTTCTGAGAATGGTGTGGCCACTCACATCCCCAGTCTTGGCCCATACAATACACAGAAGCTCCTCATCTTCTTGGACCGTCTTTATTCTGATTTGATCCCTGAAAATAAGAGAGGTCTGGTAGGGCCTCACCTACCAAACTATGTCATTGTGTGGGACAATGTGAATTTCCACCGTGGCCCGCTCATCAGGGCCTGGTTCACTACTCATCCAAGGATGGTCATGGTGTTCCTACCACCTGACTCTCCTTTCCTCAATCCTATTGAGGAGTTTTTCTCCGCTTGGAGGTGGAGAGTGTATGAGCATCAGGCTCAAAATCAGAGGTCCCTGCTCCATGCAATGGATGCTACGTGTGAAGATATTACAGGAGATCAGTGTAGGGGATGGTTGCGATATGCACATCGTTTCTTCCTTCGTTGCATCGCAAGGGAGAATATACGCTGTGATGTGGACGAGAATCTGTGGCCAGACAGACAGCAGCGTGTGGATGGCCAGGAGGGTGAGGACGGTGGCCAGGAGAGGGAGGGTGAGGACAGCGACCAGTGAAGAAGTGTTACTGTAGTTGTGAAACTCTTGCTTTATTTACAGCACTGTTTATGTTTACATTAGAGTATATGCTGTTTACATTTTATTTTTACTCTGATGTATTGAAGTTACTTTATGTGTGTGAATACAAATGGTTACATTTTCCTTGGCAGTATGAGTACAATGTGTGATGTCAAACCTTGGAGGCTACTCTTACCGTAAAATCCTGTTTTATTTTATTTTTGTTCAGTTTATACACAATTGTATTCTGTTAGCTAGACAAAAAAAAACTAGCACAGTAACCATTGTCAATGAAGGACTGGGCTAAAACTGAAGGTGGACATGAGGGATATTTCAATGGTCCTCTGCCATAGTGACAAAACATCTAACCATATTGGCTTGCAGTGCTTACACAATGCCAAAGGGACGATGCATTTTGGGGGCACTGACTATTTATATGAGAAAGGAATTTAGTTTTGAAGCATGAGTGAACAGTTTTGGGAGAGGTATGAGCTTTTGCAGGTGAACCATGGTGTTGTGCTGAACCATCCAGGTTATTTTGGCAAAAGCACCAAGAGTGTTGAGAATGTCCAGTCTGTTTCAAGAAATGAGCCAAAGCAATTGAGACAGGATCTTTGCATTTTGGTGGCACTGACTATTTATATGAGAAAGGAATTTAGTTTTGAAGCATGAGTGAACAGTTTTTGGAGAGATATGAGCTTTTGCAAGTGAGCTATGGTGTTGTGCTGAACTGTAAGACTGTTTTGCCAAATGATCTTACAGTTTTGAGAATGTAATTTCTTTTTCAAGAAATGAGCCAAACCAATGGAGAAAAACTGTAATAACTATCACATGTAACAAAACTTTGAAACAAATCACATAAAACAAACACACAGATACCAGATTATGATAAAACCATTCAGGCACCAAAATGTCAAAAGAATTTTCTTTGTAATGACCTTTAACCCAATAGAGATCAGAACCAAAGTATTACATTTTAACAAAGCTTTGTTTTTTGTATAAGCCCACTTCTGTTGGCTGTGTGCACTTTGATCTACCTCTTACGCTCCCCGTCCTTGTCCAGTCGTTAGTCTATTATGTCCTCGGCCTTTTATCTACACACGTCTATTTATACACGTATAATATTTACAATTTTACACTTTGATCAATCTCTTATCTCTTATCTCTTTTTCTCTTTATTCTCTTATTTCTCTTTATCTCTTTATGTCTCTTTGGCATTCAGCCCGTGCAGACCTGCTTCTCTAACACAACTATCCTGCTTTAGGCGTTGCGAGATAACAGCGGTACCCACAGATATGCTCTATCAGTGTATCATTCGTTCATTCCATACCCGTTTTAGAATCCAAAATTGGAAAACGGATAACGACTTGTTATTTTATTTCTCGTTTTCAAATCAAAAATCGGAAAACAAATAACGGCCTATTTTTTGCTGTTTTGATTTTGTTTTGAAATTAAAAATAAAATATGAGAGAATGGAATTATCATGGGATTTTTGTTCTATTCGTTTTTGCTTTGTATCATTTTCGATGTGTTGTGACCCGGAACCTGTTCACAAGATAGAGAAGGTGATATACAGTGAGTGACACATAAATAGACCACTATGGCCACACTAGAACAATACGGCGATGTTATTAAGCAGTTGTTCGAAGCTGGTAAGACCCACACAGACATTTCGGAGACGTTGCAGGAGATGGGTGTCCGGAGATGCTCTGCAATGAGTGTCAGACGTTTCTGCATCCAACACAACCTCAGGCGGAAACGTCATGTTACTGATGCAGAACTGGAGAGGGCTGTGGTCAGTTCAATATACGAGGTAGGTCCTATTTTTCTAGTTAACATTACATTTGACAGTGGCTAGCTAGCTATGTCTTTTTATACCTCCATGAAGTACGCTCAGCTAGCTAACATCAGCTACGGCTGGAACGCAAACTGACCACACAGCCTACGTTGTTTTATAGCCCGATATACTCGGACTCCTGCTACTCACCTAAATACGTGAGTAGCAGGAGTCCGAGTATATCGGGCTAGTTGTTTTATTATTCAACTGCCGGGCCAGTGAAATTCTTGCCTACTTGGGTCAGACAAGCCTGTGAGATTAGCGTACATTCACTAACATTTTATGTCTTGTTGCCTCTAACAGACGGGCCCATCATATGGTCGCAGATTCATGACTGGCTACCTGTCTTCGCTGGGAATACGTGCAGGAGAATGTTGGGTCGGAGGAGTTCTAAGAGAGATTCATCAGCCATACCTTGGACTGAGGCGTCAAGTAACGTTACACCCAATGATTCAACGGAATCTTGAGTAAAAAAGTTGTTAGACCAATGATTCAATGAAATCTTGAATATACAAGTTATTGATCAAATTTCCTCCACTTCTTTAGGGTGCACGTAATCTTAACCCCATCCCTTACCATGCTGAATATATGGGTCATAAACTTCACATGGATCAAAATGAAAAGCTTGGAATGTTTGGAGTGACACATGTCTTGGCAGTTGACAGTTACAGCAGCAAAATTGTGGCTCAATCCACCATGCCAACCAAAAACAACCTTGTAATTTATGAAGAAGTTTACAGGTGAGAAAATCCACAAAATATAAAGCCGTAAAAATGAATATTATTTAACTCAACCATACACAATGGTCAACATATTGTTGGCCTCATAACAATTGCCTAGGTCTTATTTTATTTGAACATTTCTGCAGACAGACAGATGGACAGACAGGGAGGCAGACAGAAAAGATGAACAGGCAGATAGGCAAGCAGGCAGGCAGACATACACACAAACAGACAGCAAGCCAACAGATACACACAGAGATAGGCAGGTAAACAGGCAGACAAACATACGACAGGCAGACATACAGGCAAGCAGGCGGAGATACACACACACACACAGACGGCAGGCAGACATACAGACAGACAGCAAGCAGGCAGACATACACACAGACAGACAGGCAGGTAGACGGGTAAGCAGGCAGGCACAGACAGGCAAGCAGGCAGACATACACACAGACAGACAGGCAGACATACAGACAGCAAGCAGGCAGATGGTCAAAATATGACTTATGGCAATTATGGTGAGGCTATCGATATCAAAACTGGACTGCTCTATTTATGTGATATGTACTTTGTCTATTAACCCATGTAATGCACTCCTTTAGGATTTGTTAATGCACAATTAAAATTATCCACTTTTTTTCAGATCTGCGGTAATTGACAATGGGATGTGGGACCAAATCAGGGTTGATCACGGCAAGGAGTTTTACATGTGCCTATACATGCAAGAAAAGCTGTCGGGATACAGACACAACCTCAGCAGGGAACCATATCGCCAAACAACATCAACAAGGGTGAGGCTTTTTTATAACCACTGTTCAATGCATTGTGCGAATCATGGTTGGAATTTGTCCATCACATTTTATGGCAGAGAAATCTAAAATGCATTGTACAAGCCCAGACCCATATTCTCAGGGAGAGTAAGGTCTGGGCGGACCGTGGCTAACTATATGCTATTCTTAATCTGCCATAGCCCAATCTGAAAACATGTTTTGTTGTCAACAGAATCTCAGAGTGGAAAGGATTTGGCCAGAGGTGAATAATAGGGTTAACTACCCTTTGAAACAAGCCCTAGTACATCTCCAAGACCAGGAAGCCATCAACATGGAGGACAACATGACAAGATTCTGTGTCTCAAATTTGACATGCCAATTAAGCCAAATTGGACTTAGCAGGGTTGTGCAGGCATGGAACGCGCACAGGATTCCAGGTATGCTAAATTGAGTATGTGCAAAGCTTTAGAAGTAACATTTCATTTTCCTCCTACAAGCACAAAACATTGTCCACCCACACTCAAACAAGGCATTCCATTGTACGTTATTTCATTTCCCCTCTCATCTTGTTTTAGGCCGTGGGGTACCCAATCAACTAGCAGCAGGAGGATGTCCGGCAAAGATTTCTGTGGAGCTGCTGCCTAATGCCTCTGTAGTGGCAAACATGTATGAGCAAGAGCTGCACTCCTCACTGACTTGGACATCAACCTTTGGAACGAACCCATTTCCCTCTGAGGAGGACAGGTGTCAGGCTGAGCAAACCTTTGCAGAGAACTACCCAGACATCTCTGTTCTTTTTAATCATACAATCAACCATGATTACACTCCTTTCGCAGATGCCTTGTTATACCTTATCAATGTTACCCAGAGATATGCTTAAAAAGATGTTGGATTAAATAAATGTACAAGTTGTATTGCTTCAATCTTTATTAAAATATAAAAAAAATCAAATATAAAACAAAAAAAATGTAAAATCTGTACTGAGGTAGGCACACATTGTGCGGAGGTATGCTATTTAAACTATAGCTTCTTTATAAAATATATAAAAGTGCAAAAACTATGCAAAAGTGCTTAACAGTAGCTTACATTCTCAATGCTTACCGGGGCAAATTGAACCTGAACACAACTCTGTATAAAGTGCATAACAGTAGCTTACATTTTGAACATTCTGAACTGTGCAAAACATTATTGCCAGAGAGCACTCCCCAGTGCAGTCAAACCATCAGATGGACCATTGACTAGATAGATAGACCACTCCTCCACACAGGTGCTGCAGCCAATAAGGCTTTTGCTGTCACCAAGGGATCACACAGTGGGCCTGAAATTTTGATTCAGAAAACACTTCAACAACAATCCCCAGAAGTGAAAGTCTATCTTTTGAAAATCATTACAGTTCTCAGATGAAAACACATTGTGAACAAAGTTAAAAAGGTGGGGGTAGGATGGAGAGAGACCAAATTGTTAATAACTGACCTCTGCAGATGAGGCATGCAAAAGCATCTCTGACTGATGTTGCCTGAGCCTCGGTCAGGCTCACTGACCCTCTCCTGTGTGCACATTCAATCAGTTCCTTGATTCTGGTGGTCACCTCTTTAAGTCTCTGTGCTGCAAGGACTACCTCTTCAGTGTTGTCCATGACATTATTGAGGCCTGTGTCATTCTGTCGACTGAATGTATAACAAGTTCAGCAAACAGTTATTTGCAATCATAGCAAAACAACTATCATGGCAATATGAATATCATTTCTCATCTATCACTTTGTATTCAGAGGCTGCAACTACTTCCATTGGAATTTTGATTAAATCTATTCAATGCTGCGTTTGGGATTCCTATTAAGTCTTAATCTGAATGTGAGCATCTGCAGCACTACAGTAGGATGGCCTGTGTTTGAAAAAAAACATTGTATTGATCAATAAATAAATAAATAAATATAAATATTGTAAAAAAAATATATAATAAACTCAAAAATATAGAACCCTACAAAGCTTTTCGGATACCTGATTCTCCTCCTTTTTTGGCCGTGTAGTTCTTGGAAATCATTCTCCGACACTGCAAACACCTTCCTGGAGTTTTGCTTCCAGTACTGTGATCCTGAAAAGTAAATCAAAATTAAACTATAAAGAAATTGGGAGTGGCTGTGTGGTCGCTCCTCCTGGCATGTCAGTTTTCCTGGAATAGGTTCCAGCTAGTGTTTTGCTCAAGGAAATCAGAACAGCTCAATGGTGCCGCTAACAAAGACTAAAACTAGTCAATGTAAGTATTATACAACAAGTGCATTTCATACAAAGGGATTACAATACAAACACTGCAGAGTGCGGAATGTGAAACTCTACCTTGGGTTCCTTGAGAGTCGAGGATTTGGTTCCCCTGTGAATCCATGAGGATGAGGCCCTCGTCTCTGTTGAGGGCCTGTTTTATTTTGGCCACCATGCCATCAACAGAGGATTCAAACTCAGAGAAGGGAAACTGTCAGTGTCTGGTTGGTCTCCAGTTTTCCCTCGACCACCTCGGCCATGAAGATATTCCTAAATAAATATAAACACATGTTACACGAAAATTGTTTAGAGATTACAGACACACAAATACAGCCAAGTAGTGTCTACTGGACTGTTACTAAAGACCACTGACGCAATGTGTAATTGAATGACAAAGTAACCAATTGAAAGGAGGTGCTCTGATACTATCAATGTCAAACATGTCACATCTTTAACTATATAGTCAGAATTAGAAACTATACTTAAATGGAGGGGTGATTTGAAGCCACTTTATGCAGTTATTTGGATTTTTTAATGTAATTGTTTTGTATTTATTTTTTCATATTCAGACAGCTTAGGGAATGCTACAGGCATGTATAAAAATATCGATTCCCTGCAACACCTCTAGGGTTGACAGTTCCCCCTCAAGTTTTCCCTAGAAGCTTTGTGATCGGCTGTGAATGGTCATGGCTGGAAGAGAGCAACCAATCAGGAGAAGGGCCATTGCCCACAATGATTTACTACTGACATTTTGGTGGCAAACTGTGACCTCTGGAGGTGTCAAAGAGAGTAGATTTTTTTTCTACGTGCCTGTTACGGTCCATGATCTGTCTGAATACGATCAGACAAATCATGAAAACTTGCATTAAAATTTGCCCCAATAACTGCTTACAGCCACTTTAATATAACCTACTCCTAATTGGAGTAGCTAGTAATCCCATCACCAAATATAGTATGACAGTTATGACCCATGTTTAATGCATAGCCTTTGGAAGGTTTTTACAGCAGAGGCCCTTGGAGCAACAGTGGGAGTTCCAACTGCAGAACCTGAATGAATGATAGTTGCTACATACAAATATGTGTACAGGTATATTGGAATTCAATTAAAGTTCGACAATCTAACAGTTTATTTGGTCTTTAAAACTGTTTGTTAAAAATCTTGTAATGACAATCTGATAATCTACCAAACTATTATTTTAACATTCTAACAATATGGACGTGTGAAATCAATGTGATATCAACATGACTATAATAGCACAGGCAAGTATTGTATGTGCAATGTATGTATTCAGATGTGTGAAGTCGATTATTGTTATTATATAGGAAACTTACTGACGCTAGCTGTGCGGTGAAATTAGAAGCGATGAGGAGCGGGGGTTGGGGTTGGCTGGCTCTGGCTCTCAGTCTCAGACTCGCTGCAAACCTCGTAGTGGCAGTTTGGGCTCAGTGCAAATATATTGAATGACCCGTCCGGCATGGGGAACAAGGCCACGTTAGTGTGGTCAGTTAAGTATAGGCAGTCGCGGTTGACCTGAAAAAAAATGACAATAGTTGCTTAATGTAACGTTAGCCTAGCCGTTAGCTCCACACCATGGTTTAACGTTAGTGCCAGTTGCATAACTTACCTTAAAAATACGAGAGACTTTATCTACCGTCATATCTTCCGTCCTAAGTGTGACACGCTTCCCTTCTTTAAAAAGCACGTACACGTCCGCCATCCTTGACAAAAACGTTAGCTATCGTGCTGCTCGATTCACCCATCAATGGAATCACTCGGTAGAGACTGACTGACCTTCCTGGAAAAAAAAAAAAGTCAACAACTCCCGGGTCACAACACATCGAAAATGATACAAACCAAAAACTAATAGAACAAAAATCCCATGATAATTCCATTCTCTCATATTCTATTTTTAATTTCAAAACAAAATCAAAACAGCGAAAAGGAGGCCATTATTTGTTTTCCGATTTTTTATTTGAAAACAAGAAATGAAATAACAAGTCATCATCCGTTTTCCGATTTTGGATTCTAAAACGGATATGGAATGAACGAATGATACACTGATTAGACAGTTGATCAGGTTGTTAATTGTGGCCTGTGGAATGTTGGTCCACTCCTCTTCAATGGCTGTGTGAAGTTGCTGGATATTTGCAGGAACTGGAACACGCTGTCGTATACGCCGATCCAGAGCATCCCAAACATGCTCAATGGGTGACATGTCCGGTGAGTATGCTGAACATGCAAGGACTGGGATGTTTTCAGCTTCCAGGAATTGTGTACAGGTCCTTGCAACATGGGGCCGTGCATTATCATGCTGCAACATGAGGTGATGGTCGTGGATGAATGGCACAGCAATGGGCCTCAGGATCTCGTCACGGTATCTCTGTGCATTCAAAATGCCATCGATAAAATGCACCTGTGTTCATTGTCCATAACATACGCCCGTCCATACCATAACCCCACTGCCACCATGGGCCACTCAATCCACAATGTTGACATTAGCAAACCGCTCACCCACATGACGCCACACACGCTGTCTGCCATCTGCCCTGAAAAGTGAAAACCGGGATTCATCCGTGAAGAGAACATCTCTCCAACGTGCCAGACGCCATCGAAAGTGAGCATTTGCCCACTCAAGTCGGTTACAACAATAAACTGCAGTCAGGTCGAGACCCCGATGAGGATGACGAGCTTTAAAAGGGAAAAAATGGTAGAAACCTCAGGAAGAGCAACTGAGGAGGGATCCCTCTTCCAGGGCGGACAGATGTGCAGTGGATGTGGTACAGAATAGATCAACATAATAAATTTACAGTGTTGTAAGTGTTGCATTTATATTTTTGTTCAGTGTAAATAAAAGTGATTGATTAATTGATTGATTGATTGACTGATTGATTGATTGATTGACATTTACGCCAGAAATAGATGCTGAAAAGACATAAAAAGAATGCAGGAAATTAACAGCTTGACCCTTAAAAAAAGAGCCCAAGAATCCTTCTTTAATGTGTCCCCTCAAATGTTGAAAGAAACCTACACCTTTGTATCACATAATATGACTTCGATGACTTATATTTGTGTGATCTATAGTGGTGGGATGGTCTGGGCCAAAATTCAACGGCTAAGTTTTTGTTCCAGTCAACCCCTGTATAGTACGGAAGCGCATTGCATTCACTGGATAAAAAAAAATTAGACTCTTTATCTCACAATTACGAGATCTTTTCTCATAATTACAAGAAAAGATCTCATAATTACAAGAAAAGATCTCATAATTACGAGATCTTTTCTCATAATTACAAGAAAAGATCTCGTAATTATGAGATAAGGTGTCTAATTTTTTTTTATCCAGTGAATGCAATGCGCTTCCGTAGCTTCTGCACATCCACGAAGAGGTAAATTCATATATGTCTATGGGTAAATTAACAACTTGGTTTCTTTACGACTGTAGTTTTGTTACGTTTGCCATGTGACGTCGTTACTGTGGCAACAGAAAAGCTGACATGGCTGACAGGCATGATTGAGTTGTTGTTGTTAAACTAGCATACAGCGTAGCTAACAAGGAGACTGATGATTGTTGCTGAAGCAACAAAACATATGTAGCCTATTTCCAGGAAACTGAGGAAATGGCAGAGCAAACGTCACTTTACCACCATAACGATGGTTTATGGGATTTTCTTCGAAAGCGAAGTGTTACAGAGGAAAGCATTGACTGAATGCAACAAGACAAGGTTAAGTTAATCCCACTTTCATGGCAAGAGCCCAGATAAAATTCCCAAAGGAATGACTATATTGGCTAACTAGGCAACGTTATTGGGAACAGGAGAAGAGGAGGCGGAGAGGAAGAGATAGAGAAAGAAAGAAAGAGGAGAGAAGAAGAGGAGGAGGAAGAGGGGAGGAGGTTAAGAAGCAGAGGAGGAGGTAGAGGAGGATGGGAGGAGGTTAAGAAGGAGAGGAGGAGGGGAGGAGGTTAAGAAGGAGTGGAGGAGGTATAGGAGGAGAGGAGGAGGAGGTTTAGATGGAGAGGAGGAGGTTAAGAAGCAGAGGAAGAGGTAGAGGGAAAGAGGTTAAGAAGCAGAGGAGGAGGTAGAGGAGGAGGGGAGGAGGTTACGATGGAGAGGAGGAGGTGTAGGAGGAGAGGGAATCATATTGTTCAAGATGCTAAGTGAATTGCAGAGGTCCATATTGCGATTTCAATTAAATTTCAATTAATTGTTCAGCCCTAGTATATCACAGTATACTCAGGTACAAATTAACTGGCAGTTCATTTAAAGTTAGCTTATATTTTTTAATGTTTCTTTACAGATTGACACATCGCTTATCAGAGAAATAGAAGATGCCTACCTTGCACGCTATATACCAGTTTATGGGGACAGGATTGCTCTGAGGCGACACTGTCTGGACAAAGAAAAACATAAAGACAATAGTTCAAGGATGTCCCTTCTTGAAAAACTTCAAAAGAAACTAAGGACAGCAACAGCAAGTCAAGATGAGGAGTCTGAACAGGAACCCTGGTCTGCAAGAAGTTAAAAAAAAACAACAAGCCGTGCTTGTCCTAAAAATGCTGTTAAGAGTTCGAGAAAAATTGAGTTAGAGTAGATCCATGAGGGAAAACAAGTGAGGAAGTGTTCTGGTGGTGGCACCAGGGTACTTGAGGTATCCAAGAATTCAACCAAAACAGACATTTTGTCACATGCCAAAGAACTGTTTTTTCCAGATGGTGAGTCGAAAAAAGGAAAATGATAAGCCCTCATACATGATATTTATGACTTTAAGGAATCACACCTTGATGAGAGCATTACTGTTGGTGAGTTGTATGCAGTGTCAAAATTTGAGATTTTATGGTTCTACCTAAGCACAACATGCTTCGTAGACTCATCTGACACAGAAGGGACAAATGTGGTGACACTATAGGAGAGCAGCAGAGACAGACCAATTCTGATGAGCACCAAGAAAAGCGAGCCAGACTGAATGAACCACAAGGAGAACAATCTGGTACAGTTGAATACATAAATGTTGTTGATCATACCTCTGAGTCTGATAATTCAGAGGTGATCATTGGTGGCCTAGTAGGTGTATCCTCTGCAAGGCAGTTGGATGACATTGTTCCATTTTTCTTTTCCATGGAGAATGTTATCAGTGTTGCCTTTACTACAAGCTCTCCTGTCTTAGCAGATGATACTGACCATGCAGTCCATTCAAGTGCACACTGTGACCCACCCTCAGAGATTCAGCGGGATGATACCATCCCACTTTTCACTCCAGTCGAGGAAGTCATCAACAGTGCCCCCTCCACATCCATCCCTGTGTCAGGGGACCATGATCAACATACTGACTACTCAAGTTCTGATGCAGGCTATGACCAACATTATGTGAGTCTCAAACTTCACAAAGATGAGTCAATTCTGAAGTACCCTTTAAAGTTTACTTTTATTAATGAAAGGGGTGCAGATGCAGATGGTGTGGCCAGAGATGCCTATGCTGCTTTTTGGACAGAATTTTTAGATTCTGCAGCAGAGGGGGCAGAAATGAGGGTGCCATCCCTGTCACCAAAATGGCAGGAGGAAGAGTGGAAAGCTGTGGGAAGAATATTGGCCAAGGGATTTTCTGGATCAAGGATACTTTCCGTTGTGCCTTGCCCCAGCATTTACCACAGCACTGAGAGCATGCTGTGTCTACTGATTCACTGCTTGAATATTTGATGTACCTGAGTCAGTGTGAGAGAGAGCTCATAACCGCTGCCTTAGAGGGAGACCTTGATAGTGATATCCAGGATGAGTTATTAGATCTGCTGGATCGTCTGGGAGTGAAAACGGTTCCATCACAAGACAACCTTAAAGCAGTCCTCCTTCAAGTAGCACACAAACAAATAATACAGCAGCCAAAGTATGCTCTTGATAACATGTCAGGTGAAGCACAACTCCTGAAGACTACCATAACCACAACAGATAAAAATACAGATCATGTATACAGACAAAAAACCAACTTACAGGAAAGTCCTGAAGCTAATCGAAGCAAGTCCAGAGACTCCAGCTGAGAGACAAGCCCTTGGACTTTTACAGCAGTACGTACGAGGATTGGATGAAGTGGTATGAAGATGGAGAATGTACTAATGAATAACTATTACACTATGGATATTGTGTAGTGAGAAATGGCTGAAATTGTGTACACACCAGGCAGGGTCCATATTGACATTCTGAATGTAACAGAACTGCACTCTTTAATGTTTGAAACCTCAGGCAAAAGTAGATTTGAAGAAATGTTTTGTTTCAGAATTGAAGTCCCAAAGTGCTGCGTCAAATTGCCCTTTTTTATACCAGTCTCTTCTAAAAGTTGTACAGTTCATAGCTATTTAAATGTGCATAAGAAGCCATGAGGTAACCTCAAGGGAATCTTTTTTTGCAGTTTTCTATGCAGTTCAAATTGTTAAAACAAATTTTGATGTGAAGCTATTGCAATAAGTAATGTGCCTCACACAGAAAAAATACTGTGTTTGAGTTTGCTGGCAATGTTATATCTGGTAATGTTATGGAAAACCAGAGGCCAGTTGTCAGTTATGGGTATGCGTTTGACAATATCATTCAGTGTGAAATTTTTATACATTAGAAAAGAGCAATAATGGCTGTCATGTTAATTCATAGCTATCTGCTTGTGCTCTTATTAGTGTGTCTTTGATGCACCACAGCCCCTCAGGCATTGATGTGTTAATGTTCAGTAGAACCCAGAGGTAACTTTTTTTTCATTGTGATGGTTTCAAAGGCATGTGGCTGGCCCCTCACATCACATAACTTGAAATCTTATTAAGTACCAGCAGTGCGTTCTGTGGTTTTAATTCTACTCAGAGTTATTATGAGTTCTATTCAAATTATAAACAAGAGAAATGTTTTATACAAATGATTAAAATGGTTATTCTGGGTGGGGCCAATGTTATGTTGATAGGCTGCCCCAATAAACTTTTATGTTAATTTTGGCTGTGCTGTGTGTTGATAAATTCAGTTTTAAATTACTGTATTCATAGTAAAGGCTTGTTGATTGACTTAAGTGCCATTAATTAAATGTGTTCTTTAATTCATCTTGTGTGAATTTTCTTTTGTGTTAGGTGCCAGTTATCAATGTGTATTCAGTTAATACAACACAAACTACAAAAACGTTTTCATTTTTTATAAATTTATAAAAAAAAAATTGCATTCAGCAAAATGTCACATTAGTAATATTAGTGTTCACTCATCATTTGCTGTCTAATGTAATTGTTCAGCATTTTTTATGTGACAGATAATCCAGAAGATGAATTCCAGAGTGTTTGAATTTCAACATTATATCCAAAAGATTTGGGTACTGTTGCTACCAGTTGGTCCCTTTATAAATCAGGTAAAGTGGTTGAATCAAAGTAATAATAGGGCCTATAACTTATTTAGTTTTTTTTTTTTACAAAGCCCACAGTGTAAATATAGTACACATTATCTGCATAATCAAGACTTTAAATACATACCTCACGGCTTTCAATAATCTTCATAATAAAATGACATTCCGATGTAATACAGGTAAATTTTCAATTGCCACTGCCATGTTGGTTACAAAACATTAACTAGACAGATATTAACAGACAAAATTGCAGGCAATGATATTTCAGGTCAGTTACAGACAATGTTAAAGTTAAAATAAACTGGCTACTGTGTCTTCTAGTCTGGCAGATCTGAAAGTCGGTTATCTTTGTGTAGGTCTCTGCTGTCTGTCTGGGAACAGCCTGAAACACAAAAAAGGGCACGGCACTGTTACTCTTCAAATGAGAACCATAAAAATCTGAATGTATTGTCGGTTTTAACCAGGACTAGAATTATAACTAAGACTATAGTTGATTATTCACAAAAGAACACACAATAAAACCAACAACTCAATCATGAACTTGTTGTGTTTATGATGATTGTTGACTGTTTGTTTGTTTTGTGACCGGGGGCCTATTTCACAAAACTAGGATAAGGGATTAAGCCGGGATATGTTGGTTATCCTGGATCAACTTATCCGTGATTCAGTTTCACAAAAGTGGGATAGTGGGAAGTGGGATATGTTTTGACATAAGTTACCATGGAGATTTATTCTGTGGAGCTAGCCTGCTCCAGACCAGGCTAAGTTCCAGGATCTATTTAATCTCATCCCTTACCTCAGTCAGCAGTCACCACAAACGGACAAAAATAGTTATTCCAATGCCCACTGCACATTGTTATCACATTCAACCAGACCCACTGTCATTATTTAAACATTTGTGATCATTAATTGCAATCATTTTAGATAAGTGATGATTTTGCAATCATTAGATAATTTATAGTTTCCCATAGACTATATAAAATACACATCCCATATAAATATAAATACACATCAAAGAGTAACATGATGTTCCTTTATTGAATAAGGATAGCAAGTAAACCATCAGCTCCTTTCAAAACTGAAGTCACACAGTGACTCTACAAGATAGAAAGCACGGAATCAAAGCATATTATACAACACAAGAATAAATACACATTCAAAGGTCTGTATATGATACACCCCGCATGTCTGCACACTGAAATAAATGCAGGACAAATCCATACGCAACAAATGAACAGACAAATGAATGGATGCAGTAGCCTCCCTGCAAGCTTGTATACACACAGTATACAGCACAAACATCATAAGAGGCCAAATCAATTTAAACTGAATAAAAAAAACACAAATTCCTCTGCCAATGCAGGACATATTTAACTTAAATTTAAAGCATGCATATTAACTAAAATAATTTAACACATGTTGGTCCCTGACCAGTCTACCACTGTCGTCATCAGGGAAGATGGCAGGATTGTTCCAGTCCATGTGTGATGGTACTCTGGGGGCCCTCTCCTTCCTCAGGCAGGCCACATTGTGGAGGACAGCACAAGCCACAGTGATGTCACATGCCCTCAAAGGGCTGACCCTTAAGTGGTGAAGACAGTGAAAGCGTGCGTTCGGGAGGCCAAAGGTCATTTCGATCCTGGCCCTTGTCCTGGCATGGGCATGATTATAGGCCTGCTGTGCTTCCTGAGGGTCTGTGTATGGTGTGAGGAGAAAAGGCCCCCAGCAACACACCAGAGAATTCACCTGTCAATACAAAAGCTCATCATCACAACCTCATAAATAGAGTGACATTCTTGACACAGCCATGATGTAAAAAGTGGTTATGAATAGAGGTTGTGTGGCTCACCTTGTGATAGGTGCTGATAGATTCCAGAGGGCCGAAAGACTCAGGAGTCATGGACCGAGCCGGGCCACTTTGCCACAAAATTGCTGATCAGATAGTCAGCACTGCAGACCATCTGAAATTATAAAATGAAGACTATTAAACCAATCAATGCACATCACAAGCAATGCACAGTGTTCATTAATCGACAATATCAAAAAGTCATGTTCACAAAATCCCCCTCATGGGCACCTGAGGGGGATTATATATATAAATAGATATATGTATTCTCTTATGATCAATCAGCATACACACGCACGCACACAAATACACACACACAAAATTGCATACATACAATGAAACAGCAGAGGAGCAAGGAGCTAAAATAAGCTAAGATAAGCTAAGAGGAACTTTATTTGGGAAATTCAATTAAGTCAGTGAGCTCATCTATTTATCAAAGAGTTATACAGTCTGATGGAGTTACATTTACACAATTTCACTCACATCTGCAGTCAATTTCACTTACAATTTCAACTGATTCATAATCAGAGTACAACTACGTTTTCTGAAATGTTAAATAACTATTTGGATTGTAATTGTGATGGTTTCAGCGGAGCAGTGAGTGTGTATTTGTGTACTACTTACGCATTCAGGCAGTCTGCAATACTTTGCCACGCTTTCTCTCGTTGTTTTAGAACTGTGGCGGTGTTGCCTTTCTTTTTGATTTGATCCTTTACCTCTTCCTAAGCCTCCATGAGGATTTCTGCCTCCGACGGAGAAAAGTACATCACTCTTGTTGCCATGGTAAATCGGTGAATCTGTGATCTCTGGCGGGGTCTATTTGAGGAAGCCGCGTGCGCGCACTGATCCAGGATTGGTTTCACCTGGCTTGATGAATCCGTGTCTGCTCATCCTGGCTTGCTCTCTGTGCAACCAATTAAGCCTGGGCGCTCTTGTTTTGGATTCGTTGAACTCAGCTCAGTCATTTATCCTGGATGTCTGAATCCTACTTTTGTGCAACGGGCCCCTGGTGGTAAATCAGTTTCCCCGTGGGGATTAATAAAGCTCATCTTATCGAATAAACTGAAACAGTGGGGTCATTTGAGACATTTTATGAATAGTGTAAGAATCAAAGTAATTGTAACACACTTTATTATTGTTGATACATGTTAATTGTTGACGTACATGTTTTGCTTTTTGTTGCTGATTTTAGTATACTCTGGTTCTAGGCCTATTAGGCCAGTGATTCTTGGTCTGGGGGTCAGGAGTCTGGACCCCCACAAGAAGTCACTGGATTAATCAAAAGGGTCACAAGATGATAGGACAGGATATGATACAGAAAAAATTATTTTGAACAAAATATTGTGATTTTTTAAAAGCTTTCTCATAATTTCTGCTCTATTTATTTTGGATTTTGGTATTTTACCTCCTCAAGCCTAAAATTTATTCAGATAAAACAAAATAAGTCCTCGCTACAGAGAAGCTGGTTCAGTCAATTATTTGATTAAGTCAATCGACAGAAGATCAATAAGCCCCTACTTTGATAACTGAATAACTGTTTTAGTTTTTATTAAGCAAAGATGTAGAGAAAGAAAATAAGCTTGTATTTGTGGAACTACATGATTCACTGTATATCTTTTGGTTTTGGACTGTTAGACAAAAACAGACATGGACTGTGGGGAACTTTAACAGAATTTTTTTTTTTTTTTACTATTTTCTGACATTTTATGAACAAACGGATATGGGGTGGGGTCCTGGATAGACTTTGCTTTATTATTATGGGTCAGACTTTTGGAACCATTATACTAGGTCTTTAGCACTATACTTAGCAGCTCAGAAAGAAAATACTGTGGGATTCATATTCACATTGGAACTGTGAAACAATTGTTTTTTTCTTTATTACAGATATGTGACAATATTTGGCCATGGTGATCGCCGCTTGCTGTTGGTTTGCAGGACTTCTGTTTTTCTGCTAATGTTTTTTTTATCTATGTACACTGTCTTGGTTCGTCATGTCAGAAGTAGTGAGTTTTGGAGTATAGACATTTGTTTGTTTTTGTATCTTCAGCACCAAGGACAGCACTTAAAGTGATTTTGTTATAACCGCTGCCTGTAACAGCCTCGGGGACATCTTCAGCACCAAGGACAGCGCGTTACCGCTGCCTGTAACCGGCTCGGGGACATCTTCAGCACTAAGGACAGCGCTCAAACCACAGTTTCTTGTCTGCTTTTGTCATGTGGTGAATTCTACTGTTGGCCTCCTTATGGAAAAAAATGTAATAAAATTTGCATTTGTTAGAACTTCTTAATGTTTTATTTCTGTGTAGCTTATGGCAGCCAGTCAGCAGCCTAGTGAGTGGTGATGTGCGATGTGCTATACAGCAGGAAAAAAAATACAATGATGTCACTCATTTATTCATTCAGTTGGCAGGCCCCCCTACTTAAAACATCTTCCCGTGTGTGGGGAATACCAGAATGTGTTATCCAAATAAGGGCATGTACATATAGCAGATGATGTGATTTCCCATCAATGAGATAAACACAACTGTCCTCACAGTCCGCGCAAAGAGACATTGCAGCTGTTTGGTGGTACCTCTGCTCTGTGTTTACTGAAAGGGGAAAGTTACCTGGTCCCCCCTGAAATGTAACTTGATCCCTGGTGGGAAATTCTTGTTACATAAAGCAAAGATATGAGTATTTCTTTTTACTTGCTTCTGTTTGTATCTGCCAGTACCTGCTTTTTAAAAAAATCTTCACCATTGTTCAATCCTTTGGTTATGATTACTTGAGCTGGTAATGTAGCATCTCTCACTGAACTCGTCGTCATGGGTACCTCTAAAAAACATCTGCATCGGCTCCACTGAGCAGCTCTCAGTGCCCAGGTCTGCCCTGATTTGTGTGGGAGTGCCGCTCCTGTCTTCTACTTAATCAAAGAAGTAACCAGAAATAACTGTGGGGTTGCTATTTGTGGTGTAAGCATGCAACCACATGACCATACGTGAAAATCCATCAATGGCACCGTTAATACATATTTCATATGGTTTCAGTTTGTCGTACAAATCGTCATGCCATAAGAAGTTGGGGCCTGGGTTTGTGTAGAGGCGTCGTCTTAAACGGTTCCGTTGCCTCGGCTGTACTCCTTGAGGATCTAGGATTTTTAGCAGGTGCCGCACAGTTTTCTGAGTCACCATCAAACCAGCTTGGATGCATTTCAAATGCATGAATTTATAGCCATGAAGCATCCCGTGTTGGTTCAACTGCTCCTGCAGATAGACTGCGACATCCAGCACGTCAGACTGGGCTTTCCGCCTGAACAATCCCAACGACTTGAGATGCCTGCGCAGTGCTGACATACTAATATTAAAGGGATAGTTCGGGTTTTTGAACATGAAGTTGTGTGAAACGCTGACCATCTGTAGCTCTGATGTGACGGTGTCACTACTGTCAACGAGTCTCCTGCTCTGAGAAATGGCCCGTAGCTTACTGGAGAAAAAGTAGTTCTGAAGATATAAGGGGGACACGTAACCAAAAGGTTTTAAGCTACAAAAAAGTATGCATGTGTTTTGTTGGACTATTTTAATAATTTTAATACATGCCCGCATTACGTCAGACCTTGCTATCAATTGGGACTATCTTCTGGCCAGTATCACTCCGCCGTGCAGGCCCACAAGACAGCACGCCAACAGAAATCAATTAGACAGTTCATTACCATGCCGTGCAGGTGCGCAGGATAGCAACGGCTGAGGAAAACTTTAATCGGCTGTTTCCAACAGAGAACCAGTAGGCTATTATTAGTGAGGAAGAAGATGTAGCTACTAGCCCTATATATACCTACTACTACAGCGCGAACACCGGCTCAGGCTCACGACACACCCTCATAATTTACGAGATCAGGATCTCATAATTACGAGATAAGGAGTCTAATTTTTTTTTATCCAGCGAATGCAATGGGCTTCCGTAGTATAAACAACCAGCTATTGTTAAAGTATTTATGGTAGTACCTGCTTCCTAGACATGTTTGTTACAATAGTGTGCAGATACGCTTCCAGATGAAGAATGAAGAATTTAAGGATTTATTCATAACATATACTTTTCTTTATGAACCATATAATGGTGGACTGTTTTACAATACAAGACATGGCAATAAATACACTTTAGAAATACAAGGAAAATAATATGAAAATATATGTAATGTAATGAAACAAGGACATCTGTCTGTAAATTACAGTTAGCTTGATTTTGGTCATCTGCACCATCTGAACAGCCACCATGCTTATCATAAAAAGAAAAAAAAGATCTAGTGATTAAATGTAGTAAAAAAAAAAAAATTAAAAAAAGAAAGAAAAGGAATAACACTATCACAAACTGTGGCTGTTATTGTGGCTTAATACAGACGGGGGAGATAAGGCATATAATTCAGCCTATTGCTGAATTCCTTTCACGTGGATCATCAGCCCAGTTTCAGTCAAGGAATACAAACATGTAATGCTGCAGTCTCACCTGATGCTACATCACAGGTTCACAAAGTTATCACTTCAGTGTTCCATCATTCAGGTATGTTTTTAAAAGAATGTATTATAAACATTTCCATCACGGTATCTCTGCATGTCATTATTCTATGCCACTACAGTTCTTACAACCTTTGCTGCTCAGAGGAAAGGGTCTAGGTGAAGAAGGAAAGCACTGAACACAACACTGCATTGTAGGGCTGCACAATACATACAGTGCCATCACGATGTGTGCATGTGCAATAGTCACATTGCAGGACATGCAATGTTTTCTCTTTTTTTAGAAACTTTTGTTTTGCTTCAGAAAAGCAGCTCTGAAGAAAGCTCCTTGCTCCGCTCCACTCGCCTCTCTCTCTGACACACACACACACACACACACACACACACACACACACACACACACACACACACGAGCGGAGACTGTGTTGCGTTCAGGCGTTGTCACGTGAATAACAAATTCCAGCACTTGAATAGGTAGCTTGAAACAATAGCTTGAAGTCTGTCTCTCCCTCTCTGAGCACTCAGCAGCCCCTCCCCCTCTCATGTACATGCTGCAGTCACTAATTGAAAATGAGCGACATGCAAGAGGGAGAAATGGTAAAGGTGGACTTAGTACCCAAAAGAAGGTCAACGTCCGAAATACGGAACTATTTCTGATATAAAAAAAGATGATATCCCTAATGCTCTGTTTTAATCTGGAGTACAGAGACATGACCTCCTGGATCCCTTTTATATACCAGCAATCTTCTTCACTCACAGATGAACCCCCTTATTTTAGAGTATGACTTGTTAGATCACTGACCTTAGCCTGGATTAATAGAAGGGTATTATATGAATACAATTATGTCCTGGTGAGTCCACCTGATTCTTTCCAATCAGAGATATTAAAGTCATCTGGTGAAAATTCTTGTATTTTTTTAAAAAATCGCAACATATATTGCAAAACAAAAAACAAAACAACAAAAAACCGCAATGTCAGTTTTTTCCAATATCGTGCAGCCCTACTGCATTGTATGCTTCAACACAAGAGAAAAAACTAGTGAGGATAGCAAAAGACTTGCTCTGTTGTGAAGTTGATGAAATATACTAGTTAATACTGATCTGGCGGTGGAAGTCTCCACTAATAGTCAATGCTCTGATCATTGTAATGGGAGCTGTAGTCATCATGGTAACCTCCATGGTACTCGTCCTCCTGGAACTCAGCCTGATAGTCACTGTCGCTTATCTCGGAGCCATTGGTGCCGGTGCCCTGGCTGCCGTTGGCATGGATGACCGGCTCTGTTGGGGGGGCACAGTACTTTGGGTCATAGACCTGTCGACCCAGACCGTACACACTCATACCCCTCTGAGACGCCACCTTGTTGGTGCCCATCTGGAGGGAGATGGTGGAGTTGTCCAGTGGCTGCTGCACCACCTTCTGGTCATAGATGTCTCTGCGGGTACCAGGGGCTGACATGCCTGCCTGCAGGAAACCAAAATGCAGCAGAAACTTTACCACATGATGGAGGTAGTATACACACACAAAACCTGTAGTGAATGCTCTGCCCTAAATGGGCTAATTCAAGTAGATTAATATATTTAAGGAAAGTTCCCAGTGGGGATGTTCATGATTAATTCATCAAAGATCTACGGATAAAAGGTTTTGTATGCTGTACAGACTGTAAAACCTTTTGAAGCTAATTTTTGACTGGTGATATTAGGGCAATTAAATTGACCTGACTTGACTTTATCAATATTGGATTATCTGTCATTCACATTGATCAAGGTGTTTTTTTTTTGTTTTTGTTTTTTACATTTTCAAGGGTCAGTTTAACATTGTAAATCATCATTGCAACACGGTGACCTTGTAAATGGTAATATTTCTTCACTTTACTCCACTGTTATCTATCTATGAAACCAATCTGAGTATTATGTATTCAGGTTTTTAGATACTTTGTATCACCATTTGTGCGTGTCATTGCAGGTAGAACACAGAAGCAGTCAGCTAAAGTTGCGGTGCAAAGTTTAACTATGCCTGCACTCAAACAAACGCTAATGGAAAATGCTTGCACTACTGTCCATTACCCGGGACCAGACCCGGACCCTCCATTGCCTGCGTAGCAACCAGAGGGCAACACTCATCTTAAGTTTGTTAAGGTGGCCACCTCTCGTCGACTACTGGACAACATAATCAAACAAAAGATGGCTAGTTTCCATGCTGAAATCAAACATGAGCTGGAGGCCCTTCCCCAGAATACCAAAGCTGTTATCTCATCTCGAATAGCACAGTTTACAGCCAAGGTAGCATCTCTACATTCAGCACAGACTGAGACAGCTACTGCTATGTGGGAGATCATGAATGCGCTCAGCTGCAATGATTCCCGCATCAGGGAGATGGAAAGTGCCATTTTGTAACTCAAACAGGTGATTGGCAAACTGAAGGACCGCAATAACAATCTAGAGAACAGAACCTGCCGTCAGAGCCTGAGGATTATCAGGATCACTGAGAGTGCAGAAAATGGTAACGGATCTGCGTTTGTATAGTCATCATATAGTCATCTGACCACTCAAAGCCCTACACGATGAGTCACATTTACCCATTCACACACATTCATACACTGGTGGCCGAGGCTACCATACAAGGTGCTACCTGGTACTCAGTTGTTGTTTTTTTAACTCAAGGAGGAGGAGCTCCACAGCAGGAGCCAGAGATCGAACTGCTGATATTCCGATTGGTGGACGACCTGCTCTTCCTCTGAGCCACAGCCGCCAAATGGCAAACCCACTTCATCCATTTCTACCATTCTTTTCCCCTGTTAAAGGGTTTTTTTGGGGAGTTTTCCCTTATCTGCTGCGAGGGTCCTAAGGACAGAGGGATGTCATATGCTGTAAAGCCCTCAAAGGCAAATTGTGATTTGTGATATTGGGCTTAATAAATAAAATTAATTGATTGACTTCACTGATGGCTTTGGTTTTGTAAGAAGGTTCTGCGCAACTTCATCTGTCTAAAGTCAGAATCTCAAAGATGTAACCCTCGGTTGATAATTCTTGTAACGGATGTAAAAATTCACCTGCAACATTAGCTCATACATTTTGGTTTTGCTTGGGTCTCTCGGGTTACTGGTTCTCCATTGTAAAGACAATCATCTCCCTAAGGTACAGTCAATGTGCATTGCTTTTGTCACCCATTTAGCTAGAAGACATTACTTAATTGGAAGCAGGTGACCCCTGCCCTCTCTCCTTTAAACACTGGATCGGAGATACATTACAATTTTTTAAGCTAGTCTGCTCTAAAAGGAGCTAAGAACAATTTTAGCAGCGTATGGCAACCTTTCATTACATATGTCCTTAAACAGCTATGAGGTTGTAGTACTATTCAACATCTGCTACAGAATTCTGCTCTTTTTTGTCATTTAAATTTTTATTTGAATTTTGGTTTCAACAAACGTAAACAAAACAATCATGTAAAATACAATTAAACAAAACTATACATCTCAGCACATAAATAAAACAAGACAGCACATCATCAATCCTACGTCATCATACAAAATACTAAATCCCATAAATCCTCAGCCATGAAGGGTGTTGAATAAAATATACATTTGTCTTTCTCCCCTCACCTGTTCCATCTTTTATGTGATTAAAAAAAATAAATCGCCCCAGACCTGGAAAAATTTTCCTTTGTTATCATTTAACTTAGCTATCATCAGTTCATAGGAGGCATTATAGGTCATCATCTTAACCCAGTCAGCAAATGCTGGTTGAGTCTGACTCTTCAAGTGGCGAAGAATAATTCTAGCTGCAGTGATGAAGCCTGTCAGTGATAAACCAAATTCTACTTTTAATATTCCTGATGGTAACTCTGACCTATCCCCTAGGAGACAAAGTTGGGGGGATTCAGGCAAGTATTTTTGAAGCCATTCACTCAATTTTGCAATGACTTTTTTCCAAAAAGGAAAACCCAAAGGACATTCCCACAGTGAGTGTAAGAAGGTACCTGCCTCTGCCTTACACTTCCAACGTAAGTTGTTCTGTAACAAACCCATTCTATAAAGTATTACTGGTGTGTAATAGTACTTGTGGATAATCTTATAATGTGTAAATTTACCCCGGGCATCCCTGATGGAACATCCTGTATTTGTTACTATGTCTTTCCATGCATCTTCTTCAATGTTATAGTTTAGATCTTTTTGCCAAGTTAAACTTAAATTTTCATACTTTCCACACTGAGCATCTGCAACCATACTGTAAAGGACTGAGGCAGAGTGAGCAGATCTAGGCAACTCAAAAAAATGTTTTACCATATTTTCCCCTTCGCCTGATTTGACGCCTGTTGCTCCGATACTACTTCGTAATTGGAGGTACTTCCAAAAATCTCCCTTCTCCTTCTTACTGAAATGTTCACTCATCTCCTGAAATGACAAAAACACCCTATCCTTGTACAGGTCTCCTATCTTATTCAAATCCCCCGCCAGCCAGGATTTCCACCAAAAGGGTCTATTTTCTATTTTAATAAATGGATTGTTCCAAATAGAGGAGTACTCTTGTCTGTATTTGTCATGATCCTGTTTTCAGTTAGTTAAGTTACCCATTTTGTGTTCATGATTTGTGTCTTGTCTTGTACTTCCTGTTTTATTTTGATTCTCCTCTGATTCACCTGTCTTTCCTTGTCTCCGTAGGTTTTACTTCCTGTCTGGCGCTATCACACCTGTTTCCTTATTGTTCCTTCCCAGCTGTGTCTAATCACCCCCTACGTACGTCACAGTCTTCGTCCCAGCACTCTTTTTGTCTCCTCTTGCCAGTAACCACAGTTTTGTCATAGATCTAGCCTTTTGCCTCACGATTTGGATACCTTAGCCTTTCTTGTTTGATTCTCTGTGTACCGAACCTTGCCTGTCTTTTGTAATAAACCTTGCCCTTGTCAAACCGGAAAAGAATTGAGCCTTTGTGTCCCTTCTGTGCCACATTTATGATAGCACGAACTGGCCAGATGGACGCAGCTGATTCTGATCCGGTTCGTCAAGCTCTCCGAGCACAGGGTCAGAAGCTCACTCAGCAGGAGGAGCAACTGGCTACTCTGTGCTCTGGCCTGAGAGAATTGGCTAAATGCCAAAACTCGATGATGGCCACTCTTGACTCACAGGTTTGTAGTCTTCTCGAAAGATTCGATAAGGGATTTCCCTCAGCGGCTGCGCCTGTCGCTGCGAATGACCCACTTCCAGGCAGCGCTTCATGTTAATGATAATGTATTTTGTAACTAGTTGTCCTGTCCTGAACGTTTTTCAGGCGAGTCAGGTGATATTCGGCCTTTTCTCACGCAATGTGAATTACAGTTTGAGTTACAGGCAGCTTCTTTCCCTTCTGATCGGGCCAAGATAGCCTTGATTATCTCCCACCTCTCTGGACGAGCAGAGGCATGGGCCACTGTAGAGTGGAGCCGCTGATCTACTTCTTGCTCCTCTCTCACAGAGTTTATCAGGGCTTTAGAGCAGGTATTCCAACACACTGCACCTGGTCATGAGGCTTCTAGATCACTGATAAAATTGAAACAAGGCAGACGTAGGGTGTCGGATTACGCCATTGATTTCCGCACCCTGGCAGCCAAAAGTGAGTGGAACTCAGCAGTGTTTTTGTTCAAGGACTTTCTGAGAACATCAAGGATCAGCTGGTCTCTATCGACCTCCCAGAGGACCTCGACTCACTCACACACTATCATGATTTATCGGAGGTCTTTAGCAAATCCAGAGCTAAATCTCAACCTCCTCACCGACCCTCTCTATTGAGTTTTTACCTGGTTCAACGCCACCTAGGGGTAGACTGTATTCCTTGTCTCCTCCAGAACGGAAGGCAATGGAGGAGTACATCACCGAGTCCCTCACTGCTGGGATTATCCGGCCATCTTCATCTCCTGCAGGAGCAGGATTTTTCTTCGTGGACAAGAAGGATGGAACTCTACGTCCCTGCATTGACTTCAGAGGACTCAATGACATTACTGTTAAGAACAGGTATCCTCTGCCACTAATATCATCTGCATTCGAGCTCTTTGAAGGAGCCAAAGTGTTCACTAAGTTGGATTTACACAACGCGCATCATCTTGTCAAGATCAAGGAGGGAAGACTGCCTTCAACACCCCCACTGGTCATTATGAGTATTTAGTCATGCCTTTTGGACTTACCAATGCACCTGCTATTTTTCAGAATCTGGTAAACAATGTACTAAGAGACATGCTCAATGTTTTTTGTTTTTGTTTACCTAGGTGATATCCTGATCTTCTCCCCTGACGAGGAAACCCACATCCAACATGTTCAAGCAGTTCTAGAAAAATTACTACAAAACCAGCTTTTTGTAAAAGCAGAAAAATGTGAGTTCCACCAGCCATCAGTCTCAGGGTCCGACGTTAAGGTTTTTTCCTACTTGCCCTGTCGGACAAGTACTTCTCAAATCTACTTGCCCCATCTAAATTCTTACTTGCCCTGCCTAAGAGGTTCTTTTTCTAGCTGTGTGGTGCATATTTTTGCTCATAACTTATATCTTACGCCAGCAGAGACGCTCAGCCAATGGAGGCAGCAGCACATAAAAAAGCAGCACACTGCAACTGGCCCTTCCGAGGACAGAAACAGGAGAGGAAATACACGATTACAGGCCTGGAATTAAGTCATTTTTAGGGCAAGGCCACTTTGGCCTTTGATAAATACAAATTTATTGGGGCATCATGGCCAAAATGTGGGGCACCAAGGCCAAAACCAATGGCGCAACAACAATATGTGCTAACTACATTGAATGAAGACAAAACAATATACAGTCAGGTCGATAAATATTTGGACATTGACACAATTTTCAGCATTTCAGCTCTGTACAACACCACAATGGATTTGAAATGAAACAATCAAGATGTGCTTTAAGTGCAGACTCTGAGCTTTAATTTGAGGGTATTTCCATCCAAATCAGGTGATCGGTGTAGGAATTACAACACATTTTATATGTGCCTTCCACCTTTTTAAGGGACCAAAAGTAATTGGACAAATTAACATAATCATAAATCAAATTGTTCCTTTTTAATACTTTGTTGCAAATCCTTTGCAGTCAATGACAGCCTGAAGTCTCAAACCCATGGACATCACCAGACTCTGGGTTTCGTCTCTGGTGATGCTCTGCCAGGCCTCTGCTGCAGCTGTCTTCAGTTCCTGCTTGTTCTTTGGGCATTTTCCTTTCAGTTTTGGCTTCAGCAAGTGAAATGCATGTTCAATCGGATTCAGGTCAGGTGATTGACTTGGCCATTGCAGAACATTCCACTTCTTTACCTTTAAAAACTCTTTGGTTGCTTTCGCAGTATGCTTTGGATCATTGTCCATCTGCATTGTGAAGCGCCGTCCAATGAGTTTTGAAGCATTTGGCTGAATATGAGCAGATAATACACTTCAGAATTCATTCTGATGCTTTTGTCAGCAGTCACATCATCAATAAATATAAGAGATCCAGTTCCACTGGCAGCCATACATGCCCACGCCATTACACTACCACCACCATGCTTCACTGATGAGGTGGTATGCTTTGGATCTTGAGCAGTTCCTTCCCTTCTCCATACTTTTCTCTTTCCATCATTCTGGTACAAGTTGATCTTTGTCTCATCTGTCCATAAGATGTTGTTCCAGAACTGTACAGGCTCTTTTAGATGTTTCTTGGCAAACTCTTATCTGGCCTTCCTGTTTTTGAGGCTCACCAATGGTTTACACCTTGTGGTGAAACCTCTGTATTTCCTCTGGTGAAGTCGTCTCTTAATTGTTGACTTGGACACAGATACACCCACCTCCTGGAGAGTTTTCTTGATCTGGCCAACTGTTGTGAAGGGGTTTTTCTTGATGAGGGAAAGGATTCTTCTGTCATCCACCACACTTGTTTTCCGTGGTCTTCCAGGTCTTTTGGTGTTGCTAAGCTCACCAGTGTGTTTTCTCTTTTTAAGATTGTACCAAACAGTTGATTTGGCCACACCTAATGTTTTTGCTATCTCTCTGATGGATTTGTTTTGGTTTTTCAGCCTAATGACGGCTTGCTTCACTGATAGTGACAGCTCTCTGGACTTCATATTGAGAGATTACCTCACCAGATTCCAAATGAATATACCACACTTGAAATGAACTCTAGGCTCCTTGTAAGTGAAATAACGAGGGAATAACACACACCTGGCCATGGAACAGCTGAGTAGCCAATTGTCCAATTACTTTTGGTCCCTTAAAAAAGGTGGAAGGCGCATATAAAATGTGTTGTAATTCCTACACTGTTCACCTGATTTGGATGTAAATACCCTCAAATTAAAGCTCAGAGTCTGCGCTTAAAGCACATATTGACTGTTTCATTTCAAATCCACTGTGGTGTTGTACAGAGCTGGAATGCTGAAAATTATGTCAATGTCCAAATATTTATGGACCTGACTGTATGTGTTGAAAAACAGTACTGAGTTTATTAAAACTGGGTGTGCATGACTGGGGATATATCTTGTTTCTTGTTGTTTTGATTCATGTCCCTTATTTTTTAAGTCTTTTAAATCTCTTAATTCTTTTGTTATCTCCTAGTTATTAAGAAATTATTATTAGAAGAATCTTCTTTATTGTCCTTTCTCAGCACATTACATACATTGAAACGAAATTTGACCTCTGCATTTGACCCATCCTAGCAGTGGGCAGCTGCAGTGCAGCATCCGGGGACCTACTCCAGTTCTTTTGCCAATGCTAGTGGTCAGGGTCACTGACAGGTGTATTCACCTAACATAGCCTACATATCTTTAACCTCTTGCACTCCATCCCCATTTTTTAGCGAAAACGCCTAAAATTACATACCAAAATTAAAATGACTGTAGCCTCTGAACCGCTCTGACTACATGCATGCATGAGGTCTTGCCAGAAAGCAAACTCTCTGAAGTTTCTTGTGAAAGTGTTAGAAACACTCTAGGTGATACAGAGACAGAGTAATGGGCCTCTGAAGTCAGTAAAAAGTTGAAGATTTTGCCTAAAATAAAATAAAAAATGAGTTTCAGGATGAATAACTACCTGTGGCTTAATCTCAGCCGGTAAATGACACTGTGGGGCTGTAGGCACACTATCAATGAACATTTGTTTCAAGTTTGAAGAAGATTGCTCAAAGTATGACCATTCTACAGTGTTTTTTCCATGAAAAGATCCAGGCGGAGCTCCACATGACAGAGCGCTCACTCTGCTTCAAAACAGTACTATCAGTGATCAAACACCACTCAGCCAGCTTCAAACATTGTACCTTATTGAAATGTGTGAAAGGTGTGATTATGATAGCTGATGTTGTTTATGACAGAAACCACATAAAATATCACCAAATAAAGCCATATGAAACGTGAAAGTTGTGATCTTACTTTCTAGGCGGTTTATCTCAGCCAAAAAAAGTGGTAGGAGTGAGATCTCACCTTTTATATACCAGCTATGAGTCCGTTCACCGCTGTTCATGAGATCGTGAGTAATCGTTTAACTTTTCCCCTTGAAAAACGGCATGACATGGCTTGTCACCACTCATCGCGATTTTGGACTTAGTGTATTTAGGCTGCTCTGGTGCGAAAACCATAAGGAATAAATGAAAAACAACGGTGGATTCGGGAAGCCGAGAGCTTCCTGTTTCCAGTGATACCAAGCGTTGCATGGTTTGATGACGTAGTGCGTCTGTGAAATCCCATTTAAACAGAGGAGGGAGGGAGCGTGGACACCGGCGTCCGGCCGGAGTTAAAGAGGTTAATTATATAATTAGTTATATGTCTCTGTAATCCTCAATATTTTATTTGACTTTAAAAAAATCCTCTTCCTTCATTTAATTAGACAATGTTTATTGTATTGTATTGTATTATATGTATTAAGTCTCTCCAGGATCTTGTATGTTCTTTAATGTGTGTTCAATTTATTAAAACAAAAAAATGTTTTGGTGAACCCTGCAGCAAAGTGAGCCCTCTTCCTCAGAGAGGATCTTTGCCTTCCAGTTTGTTCCTGGCGACAGAGCAGAGTGAACCATCTTTCCACTAAGAGGATCTTTGTCCCATCTCCGTGTCCGCAGTGTAAACAACTTTCGCTGGCGATTTGACAGTCACTAGAAGCACATTATGACCCTCTGTAAAAGTTTCTGTGTGGTATCTGTGTTATAAATGAGCTAACGTTAGCGGCTAAGGACTGAGAGGCTGTCCGGTATGTGTGTGTGTCGTGGAGTGTCAGTAACGTTACGTTAACTTAGCCATAGCCTTGCTATGCTGTTTGTCATAAAAAAACAGGGCATGCTACACTGGCCGTATGGGTAGGAGGGGCATTACGACCACACACCGGGGACTCCACGGCACTGGCCATTTGGCCGTGGTATAATTCCTGCCCTGTGATTAGAAGTAATAGAAATAAAAAAATCTGAGTCGGTGCTGCTTGCCTGATCGGGCATGTCTGTGCAGGGTCTGCTGGCCCGCCAGCTATTTTTACTTGCCCCGGGCATTCGGGCAACTGTTAATGTCGGACCCTGAGTCTCGTTTTTGGGGTTTGTACTCGCAGAGGGGGAGGTCAGGATGTGTCAGTGTTTCGGGATTGGATGTCTTCTCCTCTTGGGCTGGCAGTAGTCATCTTGGGAAAAGTGTGCACTGCAGACCCGATGGTCTGCAAGGCGCAGCGTCTGGACAGGAGTGTTAGCATCCAGTTGTAGCACAATTAGCCACAGCTTCAGCATCTCGCCGTCTAACAAAGGCAGCCTATGAAAGCTGTGCGGGGTGTTGTGCGACTGCCAGCCCAAGAGGAGAAGATATCCAATCCCGAAACACTTCTTCCTCAAGAAAACAGCTGTCCCACAATTAGAGAGACCAGCTACAGACACAGTAGAGAGGAGTGTTAGCATCCAGTTGTAGCACAATTAGCCACAGCTTCAGCATCTCGCCGTCTGACAAAGGCAGCCTATGAAAGCTGTGCGGGGTGTTGCGCGACATCCTGTTCTTGCAATTCGGATAAGCACAAACACGAACCATTGTTTTCAATCGATGCAGCAAAATTCTCAACTGTACTCCGGGACAACCAACTCCGCTCTGACCGGCTCTGAGCATGGCTCGTCTGTTTACCTCCGGCAACACAGGTCACGTCGTTACACAGCCCAGAGGAAGTGAAGGCAAGACGGACGATTTGCATGCTGTTGACAGAGATTACGCTGGAGATATGAGCCGGACTGTGGCGGAAAAAAAAAAACACTTTTAATGCGCAAATTTACACGGAACACATTTGCCCCCACATTTACCGTTATAACTCGTTTCGCGGCTGCCGGCTGCATCCGCCTCCCTCAATACTGAACCAATTTTAAAACGAGTTGTACCTATGAATCATACACACACATACACATGGGGAAATAGGGCCCAGGTTGAAAAATACCGAAGTTATCCTTTAAGAGCTCTTAAGCCTACAAGGTCACTGCAGATCGCAAGAGGTCCTCTGCTCCTAGCTACATCACTGGTCAAAAAGTCTGGCCCTCCACCAAGAACCTGCCCCTCAGAGTCGAGTCCAGGAAGCTCGCTCCCAGGTTCATCGGTCCGTTTCCCATTTCTAAGGTGGTCAATCCTGCAGTGTCCAGCTTAAGTTGCCATGGTCAATGCGGATTCACCCCACCTTCCATGTCAGCCACGTCAAGCCCGTTAAGTCCAGCCCACTCTTAGTCTCGTCTTGCCGGTAATCACAGTTTTGTCATAGATCTAGCCTTTTGCCTCACGATTTGGATACCTTAGCCTTTCTTGTTTGATTGTCTGTGTACCGAACCTTGCCTGTCTTTTGTAATAAACCTTGCCCTTGTCAAACCAGAAAAGAACTGAGCCTTTGTGTCCCTTCTGTGCCACGTTTATGATAGTATTGGGATATTCCAAGCATCTTGTGTAACTTTGCCCACACTGCTCTAGAATGCTGCAGAATTGGATTACTCTCCTCACCAGTCTGAACACCCGCAACCTTCTGTGACAAGGTCTCTATTGGTTTTAATGGGGCTATGATTTCCTTTTCTATTTGTCCCCATCCAAGGTGTGAACCATAACTACCCCAATGCCTGGCAAGTTTTTACATTTCAAATGCAGTATTATAAAGTTTGACATTGGGCAAGGCTCGGCCTCCTTGACACCTTGGGTCATAAAGCTTCTGTATACCAATTCTAGGCTTCTTTCCATTCCATAAGTAGTCCTTAATTATCTGATTATACTGATTGAAAATTCCTAAAGGAATTGTCACTGGTACCATCATTGATATGTAGTTGAACTTAGGAGCAACTACCATTTTAATGGCGTTAATTTTTTCCCAGAGTGTAAGATTGATTGATTTCCATTTATCTAGGTTATTTTTTATTTTCTGAAGCAGTGGAGACATATTGAGAGGTATTATATTGTTCATGTCAGTACACAATTTCATTCCCAGATACTTCATCCCTGATGGTAACCATCTGAATTGGAATGCGCTAAGTGCTGCAGGATGATACCCCCTGGACACCGGCATAACCTCAGATTTGTGCCAGTTAATTTTATAACCAGATATTTGTGAGAATGTTTCAATCGTATCTAAAAGAATGGGGGCTGACAAAGTTGGGTCTGAGGATATCCAGAGAATGTCGTCCGCGTACAGGAATAATCTATGATCTCTGCCCCCTGCCTTCACTTTCTTAATTTCCTCTTCCGTCCTTATTGCTATTGCAAGTGGTTCTAGAAACAAAGTGAACAATAACGGTGAAAGTGGATCTCCTTGTTTTGACCCTTGTGAGAGCTGAAAAAAGGGACATTTGACCATTGGTGAGAATTGATGAATTGAATTGATGATTGATTGAAATCAATTTAACCCAGTCGATAAATCCAGACCCAAAACCAAAGGACATGGCGGAAACCACCTGGATCCAACGTATCCTTATCCTTTTTGAGGATTAATGATATCAGAGCCTTGTTAAATGTATTTGGAAGCTGCCCTTGTGAAATTGACTCCGAATAAACTTCAGTCAAGATAGGTGCCAGCATATCTATGTATTTTTTGTAACACTCCACTGGGAAGCCATCTAATCCTGGAGATTTCCCAGGTTTCATTAATCTAATAGCTACCCTAACTTCTGATTCCAAAATAGGGGCATCCAGCACCTCAACCTGATCTGAAGACAACTTTCCAAGTTCAAGTTTTGAGAAAAACTCATTCAGCTTGTCTGGATCTAAATTTATCTCTGAAGTATAGAGCCTTGAATAAAAATCTTAAAACACCTGATTAATATCTTTTGTATTTGTGACTAGATCTCCCTTTTCATTTTTGATACCAGGAATTACGTAGCCAGCCTCTTTTTGCTTGAGCTGTCTGGCCAATAATTTTCCCGGTTTTTCCCACACTCTCATAAAATGTTGTTTTCAATATAAACAGAGCATATTCAGACTTCCTGTTATAAATCTCATTTAAGTCCAATTTCAAAGCACATACTTGTTTAAGTAATGAATCACTATAATTACTTGCTAATTGTTTTTCTTTTTCCTTCAGCTGAGACTCCAATTTTTTCAACTTCTCAAGGCTTTCTCTTTTTCTTTTACTAGAGTATGCTATAATCTTACCCCGTATAAACGCTTTAGATGCCTCCCATACTGTACCTATTTTATCTGTGGATCCACCGTTAATTTCAAAAAAGCTCTTAAGGTCCTGAGACAGTGATTCAACAAATACTGAGTCTTGAAATCGAGATGTGTTGAGTCTCCACCTATTTCTTTGGACAGAGTCTGTTTCTGCTGCTACACATAGTTCCACTGCTGCATGGTCTGTGAGAGCGATAACACCGATTTTGCACTCAACAATAGATTCAATCATACTTTTAGAAATTAAAAAATAGTCTAATCTTGAGTGGGATTTATGCCTACGAGAGTAAAAAGTGTACTCCTTTTCTCTCGGGTTACTTAATCTCAAGATATCCACCAAGCCTAGCTCTTTCATTAGTAGGTGTATTGCCAGTCTGTCCTTAGGTATGCTTTTATTATAAGCTGTTCTATCTAGGACGTTATCCTGAATTTGGTTGAAGTCTCCCCCCATCACTGTATGCCCTTACGTAATGCCTCCTAGTAATTTATTTACTTGATGAAAAAAAATTAGCATCCTCCACATTGGGAGCGTATATTAGACAAATTTAACTTCATTCCATTGATTATGGCTTCCACACATATCAGTCTCCCTTCTTCATCTTTGTGTTGTTTTAATAGTACAAAGTTCAAACTCTTGTGGACTAAAATCGCAACCCCACGCTTCTTACTGTTAAATGAGCTGTGAAATATCTGCCCAACCCATCCCTTTTAAGTTTAACCACCTCTGAGTCCACCAGGTGTGTTTCTTGGATAAATGCCAAGTCGGCCTGTTTAGATTTTAGGTAACTTAAACATTTCCTCCTCTTTACTGTGTCTTTTACTCCGTTAATATTCCAAGAAAGTATCCTCACATATTTAGCCATAACCCATCCTTTTTTGTATTTTCCATAAAGGAGCCTCTAACAGTGGGAGACAAATATATCTAACCCTATCATGAAGATGTGTATGTGCTGTCAAACTTAAACTTCCTGTGCAATAAGCTCTTGCACAAAGACCTAATAAACTACTACTATAAAATAAACCCATCCTGAAACAACAGAACATAAACAACAAATCAAACATTTCCCCTTTTACCGCCTACTTCTCACTCCATTGAGGAGTACCTCCCTATTATTGGTCCATGAGGCACCTCCAAGAATTGCCCCTAAACCTCCCCAATCCCCCTCCGTTCAAATCGCACATTTTACACTACATGTTGTCATTTGCAGCATCGTGTTATCCCAGCTATGACCTCATTCTTAATAGGCAGCTAAACCAAAAAAGTTAAGATGTTTTAGCTTTATGAATAAAAAAAGCAAAAAAAGGGGAGAGATAAAATACCCCACAGATGCTATGGATGCATGTCTTAATTAGCTACGGTTTACCCTCAACTAAAATTTCCAACAGTCACAACCAAAATAGAGGGGTAAAAATGTACCTCGCTCAACCTAATCAAGTAAAATAAAAGTAGCTTTACCAAGTTAAACCTCCAAATCAAAGAAATCCGTCCATGGAGCTGTGTGTCTAACAAGCGTTCATCCATCGCTCAAGCACAAAGTCATTGCCTTGCCTGCATTATCAAATGTCTTTTACATCAGTCGCTGGATTATTTTCTGACATATTAACACTGCCAACCCATTTGACATGTCTTCAGCCAGCTCACTCTGGCGCTGTGTCTTTTGAAATGAGCTCCATGGTTTTGCGGTGATCCTCGAAGCTCACCCTCTGTCCTTTCCATGAAAAGCGTATCACCGCTTGGTACGCCAGTGTGAATTGGACATCCATCTCGTGGAGCTTCTTCCTGACATCGGAAAACTTTCGTTGCTTGTCCGCCACCTCCTTGGTCATGTCAGGAAAAAATGAAATGTTGCTGCCTTGCCACTTTATGTCTCTCTTCTCCCGATACTGCTCCCTCGCCGCATTCAGCACTCGATCCCACTCCAGATAGCTGTGGAAGTGCATAATAATGGGTCGTGGCGGGTGGTCCTCGTCGGGCATCGGTGCCAGAGAGCGATGGACTCGCTGGAGCTCGTTCTCGGCCAAGTGTATTCCCAGCGCCTCAGAGATGATCTGCCTCACATATTCCCACGGTGCGCCACTCTCCAGCCTCTCCTTCAAGCTGTTTTCATTTTAGCCTGGGATGACTTGACTGATTTAACATCGGACTGTATAGGTCCTTAAGGATGTCGCTAACTTGAGCCATTTCCTGCATCACCTTTTGGAGAGTTGCTTGAAGCTCTGTTAGCATATTTGTAGTGACCGGTGGTGTGCTATCTTCCATCACCGAGGATGCTATCTTAGCTGGTGTGCCGCTAGCCATATTAGTGTAGCTAACGCCCTGTTTAGCCGACCTCGGTTTTGAGCCTGACGCCATCTGCATAGTACAATTACACGGTTTTAAAGTGGGCCAATTTACATGCACAATGCTTCTACGCCTTCTCCCTCAGTGTCGCTCCTCATGTAGTGGAGATTTTCACCGAATTCGGACAGAGTTGGGTGAGTTTTGGGGGAGATCAGCCTTAGGCAGCCATCTTGGTCAGCGGTCCCACATGACTCCTAGAATTCTATTCTCAACTGCAAGTGCGTGTGCGCACACTCTTGTATATTACTTTTATGTTTTGCATTTCATTTTTTTTTAATTTTGTTTTGTTGTTTTAATTCTGGGAGCACATTATTATCTCATACTAGATTTTATCTGTTTGTTTCCAAGGAGGTGAGAATTTTTCCTTGTACTTTCGTATACATACTTTCTTAATTGTGAAAATTAACAAACAAAAAGTGGGAAAAAAAATCAACAGCAACATATCTAACTCTGAACAGTGTCCCTGTTATGCTGCGTTCACAGTGAATTTGGCTTTGTATGGAAAACCCAGCTGTCTCATTCATTTGAATGAGGCCAGTCCGGTGAAGCAGCAAGAGTGCCAACAAAGAGGGTTCTGGCTAAAAAATGCAGGGCTGTCAGCCAAAACAGGTCAGACTGGCTCAATGAGTGTTGCATGATGTTGCGTTGTGTACACAGCATGAATGGGAAAGTCACTGCAGAGGCCATTCATGTGCATGCAGGAGCACATTCATCATAGATTAGTATGCATTGTAAAATGTATTATAAATTGCTGTGCATTGTTTTGGGGTCTGAGAAGGCTTCATATTCATGGCTGTGTTACTCCAACTGGTCTTGCTGGATTGAATTTGATGTCTCACATATGTCTGAAACAACACACTTCCACCAAAACAGCTCCTTGCTTTGTTTTAATGCAGGGCTAATTTTGGTCTCAACATCCGATTGCTCAGAATAATCCACATTAGGTGTGGGAATCACAGAGTGACTCATGATTCACAACTATTACGACACACTTCCCACAATCACAATGGTATCACAAGATAAAAAAAACCTCCGGAATTACGCATTTCTTAGAATTGTAACAATAACAGAAGAAACAATATACAAAGCAGTGAATAGACTCTAAGCTTAGTTTAGTGCTTCTTTAAAACACACACGCACGCACGCGCACGCACACACTTTGCAGTAACAATTGCAGCTATTTAGAGATTTCACTATGTACAATCTATAATATCATCAAAAGATTCAGAGAATCCGGAGAGATCTCTGCACGTAAGGGTCAAGGCTGAAAACAAACACTGAATGGGCGTGACCTTTGACCCCTCAGGCAGCACTACCTTAAAAACGGATTTGATTGTATAAATGATATTACTACATGGGCTCAGGAACACTTTGGAAAACCACTGTCGGTAAACACAGTTGGTCGCTGCACCTACAAACAAGTTCAGACTACCATGCAAAGTGAAAGCCATCAACAACAGAACACCGCAGACTTCTCTGGGCCCAAGCTCATCTGAGATGGTCTGACACAAAGTAGAAAAGTGTGCTGTGGTCTGACCAGTCCACATTTCAAATTGTTTTTGACATAATAGATGACGTGTCCTCAGAGCTAAAGAAGAAAAGGATCATCTAGATTGAGACCAGAGCAAAGTACAGAGCCAGCATCTGTGATGGTATGGAGGTGTGTCAGTGACCATGGCATCATGGGTAACTTGCACTTCTGTGAAGGCACCATGAATGCTGAAAGGTACATCCAGGATTTAGAGTAATATATGCTGCCATCCACACAATGTCTTTTTTAGGAACGTCCCTGCTTATTCCAGCAGGACAATGTGACACATTCTGCACGTGTTTCAACAGCGTGGCTTCACAGTCGAGTGTCATTTATTGATATTCCTTAAGGCCTTAAGGCCAAAGTTACACATATGTAAAGGCAAGGTGAGTGATAGACTGTCAGCGAGGTGTCACCACAGTCTGTGAGGTCAGATCCAACCCTTGTCCTCCACAGCTCCACCCTCTCATCCAAATATGGTCACCTCTGGCTCCAAAAAAAACAAGACTGCCTACTTAAGGACTGGAAATGGCGAACTAAAGACCTAAAAAAACTGGAATCCACATGGGTGACATTACGGTAGCTTTGCCCATTATTTATGTAGTCTATGAATATATGTAGTAGGGGCTCCCTGCTCTGTCTCTCTTTCAGCTAAGGGGCCCTTGACCTGAAAATCTTTGAAGACCCCTGACTTACAGCAATGAACAGAGGTGTCGTCAACTTGAGTTACCTTCACCTCACCAGCTGACTTCACCACCAAGGCCTCTCTGCTCTGCTGTTTACTCTGTGTGTGTTTGTGTGTCTCTGTATGTGTGGGAGCTCTGTTGGACAGAGAATAGAGAAGAGGCTAAAGAGTTATAAGATATTACAACAGAACATTAAAAAGTGCTGATAAAAGATACACATCAGAGCTTATCAATACGATGGCCACTGTCTGCCATTTTTCCACAACTTCTGTTCACCTTACCCTCATTCATTTTATAAGTGCCACCATGAGTAGTCTTTAAGTAGTCACTCTGACAAGTCAAACTGGCAGTAGGCGGTGTAAACGCCTACATGTTTTATCAAAAACATTGATTGATTGATTGATGTTATTTTTTGATTTTGTGATCAGCACAAATTAAATTCCATTCCCCTGACCTGTATTGGGGGTGGATGCAGAAATCTCATAGACAGATATAAACCTAAATCTAACTGCATGAATGGATACCACGAGATGTAGAACTGTTCTTTGAAACAGTCCTCTCATTTTGCTTGGTTTCATCTGGTGAAATCAGGTCTACACTTAAAGGATAACTTCGGTATTTTTCAACCTGGGCCCTATTTCCCCATGTGCATGTGTGCGTATGATTCATAGGTACAATTCGTTTTAAAAATGGTTCAGTATTGAGGGAGGCGGATGCAGACGGCAGCCGGAAAACGAGCTAAAACGGTAACGGGGACAAATGCGTCCCGTATAAGTTTTATTAAAAGTGCTCTCGCGAGATGACGTCACACAGCCCAGAGGTAAGGGAAACGCTCAGTATGCTATTTACAGAGATAGCACTGGTGATCTGAACTGGTCAGTGGCGAAAAAAGCACTTTTAATTAAAAACTTATACGGGACGCATTTGCCCCCGTTACTGTTTTAGCTCGTTTCGCGGCTCCCGGTTGCATCCACCTCCCTCAATACTGAACCAATTTTTAAAACGAGTTGTACCTATGAATTATACGCACACATACACATGGGGAAATGGGGCCCAGGTTGAAAAATACCGAACCAGTATAAACACTACACGTCCAGGATAAAGAACATGGCTTTATCATTTCAACATAGCAACTCAGCAGTGTGACTATGGAACTGTGTCACCAAGCTTTATCAGGCTTTGGCTGTATGGAAAACATTTGTTGTCATGTAAAGGATAAAATAATGTTGGTCTCCTCTAAGGGATTATTTAAAAATAAAAAGAGCCAATGAGAGCTACATTAGAGGAGAAGCGGGTTCTAACCTGGCTGGCTCCTTTGTTGGTTCCCATCTGCAAGCTGATGGTGGTCTGGTCATAGGGTTTGTCAGTCTGAGTCTTTGGATCATACAGATGTCTTCTGGTTCCATAAGCAGTCATTCCAGCCTGACTGGCACACTTGTTTGTCCCCATCTGAGGACAAAAGACCAGCAGTAGGATCTCACCAAATTCTTTCACAGAGCAGACTAAAGTGCAACACATAGCCAGCGCCGGTGTAGGTTTGTTCATAGACTATAATGGAGGCAGGCATTTGGCGGCGGTGTGTGTTGCACTTAACTCCTTTAACCCTAAGATGAACAACTGACATTTTTAGTAAAGGTTATTGAAACTTGTGTTCATCGGGTGTTCGTCCTTTTTGGAAGAGCTCCTAAACCTACCCTAGTGTGGATTTTATTGGAGAGTGTCAGAGTCCAATAATTGTTTCACTGCAGGAGAAATGACACGCTCCTGGAAAATGCTTAATCTGTTTATTCTTCTGCCACTAAAGTAGTTTTATATAAAGCTACAAACTAAACATTAGCTCTCAGTGACATCAGCCTAAAGATTTAAGTTCATGTGTTGTGGACTTAAGGACCACTTGAACACAAGTCATAGTTACCTGCAGTCCAATGACACACTGACCAGCCTTGATCTTCTCTTCATCAAAATGTCGTGCTTGTTTGTCTGCATATTTCACTCCAATATCGATCTTTGTGTCCATACCTTTTGTCTTTGCCTAACAGACGGAACATGCTGGTCAAAGAACTGATGTGATGCTGGATTTGTTTCCTACAACAACAGAAAATGTGTTTCTCAGTAGACAGCAAACCTCTGAACTGTATGTTCACTCACCATGCTTGCCAATGCAAGCAGTGTGGTCTGGACTTGAGTCATGTTCCCATTTTCAAACAGGTCATTGGCCTCAAAGATGTCATTGGGCTTTAGGCCATAGGCCAGGATAGCTTTGATGAAATTCCCAAGGTTTTCCAGCTGCAGAGAGCAATGGAAAAAAAGAGTAATAGAGGCTGGGACAGGGAGCCAACAAAACCAGGAAGAAGCTACAACAGCACAAACTAGATTTACTGCTTCACGGTTGTATGTCTCCATAAACCAGTCAAGTTTCTCTCACTGTTTACATCCATGTCTGTGAAAACACAGATGCAGCTAGGGGCGCACGATCTGGAAAAAATAAGAATCACGATTTTTTGGCTTATAATTAAGATCACTATTCTCTCACGATTTTTTTCAACATAGAGATATATTGTGCTTATTTCCTGATACAAAAGGAAAAGTAACAAAAATTATAAATAAATAATAAAAAAATATAATTAAATAACAAAGCCTATGATGCACATAAACTCTGGTCAGCAGAGAGGGAACACCCCTGTTTTAGCTTTAGTCTCTTGCCTTCTCTTACAGCTTTTGAACAATTTTAACAATAATATCAATGATGAACAACATTTTTCTGAGGTAGGTATTCCAGGCCTGGAATTAAGTCAAAATTAAAAGTTTCAACACCATGCATTTGACAGGAGTATTCACCTAACACAGCCTACATATCTTTAATTATATAATTATCTATATGTCTCTATTTATATTTTTACATAAATCCCCAATGTTTTATTTGCCTTTAAAAAATCCTCTTCCTTCATTTAATTTGACAATGTTTATCGTAATGTATTATATGTATTAATTCTCTACAGGATCTGAACCCTCTTCCTTAGAGAGGATCTTTGCCCCCCACTTTGTTCCTGACAGCAGGGCAGAGTGATCCATCTTTCTTCTAAGAGGATCTTTGTCCCATGAGAGCAGGCAGCTGTTCTCCGTGTCCGCAGTATAAACATCTTTTCGCTGGCGATTTGACAGTCACTAGAAGCACATTATGACCCTTTGTAAAAGTTTTTGTGTGGTACCTGTGTTGTACATGAGCTAACATTAGCGGCTAAGGACTGAGAGGGTGTCCGGTATGTGTGTGTGTGTGTGTGTCTGTCTGAGGAGTATGTTAGTCAGTACGTTAACTTGCCGTAGTCTTGCTGTTTGTCATGTTAATGTTATCGTCAGCAGCCCTGAATAGCTTGTAAAGCTTTAGCATAGTTAGTTAACACATTTGTTAGTGGCCCATGTGTTTACTGCTACAGAAAATTAATAAATCTTTGGTTTATTTGCACAATGTCGCCTCTGCCGTCTTTTATCACGCTTGCTAACACTAAGTTAACTTTACCAGCAGATCTGTATGAGGCACAAACTGAGGCTACAGTGAGCAGTGTGTTTCCCCCTGTCTTGCTGCTTTCCAAACTGCTGGTCGGCTGTCGCTCTGCATAACGTGGTATAACGCTGCATCGTTGGGAGCGCTTGTTTTCATGCATTTGATGTCCCGACTCCCGGCACGGGCGGTGCCGGCAGAATCACTGTCATTGAAAAATTAGATTGCATATGCATATGAATTGAGATCACGATTTTATTACGATTAATCGCACAGGCCTACAATCAGCACAGTTTCAAGGTCAAGATTAAAGTCAGCAATTCAGTATCTGACCAAATATTTCCCCTTCGGATCTGTTATGTCACAATGAAGTTGATCTTTGACCTTTGGATATAAAATGTTGTCACTTCATCATTATATCCTTTTATATGAATTCTAGAGTTGTGACAAAATCATGTTTTGTGAGGTCACGCTGACCACAAAATTCCCTTACAGTGTTCTGGAGATACCATGTTCATAAGAATGACATGGATTAAAGGTCACAGTAAACCTTAACCACCTACAAACCCCAATTCCAATGAAGTTGGGACGTTGTGTAAAATGTAAATAAAAACAGAATAAAATGATTTGCAAATCATCTTCAACCTATATTCAATTGAATACACTACAAAGACAAGATATTTAATGTTTAAAATGATAAATTTTATTGTTTTTGTGCAAATATTTGCTAATTTTCAAATGGATGCCTGCAACATGTTTCAAAAAAGCTGGGACAGGGGGAACAAAAGGCAAGGAAAGTTGATGAATTCTCAAAGAACACCTGATTGGAACATACCACAGGTGAACAGATTAATTGGAAACAGGTGAGTGTCATGGTAGGGTATAAAAGGAGCTTTCCCAAGTGGCTCAGTCATTCACAAGCAAAGATGGGGCAAGGATCACCACTTTGTGAGCAACTGCGTGAAAAAATAGTCCAGCAGTTTAAGAACAATGTTTCTCAACGTCAAATTGCGAGGAATTTAGGGATTCCATCATCTACAGTCCATAATATCATCAAAAGATTTAGAGAATCTGGAGAACTTTCTATGCGTAAGCGCCAAGGCCGAAAACCAGTATTGAATGCCCGTGACCTTCGATCCCTTAGGCGGCACTGCATCAAAAACCGACATCACTGTGTAAAGGATATTACTGCGTGGGCTCAGGAACACTTCAGAAAACCATTGTCAGTTAACACAGTTTGTCGCTACATCTACAAGTGTAAGTTACAACTACTACCATGCAAAGCGAAAGCCATACATCAATAATATTCAGAAACGCCCCCGCCTTCTCTGGGCCCGAACTCATTTGAAATGGACAGATGCAAAGTGGAAAATTGTGCTATGGTCTGATGAGTCCACATTTCAAATTGTTTTTGGAAATCAAGGACGTCGTGTACTCCGGGCAAAAGAGGAGAAAGACCATCCAGATTGTTACCAGCGCAAAGTTCAAAAGCCAGCATCTGTGATGGTATGGGGGTGTGTTAGTGCCCATGGCATGGGCAACTTACCTGAAATTGTACATCAAGCAGGAATGGGAAAGATTTCCACCTACAAAGCTTCAACAATTGGTGTCCTCTGTTCCCAAATGCTTATTGAGTGTTGTTAGACGGAAAGGTGATGTAACACAGTGGTAAACATGGCCCTGTCCCAACTTGATTGGAACGCGTTGCAGGAATCAAATTCAAAACAAGTGAATATTTGCAAAAAACAATAAAGTTTATCAGTTTAAACATTAAATATCTTGTCTTTGTGGTATATTCGATTGAATATAGGTTGAAGACTTTTTACAAATCATTTTATTTTGTTTTTATTTACATTTTACACAACGTCCCAACTTCATTGGAATTGGGGTTTGTAAATCAAATCAATTCATTGTTGAGTACAAGTGAAAGTTAGTGCCATATTTTAAGAAATTCCCTCAAGGCATTCATGAGATAATGCATTAACAATAATAACACAGCTTTGGGGAATCACTGACCTTTGACCAATGACTTCCAAAATCTTACCAGTCATTGCTGAGTCCAAGTTTGGAAAAAAAAAACTCCGAAGGTGTTTTTGAGATACCACGTTCACAAGAATGGGACAGACAGACAGACAACCCAAAAACATAATGCCTCCAGCCACAGCTATCATCAGTGTGGAGCCATAATAAAGTTGTTTGTGAAATGCAGTTAAAACTTAATAAATGAGTCCACTTCTCAAAGATGCAGAGTAAACAAGTAACTCCTTGAAGACCAGATTAAACAACTATTGAGTGTTTAGTTACCAGTTGAAAACGGGTGTTACCTTGTGCCAGTTGAGCTGTGAAAGGTTGATTTTCTTCACTGAGCCAGGGTGCAGTTTATTAATTAGTCTAAGAAAGGAAGAAAAACAATATGTAGCAGAATACAATGTGATCTGTCCACTATGGAGAATACATTTTAGTCCAAGTTGTGTCATCACAAACAGACTTACTCGCAGAGGATGACTCCATCTTTCAAGCCTTTCTGAAAGTTCTCTCCAATAGACATTGCTGTTACTTCCTCAATCCAGAAGCGGAGCTCCTCCTCCTTTTGTGGGTCATATTTCTGAGCTATCTGAAAGATGAAATATCATGGTGGATCTGCATTCTATTTTGGAAAAATAATTGAATAACAATAACAGTGAACAATAACGCCAACTCAACACTTCTACTTTTGCACCCATTTTTTATGGGCTGAAGTTAAAGTTCTCTCAAAGTTTTTTTCACAAATTTGTTTAAATCTGTGTTTGTGAGCACTGTATCAAGATAATTCATAATTAATCCACCTGACGCCAGGGTCACACTAACCGTGGAAGTGTCAGGAAGCATGCCAATTTTCTGTGCAGCGCTGCCCACTTGCTTTCAGCTTCCATATTACGCAATTAGACTGTCCACACTGGATGCATCACTATGCCAAGCGTCCTGCAGGGCTCCAGACTGCGCCTAATTGGTCGCATTTTGTGACCTTTTTTGGAGGCCGTGCGTGTGTGTGTATATGTGTGCCTATCATGTGTGTCTGGATGCGCACTGCGAGGCCAGTAACCATAGCAACGTGCAGCAGTTTTAGTACGTGTGCACTGTGTGAGGGATTAAAGTGATAGTTCGGGTTTTTGGACATGAAGTTGTGTGAAACGCTGACCATCTGTAGCTCTGATGTGACGGTGTCACTACTGTCAATGAGCCTCCTGCTCTGAGAAATGGCCCGTAGCTTACCGGGGAAAAAGTAGTTCTGAAGATATACTCGTTGATATAGCAGCTGACAAGGGTGTGTCGTGAGCCTGAGCCAGTGTTCGCGCTGTAGTAGTAGGTATATATAGGGCTAGTTCATCTTCTTCCTCACTAATAACAGCCTGCTGGTTCCCTGTTGGAAACAGCCGATGAAGTTTTCGTTAGCCGTTACTATCCTGCGCACTTACACGGCGTGGTGATGAACTGTCTAATTGATTTCTGTTGGCGTGCTGTCTTGCAGGCCTGCACCGCGGAGTGATACTGGCCAGAAAATAGTCCCAATTGATGGCAAGGTCTGACATAATGCGGGGATGTTTAAAAATTATTGAAATGGTCTAACAAAACACATGCATACTTTTTGTAGCTTAAAACCTTTTGGTTCTGTGTCCCCCTTATACTACTTTTTCTCCAGTAAGCTACGGGCCAAATTTTGTGCTGGTGCTCCTAAAATTTTCAGTAAGGAGCACTGGAGCTCCTAGTGGAAAAAGTTAGTCTGGAGCCCTGTCCTGGCTGGCTCACAATCTGCAGCAATAGTTTTGGCATCTGGTCTATTTTTTTCTGCAAGCCGTGAGCCAATATAGCAGGAAAACACACTAAAAATATATTGTAAATGATATACAGTGTATATTAAATATGATATAAATGATGTGACTATGATCAGTGATAGGATATGGGTGAATTTACCCAGGTATTGCACGTATTGATATACTCTACAGAATAGGGTTACAATAACATACCAGTTTCAAGGTATACTGTGTTAAAAAAGTTGATGGTTATTATACCATGTACATTTGCTTATCTACGATATTGACAGAAAATGCAACTGGACACTGAATCTCCCTTTTATTTCAGTAATTATGTAAGAGGAAACTTTTTTGAGAGAAAAGAAAGATGGTGCAGAGGTAGGAGGAGGTACGTGGAGCAGCGCTGAAAACAATTTGACAAACAAAACCCAATAAAATGAAAATGATAAATCTTTAAGCCCGTGGATTAAAGAAAAGAATAGGCTGCTAGACCGTTATTATTTTGTGTAAAATCAAGCACTCTGGATCTAATCTCGGCCGATTACAGCACTGATGCCTTTGTTGGCTCGTTTCTACACCTGCCGCACAGCAATATAAGCTCCCCCAACGCCGAGACAGACACCAGTGCTTCGGCCTGCGGCTTGAGATGGGGTGCACCTGCGGAGGTGATTGCCATGGAGTCAGTTTCTGCAAGCGAGGATTGCCGAGTCATTCGGAAAAATAAATGGCCATCTAGCAGTGAGTTACTTCAAAGACCTGAACTTACAGACATGGAATATAGTCTCATTGTACTGACTGAAGAAAAGATGTGCCTGTTGGATAAGCTTAACAAGCTGGATATTTTGGACACACTGCAAGCAGAGATAAAGGAGTTGAAGGACACAATCTGTGCTGTAAAAAGCAATAATGAGATGCTGAGAGATGGATATCAGCGCATGGAGCATGAAATTTTACTGCTCAAAAAGGAAAATGAATCACTGATTGAGACTGTAACGGATCTACAGGTCAGATCGATGAGTGATAATTTAATTATCACTGGCGTTGCTGAAACCCTGAATGAAAACGTGGAAGAGCAGGTGCGGACCTTTTTCCAAAAGCAGCTCAAGCTGAAGAAAGAAGAGGCAGAGGAGATAACCTTCGTCCGGGTGCATTGGATGGGGAAAAAATGATCTTTTGGAGAAGCGGCTGCCCCCACAACAAGCTCACCAAGGCCGATCATAATTAATTTTAATAGGTTTGATCATCGCCAGCGGATAAAATACCTGGGTCCAAAGCTAAGAGGTAAGCCTTTTGGCATCTCTGAACAGTATCCAAAAGTGGTAATGGAGAGGCGCAAAGTACTTCTGCCACTGTATCACCAGGAGAAGAAAAAAGGGAGTAAAGTGAAGCTGGTTGCTGACAGGCTCTATGTGAATAATAAACTGTTTGTGGATCCAAAGATGACCCCCTGGTTTACTAAAACGCTTTAAATTTCATGCACACCAATCAATATCATTACATGAGAATAATGAACTAAATAGGCTTTAGCCCACTGGACTTTATAGGACTTTCTCGGACTTGAGTTTTTTTGTTAGTGGGTTTTTTTTATGTTAAATATGCTTTGGATACTATTAGATGCTGCCCAATTTGTCAACGTGTGAATTTTTTTCTCTTTTTCTAAATGTTTATCTTTGTAACTATTTTTGTATTTAATCTACATGTCATTAGAACCTTGTGTTTTTCTTTAGATGTTTTTTGTTTTGTTGCTGAGTTTTTCCTTCCTCGCTTTTTTTCGTCTATCTTCCTCGAAACAATGTTATTGTTGCCTATGCTTCGTCCTTATCTCACTTCCAAAAATCCGGAATGGAAATTGTTAATTAACATAGCATTATGTCTGAGTTATTGATATCAAGTTTTAATTGTAACAGATTGGCTGAAAAAAAGAAAAGAGGTGATGTCCTCATGTGGCTTGCAGATAAAAACCATGATATATTTTGTTTACTAGAGACCCATTCTACTCAATTAGATGAGATTAAGTGGAAAAGAGAATGGGGGGGGGGGGGGGGGGGGTGAGATTTACTTTTCTCATGGGTGCTCCAGTACTGAGGTGTGATGATAATGTATAAAAAGAAAGGGAATATTATGGTCAAAGAAACGGTAGCACATCACACAGGGTGATATATTATACAACATATTTTGATAAGATAGCATCGATTTTGTTTTGATAAATTTGTATGCACCCAACTCTGATGATCCGCATTTTTTTTTATAACATTATTAATACATTACAAGAAGAAGAGCTGATAATGGTTGGTGACTATAATACTGTTTTAGATGTGGATTTAGATCGAAAAGTCACACAAAATAGGAATTATCATACCAAATTATTTAATGCCATTTCTGATATCATGTCCTCATTGGATTTAATAGATATATGGAGACTGCAGAAGCCTAAACAAACAAAATATACATGGAAACCAGGCAAGCAGAATAGATTATTTTTTAACCTCTCTCTTTGATACCACCAATTAAGAAAGTTGAAATTAAAGAGAGATTTAAGTCTGATCACCATTTTATATCCTTGACTGTCTGTACAACATTTCATAGACCTGGACATTGAAAGCTGAATCAGCAGCTGCTGAAAGATAAGGATTTTACAGAAAAACAAATGGATTTATAAACAATTTTTTCCTAATAAATAATGGCACTACTGACCCCTTGGTTATATGGGATGCTTTTAAATGCATGCTAAGGGGTCACTGAATACAGTTCAGTTCTAGAAAAGCCAAAAATCAATTGGAGAAGAAAGAGCATTGATAGCTGAAATAGAAGCATTAATACAACAAATTGATAATAAAATAAATGAGTTAGAAGTAGGCCTACTAAAGGTCAGCCTGGAGCACAAGGAAAAGGAGCTAGAACGACTATATGCAGAGAAAGCTAATATAACTTACCTGGGTATTAGAATAGAATGGGTTGAAAAAGGAGAAAGATCAACAGAGTATTTTTTAAACAGGCAGCAGAAGAAGGTGGTCAAGAAAAATGTAATGACGCTCATAATAGGGAAAAAAATAATTGAAGAACCAAAAGAAATTTTGATGGAACAACACAAATACTTCTCTAAACTTTTTCATTCCAAAGCCCCCAAGGGAGGTAATACTTCAGCATATCGGTCCTACTGAAAATAATGTCAGGTTAACTTTAGAAGAGAAGGAATCTTGTGAGGGTCTCATTATGCAACAAGAGTTACAGGAAGCCATAAGATCTTTTGAAAAGGGAAAAGTCCAGGAGCTGATGGCATCCCTGTTAATTTTTATCAAACTTTTTATGAATCCATTAAAATACCTCTGCTTAATACTTTCAACTGGTCATACAGCGCGAAAAAGCTGTCAGAAACTCAACAGCAAGGGTTAATTTCCTTGCTGTTAAAACACGATCCAAATGGACAGTACAAGGATCCAACTATATTACAGAATTGGAGACTAATAACTTTGCAATGTAATGATGCAAAGATATTGGCCAAATGCCTTGCAAAAAGACTAAAAAAAGTATTACCAAATATTATACACCAAGATCAATGTGGATTCCTGCAAGGTAGATCTAATAACATAATAATAAATATCTGAAGTAATTGTTCTTGGCCCCAAACAACCTCGGAGTAACATTTGATCAAGATCTGTCTTTCAATTCTCATTTAAAACAAACCTTACGGACTGCATTTTTTCATCTGCGTAATATTGCGAAAATTAGTCCTATCTTGACCCAAAGAGATGCAGAAAAATTGGTCCACGCTTTTGTTACCTCGAGGCTGGATTACTGTAACTCTCTACTATCAGGTAGCTCTAGTAAATCATTAAAAACTCTTCAGCTAATTCAGAATGCAGCAGCACGTGTACTAACAGGAACTAAGAAACGAGATCATATTTCTCCTGTTTTAGCTTCTCTGCACTGGCTCCCTGTAAAATCCAGAATTGAATTTAAAATCCTACTGTTAACTTATAAAGCTCTAAATGGTCAAGCTCCGTCATATCTTAGAGAGCTCATAGTGCCATATTATCCCACCAGAACTCTGCGCTCTGAGAACGCAGGGTTACTCGTGGTCCCTAAAGTCTCCAAAAGTAGATCAGGAGCCAGAGCCTTCAGCTATCAGGCTCCTCTCCTGTGGAATCATCTTCCTGCTACGGTCCGGGAGGCAGACACCGTCTCCACATTTAAGACTAGACTTAAGACCTTCCTCTTTGATAAAGCTTATAGTTAGGCTGACTTAGGCCTAGTCTGCCGGAGGACCACCTATAATACACCGGGCACCTTCTCTCTCTCTCTCTCTCTCTCTCTCGTATCCTATTACTGTATCTTTTTTTTACTCGGCCATTCTGGATGTCACTAACTCGGTTTCTTCTCCGGAGCCTTTGTGCTCCACTATCTCTCAGGTTAACTCGTATTGCAGCGGTGCCTGGATAGTGTGACGTGTGTGGTTGTGCTGCTGCCGTGGTCCTGCCAGATGCCTCCTGCTGCTGCTGCTGCCATCATTAATCATTAGTCATACTTCTACTGCTATTATAGACATATGATATTATCATACATGTATACTGCTTGATACTAATATATACTTTCAACATGTTGTATCACAGTAGCCAGAACTATAACGACAGTATTATTACTTTCATGAATGTTATTGTAAGCTACTGTCATTACCGAGGATGTCATACAGATTACTGTATTGTGTCATACAGATTACTGTTAATTTGTTATGCTGATCTGTTCTGTACGACATCTACTGCACGTCTGTCCGTCCTGGAAGAGGGATCCCTCCTCAGTTGCTCTTCCTGAGGTTTCTACCATTTTTTTTTCCCCGTTAAAGGGTTTTTTTTGGGGAGTTTTTCCTTATCCGCTGTGAGGGTCTAAAGGACAGAGGGATGTCGTATGCTGTAAAGCCCTGTGAGGCAAATTGTATTTGTGATATTGGGCTTTATAAATAAAATTGATTGATTGAATTGATTGATAACAATATTAGACAAGTAATCGAAGTAATTGAATATTATGACCAGAAAAACACTGCCTTGATCTTTTCTGTCTATTTCAAGAAAGCCTTCGATAAAGTACGCTTGGATTTCAATTTATTATTGTTTAGAATATTTTAATTTTGGACCCTCTTTGATTAACTGGATTAAAGTAAGTTATAGTTATCCAAACTGTAAAGTTCTAAAATATGGATTTTTTTCCAGAAACAATTAAGTTACACAGAGGACTGAAACAAGATTGTTCTATTTCGGCGTACTTATTTATTCTAGCTATAGAAATTTTAGCCCAAAAAGTGAGAGCAAATAGTAAAATTGAAGGTTTGAGAATACTTACTTTAGAATCAAAAAATTTAATGTATGCGGATTATGTAAATTTCCAAATACAATCAAATATAACAAGTTTTACTGCACTAGTTGATGAGTTAAATGATTTTTCTAATATTTCTGGTTTGAAGCCTAACTATGAAAAATGTACAGTACTGCGTATAGGGTCCTTAAGAGGCTCCAACTTGTTTTGTTGTGACTTGCCAGTTAAATGTCTGATGGTCCTATAGACATCCTAGGTATACATGTGCCTAGAAATATGGAACATATAACAAAAGAAAACTTGGAAAGAAAGCTTCTTAAAAGTGACAGAATATTGAAAGCCTGGAGAATGGCTAGTCTGACTGTTTATGAGAAAATAATAGTGTTAAATTCTTTAGTGATCCCTCAGTTTTACATTCTTATGGCTTTACCATTACCAAAGGAGGACCTTTTTAAAAAAATATGAAAGAATGGTTTTTGTTTTTTTATGGAGTGGCAAGCCAGACAAAATAAAGCGTGGTTACCTATATAACGATTACAGCCATGGTGGGCTTAAACTATTGAGCCTCAGAGCACTTAAATTTGCATTGCATTTGCATCCCTTATGCCCAAATTAAACTCAAATCCCCAGTGCCCAGTGGTTTTCAGCAAAGCTATTAGCAACCTTTCATCCTCTTTTTCATAAACAACTTTATCCTTATTTTCAGTTAACTGCCTCTCAATTTGCTCTGTTGAAGAGAAAAGCTTTTTCTTATCTATCGGGTTTCTTGGAAGAAGTTATAGTTAGTTGGCTTCAATACCAATACCATCAACCTGAATCATCTCATGAAATTCGGAGTCAATTGTTATGGTACAACAGTAATATTATGATTAACAATATGTCCTTTTTTATTGAATCAATGTTTACAGTGGGTTTATTATTTATAAATGACCTCTCAAATAGTAAAGGTGAAATTATGTCTTACAATGAATACAGTAATGTTTGTGACTCCTTGACTGAAAAGGGTGTGGTATGGACCCAAATGCAGTACACAGGCGCTCAGGAACAGTTGGTAATGACCTTTATTTTCACCACAGCAAACACGGTACGGAGCAGGTAGAATACACACAGAATAAAGTTTGTTCTTCAAGCTGAAAGCCCTCACACAGTCTCTGGGGCTCAGACGAGGGGAAGAGATGCGGCCGGAGTCGGCCGTGGAGCCAAGGGGAAGCTCCTTAGGCCCCGGCTCCAAACAGTTCAGTTCTCTCTTGGTGTGAGGGGAAGAGAAATAGCTTACTTCAGCCGATGACGATGAGGAGGAAGCTCCGTGGCCCGAGGAGCCAGCTGCACGTGCTGAGGTGTCGATGGGGAGAGAGCAGAGGAGTGGTCGGAGGCAGGCGGGGGGGTCGTAACCAGATGAGCAGTCCGCGAAGGCAGAGGCACTGATGGGGAGCAGGCAGGAGAATAAACGAGGCCAGGCGAAGGAGTCGTTACCAGTCGAGCCGTCAGATACCAGAAACGCTGAGGCAGAGCACGAGGTCAGGGACAGAAGGCAGGTAAGTTTACCGGGAAGCAGACGAGGAGAGCAGGTCGGGAACAGGCAGAGTCGGCAGCGGGAGGTCAGACAGGAGATGAATGCTGGAAAGTCTCGCATGACGCTGAAGAACAATCTGGCAACTAGTGAGAGTGCTGGAGAGGCTTATATGCAGGGCTGATTATGATGAGCTGCAGCTGTGTAGGCAGGTGAGCAGAGTTGGGCTGATAAGGTGGGCGTGGCTGGCAGGTAGAGTGGAGCAGAGGGAGGGAGAGTGGAAAATCACTGCAGCAGAGTGACAGGAGGGGAATGAGAGACAGGAACTGTGACAGAACCCCCCCCTCAAGGGACGGCCCCTGACGTCCCAAACAGTGCTAGAGGAGCCGGGTGGGTGGAGGGGGCCTGGAGGAGGGCTAAAATTCTTCTGAGGCCTCCGTCCCAACCTCCTCATCCTCTTCAGAGACTGACCCCCCGTCTTCCTCCTCAGACCCAGATGTCTCCGATGCAAGAGGGGACTGAGGGTCGGTGTTGTGACCCCTTCGTGCCGAGGCGCTGTTGGAGGGCTTATCAGGGTGTTGGCGATGGAACTCCTCAATGAGTTGTGCATCCAGGATCTGACGGGCCGGCACCCATGACCGCTCTTCCGGGCCGTACCCCTCCCAGTCGACGAGGTATTGCAGACCCCTCCCACGACGACGAGAGCGCAGCAGGCGGTGCACCGTGTAAGCAGAGGCCCCGTCAATGATGCGAGGAGGTGGAGGTGGCTGGGAGGCAGGCTGCAGGGGACTCTCCCGGAACGGCTTAATCCTGGAGACATGGAAGGTGGGATGAATCCGCATGGTGCGGGGCAGCTTGAGTCGAACAGCCACTGGGTTTACAACATTCTCAATGGGGAATGGTCCAATAAACTTGGGAGCCAATTTCTTTGACTCCACCCTCAGAGGAAGGTCCCGGGTTGACAGCCACACCTTCTGTCCCACCTGGTAAGGGGGGGCCTGGGAGCGGCGGCGGTTGGCGGCAGTCGAATAACGATCTGTGGCCCGTAGGAGAGCGGTCCTGGCCTGTGTCCAGGTCCGGCGGCAGCGACGGATGAAGGCCTCCACTGACGGGCAGACGGTTTCCTTCTCCTGGGCAGAAAACAGGGGAGGCTGGTAGCCATAAGCGCACTGGAATGGAGAGAGCCCAGTGGCGGAGCTGATGAGGGTATTGTGGGCATATTCCACCCACAGCAGTTGTGTGGACCAGGAGGCAGGGTGCTTGGAAGCCATGCAGCGGAGCGCCGTCTCCATCTCCTGATTCATCCTCTCGGACTGGCCGTTGGATTGGGGATGAAACCCAGAGGACAGGCTGGTGGAGGCTCCCAGGAGGCGGCAGAATTCTCTCCAGAATGCAGAGGTGAACTGGGGGCCTCGGTCGGAGACCACGTCGGTCAGGAGGCCATGGAGCCGGAACACGTGCTGCAAGACCAGCTCAGCAGTCTCCTTGGCTGAAGGGAGCTTGGGCAGGGGCACGAAATGAGCCATCTTGGTGAACCGGTCTACTACTGTCAGAATGGTGGTGTAGACTCCTGACAACGGCAGCCCGGTGACGAAGTCTAATGAGATGTGAGACCAGGGTCGATGAGGCACAGGCAGAGGGTGCAGGTGACCGGCGGGGGCCCGTCGCGGGGCCTTGTTCTGGTTACAGACTGGGCACGCGTTAACAAAGTCTCTGGTGTCATCATCCAAGGTGGCCCACCAGAACCGCCGTTGCAGAACCTCCTTGGTTCGATGAATTCCAGGATGACAGGTGAGTCGGGAACCGTGGGCCCACTGCAGAACCTCAGACCTCAACTCCTGAGGGACGAATAGGCGGTCTTGGGGGCAGGAGCTGGGCCCCGGCTGGTCCTCCAAAGCAGCTTTTACCCGCTCCTCCACCTCCCAGGTGAGAGCGGCCACCAGACGGGAAGTGGGGAGGATGTTGTCTGGACTGGAGGGGCCCTCTTCTCCAACCATGAACTGTCGGGACAGGGCGTCAGGTTTAACGTTGCGGGAGCCTGGCCGGTAGGAGAGGGTGAAGCTGAATCTGGCGAAGAACAGAGCCCACCGGGCCTGACGAGAGTTCAGTCTTTTGGCCGAGCGGATGTACTCCAGGTTCTTGTGATCGGTCCAGACGAGGAAGGGGGTCTTGGTTCCCTCCAACCAATGGCGCCACTCCTCCAGCGCCAGCTTCACCGCCAACAGTTCTCGATTACTGATGTCATAATTCCTCTCAGCTGGAGACAGACGCCTGGAGAAGAAAGCACAGGGGTGTAGTTTCTGGTCCTCGGCAGAACGCTGGGAGAGGACGGCCCCCACCCCCACATCAGAAGCGTCAACCTCCACTACGAACTGTCTCTCGGGGTCAGGGATCAGGAGAATGGGGGCTGAGCTGAATCGCCCCTTCAGGTGCTGGAATGCCTCCTCGGCGGCCGAAGTCCATCGAAAGGGGACCTTGGAGGAGGTGAGGGCGGTGAGAGGTGCTGCCACCGTGCTGTAGCCCCGGATGAACCTCCGGTAGAAATTGGCGAACCCCAGGAAGCGTTGCAACTGCTTGCGAGAGTCAGGGACAGGCCAGGAGGTGACGGCTGAGACCTTAGCGGGGTCCATCTCCATGCGGTCCTGGCCGATGATGTACCCCAGGAAGGAGACAGAGGAGGCGTGGAACTCGCACTTCTCAGCCTTGACGAACAGGGAGTTCTCCAGCAGGCGTTGTAGCACCATCTGGACATGATGTATGTGTTCTTGCTTGGACCGGGAGAAGATCAGGATATCGTCTAGGTAGACGAACACAAACTTGTTGAGCATGTCCCTTAGTACGTCATTGATGAGGGCTTGGAAAACAGCCGGGGCATTGGTGAGCCCGAAAGGCATCACCAGGTATTCATAGTGTCCTGTGGGGGTGTTGAAGGCTGTCTTCCACTCATCCCCCTCTCGGATCCGAACCAGATGATAGGCGTTGCGGAGGTCCAACTTGGTGTAGATGGTGGCCCCTTGGAGCAGCTCGAAAGCTGAGGCGATGAGGGGGAGAGGATAGCGGTTCTTTACCGTGATGTCGTTCAGCCCTCTGTAGTCGATGCAGGGCCTCAGGGAACCATCCTTCTTGTCGACAAAGAAGAACCCCGCCCCAGCAGGTGACGAGGAGGGTCGGATGATTCCGGCGGCCAAGGCATCACTGATGTAGGTCTCCATGGCCTCCCTTTCAGGTGCGGACAGGGAGTAGAGGCGACCCTTGGGGGGAACAGAGCCGGGAAGGAGGTCGATGGCGCAGTCGTAGGGCCGATGAGGGGGCAGAGAGGTGGCCCTTGCTTTGCTGAACACCTCCCGGAAATCGTGGTAGTCGGGGGGCACCATGGAGAGGTCTGGGGTGGAACAGGAGCTGGCAGGCAGCGTGGGTGCAACTGTCGGTCTGAGGCAGATCTGTTGACAGGAGGGGCTCCATCCCAGGATGGACCCTGTAGACCAGTCTATATGGGGGTTATGGCGGCGAAGCCAGGGGTAGCCGAGGATCAGGGGAAGGTTGGGAGACCTCAGGATATGAAACCGGATGGTCTCATGGTGTATGCCGGACAGGAGCATCGGGATGGGGGTGGTCTGATGAGTGACGGTCCCCAGAAGATGACCATCCAGAGCGCTGGCCGGCATGGGACGAGGGAGAGGAACTTGATCAATGTCCAGCTGACGGGCGAGTTCCTCGTCGATCAGGTTGACATCTGCCCCCGAGTCGATGAAAGTGGCGAGGGTGTGGGACCCCCCTGCCAGCAGGAGCTGGACGTGAAACAGTGGTCTTGGGTTGGGGGCAGAGTTCTGGGACCGGCTCAGCAGTGTGCCCCTCTTTACTGCTGAGCCCTACCTTTTACTGGACACCGGGAGACAAAATGGCCGGCCTGACCACAGTAGAGGCAGAGATTTCCCCGGCGTCGGCGCTCTCGCTCTTCCGGCGTTAGGCTGGTGCGCCCCACCTGCATGGGCTCCGTCCCCCCATGCATGGGTTCAGAGGAAAGGACAGGGGTGGCTGGAAACCCACGCTGACGGGCGGAAAGCCGACGATCTCCTCCATCGTGGCGTTGCCTCTTCCTCCTCGCCTGTATCCGTCTGTCTAGCCTTGTGGTCAGCTCGATGAGCCCGTCCAGGGAGCTAGGGAGGTCGAATGAGACCAGCTCATCCTTAACGTAAGGAGCTAGTCCGTTGAGGAAGGCGTCACATTGGGCAGCAGCGTTCCAGTCACTGAGGCGAGCCCGGGTTCTGAAGTCTATGGTATAGTCTGAAACTGTCCGATCCCCCTGCCTCTGACTCATGAGTCCCCCTGTAGCATCAGGACCCAGGGAAACAGGTCCGAACACCTTGCGAAGCTCCTCTGAGAAGGCCTGGAAAGAGGCGCAGGCTGGCGTGCCTCTCTCCCACTCCGCCGTACCCCACAGACGTGCCCTTCCAGTGAGGTGGTTGATGGCGAAGGCGACTCTAGCTCCCTCTGTGGCGAAGGTATGGGGTTGCAGGGCAAACAGAATTGAACAGTTCGTCAGGAAAGGGTTGCAACCCTCAGGATCCCCAGCGTAGCGTTCTGGCGTCCCCACCCGGGGCTCAGATGTGGTGCTTGATGATGGGGTCGGAGCAGGAGGGGCTGGAGCTGAGGCAGAGGCAGCGTGTTGAGTCATGGAGACCGCCATCTGTTGTACCTGGGCGGCTAGCGAGGTTAGCGCTCGTTCCAGAGCTGACGCTGACTGACGGGCCTCCGCCACGTTGGAGGCTAACTGAGCCTCATGCTGCTGGAGCATTCTCTCCACCCGGGCTAGGCGAGACTGAGGAGAAGCGGGGTCTGCTGGGTCCATTTCTGGCCAGATTGTACTGAAAAGGGTGTGGTATGGACCCAAATGCAGTACACAGGCGCTCAGGAACAGTTGGTAATGACCTTTATTTTCACCACAGCAAACACGGTACGGAGCAGGTAGAATACACACAGAATAAAGTTTGTTCTTCAAGCTGAAAGCCCTCACACAGTCTCTGGGGCTCAGATGAGGGGAAGAGACGCGGCCGGAGTCGGCCGTGGAGCCAAGGGGAAGCTCCTTAGGCCCCGGCTCCAAACAGTTCAGTTCTCTCTTGGTGTGAGGGGAAGAGAAATAGCTTACTTCAGCCGATGACGATGAGGAGGAAGCTCCGTGGCCCGAGGAGCCAGCTGCACGTGCTGAGGTGTCGATGGGGAGAGAGCAGAGGAGTGGTCGGAGGCAGGCGGGGGGGTCGTAGCCAGATGAGCAGTCCGCGAAGGCAGAGGCACCGATGGGGAGCAGGCAGGAGGATAAACGAGGCCAGGCGAAGGAGTCGTTACCAGTCGAGCCGTCAGATACCAGAAACGCTGAGGCAGAGCACGAGGTCAGGGACAGAAGGCAGGTAAGTTTACCGGGAAGCAGACGAGGAGAGCAGGTCGGGAACAGGCAGAGTCGGCAGCGGGAGGTCAGACAGGAGATGAATGCTGGAAAGTCTCGCATGACGCTGAAGAACAATCTGGCAACTAGTGAGAGTGCTGGAGAGGCTTATATGCAGGGCTGATTATGATGAGCTGCAGCTGTGTAGGCAGGTGAGCAGAGTTGGGCTGATAAGGTGGGCGTGGCTGGCAGGTAGAGTGGAGCAGAGGGAGGGAGAGTGGAAAATCACTGCAGCAGAGTGACAGGAGGGGAATGAGAGACAGGAACTGTGACACCTTGACATATAATCAACTTTAGGCAGCTATTCCACAGACTTGGAAGAGGAAATTATCATTAAGCTCAAAATAATTTGTGTGTTGCGCTGCTATCAAGGATAGACCATGAATAAATAAGAGAAAGATAAATAAAAAAAATATATCACTTCTGTATGAACAAAAAAAAAAATTGCAGTGGCACCGGTTGCTGTATGTTCAAAATGGGAGGATCTCTTTGATTTATGTATTCCATGGAAAAGTTTTTACAAACATTTATACAACCACTTTTGATGTTTCTATTACAATTATACAGCTAAAAATCATTTACTGTTATTTGCCCACCAAAATAAGACTCAAAAAATGGGGCATCCAACAATGTGACTTATGCAGATTTTGTGAAGAGGAGTCAGATCTTCACTTATTTTGGTATTGTAAGGAAGATGCACCTTTTTGGATTAGAGTAGGTCAATGGATTTCTGTTTATAGCCCAAGCTTTTACAGCTGCCATCTAACTATTATGTTTGGTGATTTACATGAATAATATCATCACTATGATGGGAAAAGCCCTTTTTTTATTTAAAGCTACAAAGAAAACAACAGTTAAACATTGAGCCTTTCAAAATGTTTTTGAAATTTCAGTGAACATAGAAAAAGATGTTAATAGAAACAAAGAACAGCTGGTCTTAAAAACAAAAATTGTGGTGACAGAAGTCCTTTGTTTATTTTTTGTCTGTTTTTCTTCTTTTGTTATTTATTTATTACTATCATTATTATTATTTTAAAAACTACAACAGGAAGCCAATTTATCTTTACTGGTTCTTTGATCATTAAGTGTTTAGGCTGCTGTTTGTCCTGATGATGGCGGTATCTGTGTTTTGTGTGTTTTTGTGAAGATGTATGTTTTGTTGTTTTCGTGCCTTGGTTTTGTAAACTGTGTGCTGTGTGTTATATATCTTTAGACATACTTGTGTCTTGTCCCTGTATTTTGTTGTTACTGTTGTTTTGTGTTTAATAAAGAAAAAAAAAAGAGGAGACTTTTTTCACATACCTCCATCAACAAGATGGTTTCAATTATAGTAATTGAATGTTTGTTCAACCAACAATGAGCTGTTTTCATTTCTTTAAGGGTCATTCTGACTTTTATGATAAAAATTCTGTAATACCATGAAATCACAATATTTTCTGAGATGGTTACTGTACCGTAAATATCTAAAACTTTTGTAAACCTAGACCAGACACCTACAGCAAAAACAATGGGAAGACCTGTACCTCATAAAGCATCACATGAAAAAAACAAACAGCAAGTTTCTTCGGGAGTGCGTGACAGAAGTGTGTTTTGAAAACGACCGCAGACTGTCACCTGCTCAACGCATCAGGACTTTCGGATGCCATGACAGTAATAGATAATTGATTAATAGATTATACTAATAATGTCAAAATATGATTTAAAGACCAATTTAACAGACGATCCCTGCTGCCCGACCCGCAGCTCCATTTGCCGGTCCCCCCCACGCATCACTACTCAGCTCAGTCTATAAAGGCTGTACACAACAGTAAGGCTATAGACATTATATTCTATTCAGGCCGGCAGAACCAGCAGCGCATCAGCTCTACAGTGCATGGCACTGCTGATTAACCATTTTATTGCAGCACAGGGTGATCAAAAGAAAGCATAGAATAATTTACTGAAGGAGAATGTTGTGCCATCACATTTCTTTGTTGTTTTATATACAGTACAGGCCAAAAGTTTGGACACACCTTCTCATTCAATGCGTTTTCTTTATTTTCATGACTATTTACATTGTAGATTCTCACTGAAGGCATCAAAACTATGAATGAACACATGTGGAGTTATGTACTTAACAAAAAAGGGTGAAATAACTGAAAACATGTTTTATATTCTAGTTTCTTCAAAATAGCCACCCTTTGCTCTGATTACTGCTTTGCACACTCTTGGCATTCTCTCGATGAGCTTCAAGAGGTAGTCACCTGAAATGGTTTTCCAACAGTCTTGAAGGAGTTCCCAGAGGTGTTTAGCACTTGTTGGCCCCTTTGCCTTCACTCTGCGGTCCAGCTCACCCCAAACCATCTCGATTGGGTTCAGGTCCGGTGACTGTGGAGGCCAGGTCATCTGCCGCAGCACTCCATCACTCTCCTTCTTGGTCAAATAGCCCTTACACAGCCTGGAGGTGTGTTTGGGGTCATTGTCCTGTTGAAAAATAAATGATCGTCCAACTAAACGCAAACCGATGTTTGGCATGGCATGTCGCTGCAGGATGCTGTGGTAGCCATGCTGGTTCAGTGTGCCTTCAATTTTGAATGAATCCCCAACAGTGTCACCAGCAAAACACCCCCACACCATCACACCTCCTCCTCCATGCTTCACAGTGGGAACCAGGCATGTGGAATCCATCCGTTCACCTTTTCTGCGTCTCACAATGACACGGCGGTTGGAACCAAAGATCTCAAATTTGGACTCATCAGACCAAAGCACAGATTTCCACTGGTCTAATGTCCATTCCTTGTGTTTCTTGGCCCAAACAAATCTCTTCTGCTTGTTGCCTCTCCTTAGCAGTGGTTTCCTAGCAGCTATTTGACCATGAAGGCCTGATTCGCGCAGTCTCCTCTTAACAGTTGTTCTAGAGATGGGTCTGCTGCTAGAACTCTGTGTGGCATTCATCTGGTCTCTGATCTGAGCTGCTGTTAACTTGCGATTTCTGGGGCCGGTGACTTGGATGAACTTATCCTCAGAAGCAGAGGTGACTCTTGGTCTTCCTTTCCTGGGTCGGTCCTCATGTGTGCCAGTTTCATTGTAGTGCTTGATGGTTTTTACGACTCCACTTGGGGACACATTTAAAGTTTTTGCAATTTTCCGGCCTGACTGACCTTCATTTCTTAAAGTAATGATGGCCACTCGTTTTTCTTTAGTTAGCTGATTGGTTCTTGCCATAATATGAATTTTAACAGTTGTCCAATAGGGCTGTCGGCTGTGTATTAACCTGACTTCTACACAACACAACTGATGGTCCCAACCCCATTGATAAAGCAAGAAATTCCACTAATTAACCCTGATAAGGCACACCTGTGAAGTGGAAACCATTTCAGGTGACTACCTCTTGAAGCTCATCGAGAGAATGCCAAGAGTGTGCAAAGCAGTAATCAGAGCAAAGGGTGGCTATTTTGAAGAAACTAGAATATAAAACATGTTTTCAGTTATTTCACCTTTTTTTTGTTAGGAACATAACTCCACATTCATTCTGATGCCTTCAGTGAGAATCTACAATGTAAATTGTCATGAAAATAAAGAAAACGCATTGAATGAGAAAGTGTGTCCAAACTTTTGGCCTGTACTTACTGTATGTATATATATATATATATATATATATATATATATATATATATATATATACATACATACATATACATATACATACACACACACATACATATATATATATATATGTCTCCTCATCCCCAAGCATGATGACACCAATACCAATTTCGGACTGTTAAACATCCGCTCACTCACGAGCAAGGGTCAGCTCATACAGATCTTATCACGGACCATAACTTTGACTTTCTCTGTTTAACTGAAACGTGGCAACTGCCTAATGATTTTACTCCACTTAATGAATCCACTCCTCCTGGATTTATTTACAGCTGTCGACCGCGTGACTCTGGCAGGGGAGGAGGTCTCGCGATGCTCTACCGCGAGAAGTGGAAAGTCCTGCCAGTTTCTACCCCTGCCTACCATTATTTATCTGGCCCCATCCCCACCATCGTTGCCACTGTGTGCCGTCCCCCTAAACCAAATAAGGAGTTTTTAAATGACTTTGCTCAATTCCTGACACATCTTTCCACACTCTCTCCAAACATACTACTCCTGGGAGACTTCAATATCCACATGGACAATTCCAGCAACGCTCTCACCAGAAATTTTACATCTTGCATTGACAGTTTTGGTCTCCATCAACTCATCAACTTCCCAACACACTTAAAAGGACATACTCTCGATTTAATATGCTGTTCTGGTCTCTCTCCTGTCGACTGTAAGGCAGTTCCCCTCCCCTTTTCCGATCACGTTAGTTTCCTTCAACACCAACCTTGCACTTTCCAAAATCAATCTCCCACACACTATTTCTTTCCGTAATATTAAGAACATTAATTTGGACATTCTCTCTTCTGGCATTAGCTCCCTCCCCAACAGACAGCTTTTCCACGCCTGATTAACTGGTACACCATTACAACAACAGTCTTCATAATCTCCTGGACTATCTTGCCCCACTTAAAACCAGATCTGTCACTTTCACCCGCTCCTCACCATGGTTCACTCCCGCTCTCAGCCAACTTAAATCCAAAGGCGCCAACTGGAACGCCTCTACAATAAAACTGGTCTCACTGTACACAAGGAAATATATCACAACCACATTCTCCACTACAAGGACTGCATCTCACAGGCTAAATCCACCTATTACTCTGGTTTAATCAACTCAAATGATGGCAACTCAAGGACCCTGTTTTCACTCCTCAGAAACATTAGTCAACCCCCGGACTCACTTCCACCACATATGTACTCTACTGCCTTTTGTAATACCCTTCTATCCTTTTTTACTACTAAAATTAATAACATCCACCAGCAACTTGCTCCCAGCTCCTCTCACAATTCTTCTTCCCTATTTCCCGTGTCCCCTTCCCAGTCACTCTCAGTATTCGCTCTACCTTCCGTTTTTGAGACCACTGGTCTGATCAAAAAATCCAAATCATCAACCTGCCAATTAGACCCCCTTCCAACTGCTCTTGTTAAAGCCACCGTTCCCTCTTTGGCCCCTCTCATCACGCACATAATCCACTCTTCCCTCACCACTGGAATTGTTCCCTCACCCCTCAAAACAGCTGCTGTCACCCCAATACTCAAGAAACCTGGCGGAGATCCCAATAACCTCAGTAACCCATCCCATCTCCAATCTTCCATTTCTCTCAAAGATACTAGAAAAAACTGTTGCCTCTCAGCTCCACTCCCACCTTTCCCGCAATAATCTTTTTGATCAATTCCAGTCCGGTTTCCGCCCTCTCCACAGTAGTGAAACAGCACTACTCAAAATCACCAACGATCTCCTCCTGGCAGCTGATTCCAGTCTCCTATCCATCCTCATCCTGCTTGACCTGAGTGCGGCCTTCGACACCATCTCACACACCACCCTCCTGGACAGACTCCTCTCTATTGGCATCACACACACACCCCTCAACTGGTTTAAATCCTACCTCTCTGGCCGCACTCAGTTCATCCAACTCAAATCATTCACATCACATCCAACCCCAGTCACCACAGGCGTGCCCCAGGGCTCTGTCCTGGGGCCCCTCCTATTTATCATTTACCTACTCCCCCTTGGCTACATCTTCCGGAAACATCACATCCACTTCCACTGCTACGCGGATGACACCCAGCTCCATATTTCCACCAAACCTGACTCCACCCTCCCACCTTCCTCCCTCACTGACTGCCTCCTTGAAATAAAATCCTGGTTTTCATCCAACTTCCTCAAATTAAACAGCGACAAAACAGAAATTCTACTCATTGGCACTAAAACCACCCTATCCAAATCCACCAGTTTCACATTATCTATCGACAACTCTAACATTTCTCCACAGGTCAAGAGTCTGGGTGTCATCCTCGACAGCACACTTTCTTACACTACTCATATCAACCACATAACCCGGTCAGCTTACTTCCATCTCCGCAACATCAACCATCCGCCCCTCTCTCACACCTCAGCTGCCATTCTGGTCCACAGTCTCGTCACCTCCCGGCTTGACTACTGCAACTCCCTCTTGCTCGGCCTTCCACAAAAAACTCTCCGTAAACTACAACTGGTACAGAATTCAGCAGCTCGCATTATCACAATGACCCCATCCACTCACCACATCACACCGGTCCTGCAGCAGCTCCACTGGCTCCCTATCACACACCATATCCAATACAAGATTTTACTGCTCACCTTCAAGGCCATTCACAACCTCGCCCCTCCATACCTGTCTGATCTCATCCACATTGCCACACCCGTTCGCACACTCAGATCCTCTTCCTCCATCCACCTCTCCGTTCCCCCCGCCCGTCTGGCTACCATAGGGAGCAGAGCATTCAGCTGCTCTGCTCCCCAGCTCTGGAATTCACTCCCCCTTGACCTCCGCAACACCACATCGGTCAATCTGTTTAAATCCAAACTCAAAACACATCTGTTCAGACTTGCCCATTCCACCTGATCATATGCATTACACTGTCTTACTGCCATCCCCTCTATTTTAATGTACTGTATGATGTGTTATGATGTTTTGTATGCTGTGTTTTATCGGTCTCATTGTGTCATACAGATTACTGTTAATTTATTATGCTGATCTGTTCTGTATGACATCTATTGCACGTCTGTCTGTCCTGGAAGAGGGATCCCTCCTCAGTTGCTCTTCCTGAGGTTTCTACCATTTTTTTCCCCCGTTAAAGGAGTTTTTTGGGGAGTTTTTCCTTATCCGCTGTGAGGGTCCAAGGACAGAGGGATGTCGTATGCTGTAAAGCCCTGTGAGGCAAATTGTGATTTGTGATATTGTAAAATTGATTAATTGATTGATCTTTGCTGTAAGGCGACCTTGAGTGGCTTGAAAGGCGCCCTAACAGATAAATGTATTAATATTATTATTGTTATACGATTCCATACGATTCTATGGTTAACATTTGTTGATATAGACATTAATTATACATTATAAAATAAAGAATTCTATAAAAGTGACATTCTTACAGTATTTTCAAATTTGTAAAAGACCACATCCCCAAGCATTGTTGCTGTATGGCACTGGCAAAAATAAAATAAAAAGACAAACAACAACAAAATCACATGTCAAATGTATTTATTTTTAGCCAGGCTTCTCGGTCGCTGGTAAGCTGTTATTTTGCGCTGCCGAGCACTATGGCCGCCGTATTTGACAGGAATACGTATTTCTGTTTGTGTCTGTGACCCCTGTTCAACCCACAACCGGCAGGATTCACCTTTAGTTTCAGCTGCAGCTTGGCTGCTCCCTGGTTTATCCAACCAACATTAGCTTCTGTTCGTTATCTCCACCGGTTAAGCTGGCGCTGATGTTTACATCCATTATCGTTGTCAGTAATGCCTGCTACGGAGCATGCCGCCAGATCTTGCGTTGTTTTAGAGATGCAAACTGTTAAAGCCAGTCAACCGATTGCTAGTCTCACGATACCCGATCCATGACTCTACAATCGATTCATCTGAGGATTCATGGCTGATTTGTATCGGTTGAGGAGGCTGCTACCGACGCAGCCATGTCTCTCGCTTGTCAAAGCGGATATCCGGTTGTATCGATTAATCGTTCCCAACCCTAGTGTGTGTATGTATGTGTATGTGAGTTAAAGTCTGAAACCGTTTTAATCAAGTAGTGAATTTAGAAATACATGAGTTCTGATTTTATAGTGGTATCGAATGAGTATCAAGAATAGTGGAAATTCACTGTTCTTGGTATCAACTACTGAAATTCTGGTATTGTGACAAACAATACTTGTACCTGAAACATATGTCTACTACTCAGGCTAGAAAACACTGTTGGGTCAATTGAGCAGAGAGAAAAGTTAAGTACAGAGGGCTGATGACCCAGTGGATGGGTCCTTATCAAGGGGTTTTTGTTGAAGGATTTAAGAAATGTGATGAATGCAGATCAGAGAAGAGCATGGACTACTGATCACTGCACATGCAATGGAACCCAGATGGGCCCCTGCCTGACCTCATTCTTTCATTTATGCGCAATGAACTGGGCCTAAGTAACTGCAATTGTGACAGAAAACCAGAGTCATTACACTTGACAGATGGAGTTAAATTGAAATGGAAAAGAGGTATTTAACTCTCAAAATACAGATTTCTGTCAGGTGAATGTATCCAGCTCCAAGCTTTCTGTGGTACTTTAAATGGAGGGTTAACAAAAAACAAACATAGACAGAGTAGACAGAAATACTTTTGAGGGACACACACACAGTTTTTGAAGAACATAAAGAAAGTAAAAGGGTGTGATGTGTGTTGTCATGCTGGACCTGGTTAACAGCCTTGCAGCAGCATTCTGAATTATTGTTATGGTTTAGAGATGATTTGCCAAGTAAAAAGAGAATTGCAGTAGTCCAGTCAGAAGGACATGAAAGCACGAATAATCATCTCCAGCTCAGGTAGAGACACAACAGACCTTGCAGGCTTTGCAATATTTCTTAGCTGTAAAAAGAAATTTTGACCGTATAACTGATGAAAGGGACACAATACTCTGGGCAACCTCTGAAGCTCTACTATCTGAAGCAGTTATCAGAACCTCCGTCTTGTCTGTGTTTAATTGTAAGACGTTGTTTGACATCCAGTCCTTGATGGCTATCAAACCGTTGGGCAGATCAGAGAGTTTGTTGGTGTTATCAGGCTTAACGAGACATGCCTAAATGTCTTCACCATAACGGTGATATAATAAACCTCAGAAATGGCTAATAATGTGAGAAGCATATATAAAGCAAATAATATAGGACCACAGAGCCACAGAGGAACACATATTTGAAAGGCAGGAACAAAATCAGTCAATGGCATTTCCAGAGACACCCAGAGGCTGAACAACAGCATTTTTAAAATAAGCTAGGATGTGTCCAGAATATCAACAAGCTATTTGTAATTGACACAAGGCCTGAACAATGGACTCAACTGCATTTTAAGCACAGGGGTAGTCAAAATATCAACAGGAGTGGAGGACAGTTTCATACTGCCCATCTGCTCAGTGAGGTATTGCAGGGAAATGAGTGAAAAAGAGTCCAAAATTGATGGCCGAATTGGATAAGCGGAGAGAAGAGTAGAAGAGGGGGTAATTCTAGACCTGACATTATTAATCTGATCAACAGAGAATGACAGAAAATTACTGCAGTCCTTACTCTATCAAACAAGAACATCAGGAGGTGCATGAGTGACATTACTGCCCCCCTCTGTGGGCATATGGGTTTGTTTAAATATATGGGGGATTTATTGAACATTTATAATACCATCTCTATCAAAGAAAATTATATTAAGATAATTGTCATTTCATCACCAAGCCCTATTAATTTGTGTTGTATTATAGGTTCAGAAAAATTGTAAATTTTGATAAGTCTTGACACATTTTATTAAACACAATTTGACATCTACAGCTGTGTACAAATATGTGTCTAAAGCCCTTCTTATACCAGGGGACGTGGTAAATATCTCCTGGCTGTGCAAAATAAAAGTCACACACTTCAGCACTGCTGTTGGTAAAAAATTCCTTTGGGAAACCCTTGTATTGTTGGAAAAGTCACCTCTATTAATTATGTGTACATTGCAACAAAAATGACTTAGTATGGAGTTGTTGTTTGAAGTCACCTGGCAGATTTGTAACATTGTTATTAAGTACAGACTATTCTAATCTACCTGCACATACAACCACAAACTGTTCTTCACTGTAGCATTAAAAGCAGATATGATGTTGGAATGGAATACCAGACTCAAGTGAAATTTAAGTCGACAAGTTTCATATGATGGTGAAATCAGTGGCAATCCATGGGTGCGTGATGAAAAACATTCCATACCAGAATGACAGTATCCTTAATGAGTGGTGAGCAATGATAAAAAAAAGTAGCTACATGTGATTTGTGGTTAGTGATTGAAAACATCTAGTGGTGCTTTTGTTTTAGTTCTCTTAAGATAAGCTTCTTTAGGCAGAGCTGTATCACTACAATGTAGAGATCTTTTGATTATGTCATTATTTTAACATCTTATACAGTCCCACAGTCTGCAGCTGTCTGTAATAACGCTGATACACACCTTTAATTTCTTTTAATGAATAATACCGACGCATTTTTGAAGAGCAACCTCCTGTTACGATGGCACATATTTTCTTTCATTATCATTCCAATTACAGAAAGCGCCTAATATCACACCACTGCTACGTGGCAATCTAAAAGAGTGCAACATATCCAAAGAGAGACAACAGAGTGAGTGAGTGAGTGAATCCAAAGAGGTCATATAACCAGGAGCAAGCCTCACAGCCCCAGCTGGGGCCCAGCTCCTCCCAAACTAACAATACATTCAATAGCTTATTCATCTTAATGGAGGATTCTTTACTATGCAAACACACTGTGCATCATATCACTCGAATATGTTAGCAGCTTTAACTCCATGACTACCTCAGAGTGTTCCTGTGATCCCATCTGTGAACAAAGAGGGACGAAGCAAAGTTTGTTTCCCAGTATTGGGGGGAAAAGCGGTGGGGGCCTAAAGTCTCCAATCATCACTTTGTGCTCTGTTTAGTTGTTGGCAGATGTGCTCAATGTTTGGACAATCTCCGTCGACGTTTAGAAACTGCACTTTAATTTGTCGTAGGCTATATTTAACAACTCCATTCAAATCTCAACTGTTAAACCTGGCGCCACGTTTCTTTATTGTACCTTTGTTAGTGTGAGCTTAAACGATTAAAGAACTGGAGATCAGTTACCGTATGCTGTGCGCTCTCGTTATCGGTTTTACGCAACACCGGGCTGAAAAGAGGTTTCGGCAGCTTTTGTTAACGGCAAATGGACACTAAACCAACCACTGTGTTGAAATGGCCACAATTCGGTGTGTTGCTTTTCTCCGAGATGAACAAGCCGTTTATGAAGACAGAATTCTTATACGCTAGTTTACGTGTTTTAAAGATGTTTAACGTTACCATCGGAGACACAAAGGTAAAGACAAAACTTGGACACTTACTTTGCTTCTCACTTCGGCAGATAATCCGTAGGCTGGCCCCTTGTTAAAATGTGTCATTTTCTTAGTATATTCTCAGCTACAGTGTAGCACAGAGCCTGATGTGGAAAACTCCTAACAAGCAGCAGTGAATTCGTCTGCCTCGAACACTTAGAGCAGGACGTAAGTATTCTATGAGGTTTCTCAGAGAGGAAGACCGGAGGCTAGAGAATTTGCAGACCTGGCTTAGATTGCGGGGGGGGGGGGGGGGGGGGGGGGGGGGCGTCACCAAATGATTGACGTAGCTACAACAGCCAATGAGAGCAGCCGATTTATTTAGGCTACTTCCTCTCCTGGAACTCTTTATGGATGGCTCATGCTACAGTTTTTGGATTTGAATAACAATACTATGGAAGCCTAATGCATTCCCTTGACAAAAAAAAAAAAAAAAGGTTCCCAATTTTTTCCTTTTGAATTTACAAGACGCTTCAGAATTCTGAGAAAAGTTTTCATGGATAAAAGGATGTGCTCTGTTTTCTGAATTATGACATTCTTATTTCTGAATTTTTAGCCCCTTGTTTTTTTTCTGAATTAGATTAGAATTTCGCAGGTTCCCTTTCTTGAATTAATGAGCTGACTAAATGAGACAATAATCTCATTACTTTAGAAAAAACACAACATGAACATTTTTCTCAGAATTGTCTGACAAAAACCCCCTTACAGTAATTCAGACAAACAGTGCATTTTATCCCTCAAGTGAATGCATTGCATTAATTAATTGACTTCCACAACTGACTGTATGTTGGAGTATAAATAAACTAACCGGGTAACTTCAGTCCTCTTTCACCATTACTTGTGTGGAAGAAAAAAAAATGCTTTCAGGGCCATTCTGTGGCTGATTCAAATTAGTTTTTATTTACGGCATGGTGGGGATAGAAGTTCACAGTGAGCCGTAGAATTCTCTCTCAAGATCATTATTCAAAGACAAGGTTTAAAGGGATAGTGCAGCCAAAAATGAAAATTCAGCCATTATCTACTCACCCATACGGAGGCTCAGGTGAAGTTAAAGAGTCCTCATATCCCTTGCAGAGTTCGGCAGGGGGAGTGGCTAGCACACCTAATGACTGACGGCGCCCTAGACTAATGTCACACAAAATGGAAACCACAAAATATCTCCAATATGCCCATCCATAGTGATCCAAGGGTCCTGAAGCCCAGACATAAAAAATTGTTCCGAAAAACATCATATGAACTCTGTTTTTAGCCTCACTGTAGCTCTGACTGCTTATCTGTACTCCGCTCTCACGTGTGTGCACTTGTGCGAGACCAGCAAAAGCATGAGCTTTGCTTACCCGTGTTTACATCACGTGACACGTGCGCCGCAGGGGGAGACAACAGTAACCACAGTAGCTAAAAGGTTATTTGCACTATGGTCATTTAGCAAAGGACAGCCCAACATGTCTGAAGACTTTAAAATTGAGGAGGAACAGCATTTCTTTGCTGGGCCGTATTTGTTTGAGCCCGAGTATACGGAGGTGAAACTCAGGCTACTGGACGAACCCTCAGCCAGCTGCAGAATACCAGTGTCGAGCACTGGAAACCTGGTGGTGTAACACTACCATGCCACTCAAGGCACCAGGGGTGGCACAAGGGATTTTGGGCCACATGAAAAGATATGACAGTAGGGTCCACCACCACAGGCCACACGAATTCTGTGCAAATACTGCAACCACACCTCTAGAACCCTCTAGAACTCTTATAAGTGATTATTTTTAGTCTGTGGTATTTCAGTCACTTAAATAAAAAATCTGACTACTTCTTCCACCACTGACAACATCGTAACCAAAACTTGAGTTACCATCAGCTGACATGTCATTTGATAGAATACTGGTTCATTGGTAGGGGAAGGGTCGGTTTTTGCTATGGGCAATATGGGCGACCGCCCAGGGCGCAATCTATGTGAGGGCGCACAAGCGCCCTCCAAAAAAAACAAACAAAAAAAAACAAACCCAAAACTCACCAGTTTTCTAGACTACCGCTCATTTCCACGTCAAGTTAGTGGAGTAGGCGCTGGGGTGCCCCTATTACCATGTTTTAACCAGCAGCAGAGAGGAAAGGCAAATCCTGGCAGTTGTGGGTTGAACGGGGGTCACAGACAGGAATACGGCGGAGGCTGATAGTGCTCTGCACTATCAGGAGTCGGACTTCTCTCTCGCTTACCGGCAACAGAGAAGTCCGACTCCAGGTCCCATAATTTCCTCTTTCGTTGGTGTTATGACTGCCCAGTAGTACCTGGACAACCGAGCTGTGGCGGCACACAGGTATGTGGTGTGTCAGCGGGATGGTTCGCCCAGGGAGTAAAACTAGCCAGGACCGCCTCTGGGTAGGGGGGATATTTCTCTCTTTACATGCTGCCGCTTGGTTCAATTATAGCGAAACACGATCTGTCGTTCCACTGCTACACAGACGACCTCCAAATTTATTTACCGTTGGGCCTAATGGGAAGCAGGGCACATAGGAGTTTGACTAATGCTATTGCCGACATTAAGCAGTGGTTGTCAACCAACTTCCTACATCTTATTGAAGACAAGACAGAGTGTATTGTGTTTGGGAAAACAGAAATGTCTAATTTCACAGCAATGAAACTCAGTCCAACAGTCAGAAATCTTGGGGTTACATTCGACAGTAAAGGGCCGTCCACACCAAGAAAGATAACTGTAACGTTAACTATAACGATAACAATGGCAGCATCCACACCAATGAACGATATGGTTGTGTTGCTTGGTTACGCCAAACACA